>OX461808.1:172320220-172920220 GCA_949802685.1 Dicyrtomina minuta | reverse complement strand
TGTGTCACATTTTAGGTCGCTTGGGGATGGCTCACTATTTAATCAAAATTGTGTCTGGACTAAATTTCGGAAATTGGAGCGATTTGAAATTCTTGTACAAAACCATGAATGGGACATGAATGTTGTTGATGGTTTCTTGACTGGGATTGATCCGGAATGCTGTGCAGTACTTGACAGGAATCGCGGAATTTCTCCAGATTCAAAGACTTGGCCTGTACATCTGTATGAGCGTACTATGCCATATATCGGGGACTGCGAGAGTAAGTTGATTTTCTGCAAAAATTAATTTGCAACTAAAACAAATTGGTGCTTTTTGAAAAGATGAAAATAAAAGATTATGGACAATTTAAAAACTGGCAAATAAAAGATTTTACATTTTTCAAAAGCATGTAAATAATGGATTTTGCACTTTTTTGGAAACGTGATCATACAGGTTATTGGACTTTTTGAAATGGTGGGAATGAAGGATTTTGAGGTTTTGGAAAAGATGAAAAATGAATGTTGTGGACTTGGTGAGATGGTAAATGATTTAGATTTGGCGGGGGATTTGAAAAGTTTAGAAAATTGGCGGGAGTTTGTAGGAAATTGAAAGGGCTTTGGAATGAGCTATGACAGAGGGTTGTGGGTGGGTTGGTTCGGCGTGGAGAGGGAAGCGTCTTTTTTGATTGACAAAGAAAACGTTGATTTTGTTGGGATGGGTGTAGCTGATAGGGGGTTGGAGGTGGGAGAGTGGGTTGTGGGGCAAAGTGAGAGGGGGGTTGGTGGGTGGGTGGGGGCGAAGGGGTTAGGACGGGGGATGATTGGGGACGGAGGGGTGAGGGTTCAAAAATTGGGCAATTCCAACGTTTATTTGGTTAACTAAAATCTTGCATAAAAACGTAGTTGAAAAAATTTTTTTTGGGAAAGTGGTGCAATTGACTGGATTTGGTATTGGGGTTATTTTTTGGAAAAGTGAAAAAATGGGATTTTTTTGAATTTGGCGCCAAGTCCGAAATGATAATTTTGGAGCAGACAGTGCGTGGAGATGCGATTGACAGATGAATGGAAGGGGAATGACACGGAGAATCTCATGGCGGTGTAGTGGTGGGTGGGGCGCGGGTGTTTTAAAATAGTTGTTGAGGCACGTTTCTGAAAAGTGTTGTGTGGGCGGAAATGGAAAGGAAAACAAGAGAGAGATTGGGTTTTGAATTGAGGTGTGATAGATGCATACGGTGCTTAGTAAGCCTTTAAATTGCGAGACATTTTTTGTGTTAGTGAGATTGTTTTGAATTTCCCGCGAAATTTAAAATTTCATTTTTGGACCCTTCGCCCGGACATTGACTGCATAATATTGAAACTGGGAGATTCTGAAGAGTACAAGCTGTGCGAATTGCATGTTTTAGAAAATTGCAAAGTGTTCTAATTGCACAATTATTGAAACGTGCGAATTGTATTTTTTGCATGATTTTGAAAAGTGTGAAATGAGCATTTTACATGTTTTTGAAAATCACAGAATATTCAATTTACGAGTTGTGAAAAAGTGCTCAATGTGTTATGTTTCTGTCTTTGGGATATTCTCTTTTTCTGTAGATATTGCATTTTAGTTTTTACGTCAAATTCAAAAAAATGGATGTGTGTCATTTCCAAAATAAGCAATGAGGAAACACAACATAATTTGCCATCACTTCCTACTTCCTGTCAGAGCACCCGAATTCAAAATGAGATTTTCAGGAGTTTCCGCCAATTCCAAAATTTGAAATTCCGACACGTCATCCAGCCACTCACTGCTTTTTTGAAAATTGACAGTTTTCAAAAAGTAAGAGCTGTGGGATTTGCAGGATTTTAGAAATTGCAAAACTTTGTAATCGCACGATTATTAAAATGTACCAATTGTGTTTTTGCATAGTTCTGAAAATTGCTCAAACTGAGAGTTTTGAAAGTCACAAAATATTAAGCTGCAAAATGAGCTGTTTTCATAAATGAGAAATCACTCGTAATTGTATTTACGAGATGTGACAAAGTGCAAAATGTTTTATTTACATCTTTCTGTCTTTTGAATATTCTCCTTTTTTGTAGATATTGCATTTTGGTTTTCACACCAAATCAAAAAATTTGATTGGTGTCATTTTGAAAATGTGGAAGCACAACATGATTTCCCATCACAACAGCACTAGAATCCAAAATGAGATTTTTGATTTTCCCGCCAATTTCAAAATTTGAACCCTTCACCCAGCCACTCACTGCAAAATGTTAAAATTCCGAGTTCAAAAAAGTAATAGCGGTGCAATTTGCATGTTTTTGAAAATTGCAAAATGTTCTATTTACAAGATTTTAAAAATTCCAAAATGTGTTATTTGCAAGATTTCAAAAAGAGCAAAATGTTCTATTTGCATGCTTTTGAAATAGTGCAAAATGTTCTACTTGCATGTCTTAATTCAGTGCAGAAAACTTTATTTTCATGTTTTTGAAAAGTGCAAAAGGTGCTATTTACTACAATAAAGTGTTATTTTTCCATATACTGCGTAGATCCTTCCAGAGATATTTGACAACCTGAGAATTCTATCTGTAAATGATCTGCTCAATTTCCGCTTAGTAAATCGCTGCTGGAGAAATGCAGCCACGTCCGTTCTCCTTAAACGAAATGTGTGTGAAATAGCACTGGGCTTACTTCAAGTGGAGCTACCATCACCATCCTTCAAATATTTTAATGCTAAGCAACCTGGAATATTCCTTTCAGATCTGTGTCAGCTGATTTCCACTTCTCCAAAATTCCCATCTACCAGCATTTGCTTCCATTATAAGTGTGACTTAGGTTTTGGAAATCTGGATCCCACATCTGATTCAAAGAAGGATGAAGATTTATTCCGCTTCTTTTCACTTTATGGAAAGAAAATGCGAAAACTTTCAATTTGGACTAGTATTTCGAAAAAAGCAGTTCTCAATCTGCTGTATGTCCACATGCCGCATTTGACATGCTTGAACCTGGAATATTTCCTGCAATTTTTAAATAAAGATCAAGACCAGGAGAATCAAGACCACGATCAAGACCAGGAGGAAAGCTCGCAAATTTGCCTACCTCCTTCGCAATCAACACTTGAATTACGAGAGATTGTTGTGGGATTTTTATCGGACATGAAACTTAATTTCCTTCAAGAGCTCAGCAAGGTTTCCCCAAACTTGACTAGTATTAAACATGAAAACGAGTCATCACTCGGAGCTTTGCTTGAAATGGGAACATCTCATCTTATTAAAGATATACACTTTGATCCTGAACCTGATCAACTGCCAGCATTTCAACAGCTTGCAGCAACGCTTATGACCGATGCAGCTGGAACAAGTATCCGTCGAAGCGTGAAAATAAGCAACTTGACCCTGTGTTTTACTCATTTAAAAAAATATAGTAACGGTGTCGAATATAACGACAATCATGAAGTGGTGCTAAAAATTCTCAATATAATTTTGAGTGCCAGCAAAAACTCATTGAAACATGTTAAATTCCAAATGAAAGGATTAGACATTCCTATCAACGTCTTTATCCCTCCTCTTCCTCATTTAGAATATCTTGGATTGTTGGATTCTCCGGGATCATTCACACCCCGATTTCACTTTGTAGGAGACGTCATTGGGGAGGCAATCCTGGCTGGTGAGCTAACTGCGGACGTGTCCCCTTTTAAGTTTCAAGCGCTTTCTCTGCAAAATCAAGTGAATCAGAGTAAAAACATTCCAGTGGATTATTTTCCACGTCTCTGGAAAGTGAAATTTCGAATTAAAGAACAGAAATACGATTCGGATAAACTAATGGGATTCTTTTCTTTGGGTCAACTTGGGTCAACTATTCCTGGAGATATTCTGCTTACAGTGACTACTTTGGAGCTCCGAAGTAGCTGTCATCCGCAGTATGAAGTAGTGCACATGTCAAAAATATTCCCGAATGTGTCACATTTTAGGTCGCTTGGGGATGGCTCACTATTTAATCAAAATTGTGTCTGGACTAAATTTCCAAAATTGGAGCGATTTGAAATTCTTGTAGAAAATCATGAATGGGACATGAATGTTGTTGATGGTTTCTTCACTGGGATTGATCCCAAATGCTGTGCAGTACTTGACAGGAATCGCTCAATTTCTCCAGATTCAAAGACTTACCCTGTACATCTTTATGAGCGTACTATGCCATATATCGGGGACTGCGAGAGTAAGTTCATTTAGTGCTGATTAATTTGCAAACAATACATTTTCATGAATGGGAACCACAAGCGTGCCGAAGACCGAAGATATGACTCACAAACTGCCCGAAGAGCCAAAGACAGAACTGCAATCTACCCGAAGAAGAAATCTGCAAGTGAGCCGAGGACCAAAGAACAAATGCAAGTCAGCCGAAGCCCGAAGACTGCAACCCACCTGAAGACCGAGGACTCTTCGGCTGGGCTGCAATCTAGCCAAAAAAGTGCCATGCAAGTAGGCCGAAGCCCGACGTTCTTCAGCAACCTGGCCGAAGCACTTTGGCACACGCTACACGAGGACCTTCGTCTGAAACTGCAACCCACCCAAAGAAAAAAAATTATTGAATGGCTCAATTATTTTTTGGAACAGAAAACACGTAAGTTATTATCCAATAATTAAAAACATTATCAATAAAATTGTAATGCAGTAAATGTTTAAGGCTTTTCACATTGTTTGCATTAAGGATGCCAGTTAAAACTAGAAATTTGAATGGTCTGAATTAACTTGTGTAGATATGATTTTCGGGGGTCTTCTAGGTTATGTTGGAACTCGGAAGTTTTTGGAAACACCCGGGAGGCATTAGATACCTAGGAGTTATTGCAAGCTTCATATAAGGTTACGTGTGCTTAAACATTACTAGTGAACTGCGAAATGCGGTGAATTCTAAATACATAAATTTAAATTTCTGATAGGACGGCATTAATAACTCCATTTATTTTAAAAATACTTGTGTCAGGTCCTACAGTTGTTTGCCTACAGTGAAATTACTACATGCGCAGATTATGTACGTACAGTAAGTTTAGTATACATGAAGATTGAAACCACTAGCAATATATTGTACGCGTTATAATTAAATGACAATAATATTCAGCTAAGTAATTCGTATAAATTCAAGATCTTTTGGCAGTGAAGGATCCACGGTACTCACTAATAAGTAATTTAATTATTTTGCTTTTTTTGTCCTGGAGTTCTGGCGTTCATTTTGGTTGCCCATTGCTCATAATATGAGCAATGAGCAATTCTCATATAATGTAATGTACCTAGACCTGAGGGACGGTTCAATGTTATTGACGGGTATTTCGTAGCACCAACAAGTATTCTTACTATCGGGTCTATAATCTTATTAGACTGCATAAACTATTTCATTGATTTTGATACACCAGATCATGATATTGTACTGCGAAGTTATAGGAACTAAATGGGTAAGCAACGACCAAGAAGAGTTTAGATGCCCCTTATATCATATCTACACAAGATAATGCACAGACCATTTAATTTTCTATTTTTAACTGGCATCCTTAATGCAAACAATGTGAAAAGCCTTAAACATTAATTTTAATTTACTGCATTACAACTTTATTGATGATGTTTTTAATTTTTGAATAATAACTAACGTGTTTTCCGTTCCAAAAAATAAGTGAGCCATTCGATAATTTTGTTTTTCTTCGGGTGGGTTGCAGTTTCAGACAAAGGTCTTCGGTTAGCTTCTTGTGCCAAAGTGCTTCGGCCAGGTTGCAGAAGAACGTCGGGCTTCGGCCTACTTGAATGGCACTTTTTTGGCTGGATGGCAGCCCAGCCGAAGTGTCTTCGGTCTTCAGGTGCGTTGCAGTCTTCGGGCTTCGGCTGACTTGCAGATTTCTTCTTCGGGTAGATTGCAGTTTTGTCTTCGGCTCTTCGGCTAGTTTCTGGGTCAAATATTTTGAAATACTGTTAAATTATGTAAATTCGTATTACAATTAAATTGTAGATTTAAAGAAAATGCAACTCAGTTTTCGTACAAAATTGACGTCAAGGTTTGTCTCTAAAGTGACTGCTCTTCACGGTTTCAAGGACGTCATTCACAGGACAAAAATCATATTTTCTTTTGAGCAGGTTACGATGAGTGTTGATGAAATCAAAGGTACTTAAAACCTTGAGACTAAAACTCAAATATTTTAAATTATTTAACATTGTTTTAAATGTATAAGTTAACAAAAAAAATTTAAATCAAATTGTCAATTTTTATTACTTTTTTTTAAATCTCTAAATATTTAAATCGAATTGATTTCAGAAACACATCGATATATGGATCCTGTTGCTCCCTACGTTGAAGTTCGAATGAATGCACGAAGTAATTTTTTAGTACCTATATAATTATGTACTGCACCTGGTGCACACCGAAAATTCAGAACGTGAAATAGAAAATTTTAAAGAATACCCGACCAATGATACATGTACGTGGTACAACTACTTACTAGCCGAATACCTACCTAGGTATAATTATACGCGATAGAAAGGCATAAGTAGTTACTAATTTGGCTACATTGTTGGTTATGTATGATCATGCATAATAATAAATAAAAAATAATTAAAACATTTTACAAAACAAAATTCAATAAATTCGGATTTCAAAATTTAAATTCCATTGTGAGAAATCATCTTTATCTAGTTTATTCCAGGCATGAGTGCATTAAAAAAAAGAAACTCAAATTTTACTATATTTTTGCTATTCTTTCTTATTGAAGAAACTTAAAAAAATAAGGGATCAGCCACATATTATGTCTTCTAAACATTAAGTCAGATTTAAAGAATTGACCGACCCTATATCATGTATGGCATGCATTTTACATTCCAGCAACTATATAGAGAGCTTCTGAAGACCCACCAACAAAATTAGAAAAACACCTAATTTGTGACGTATCCCTTTCCCCACATTGGCAGGAAGAAAGTGATTTAGTGGTTTCCTGTGTGGTTGGTGAAGATTGAAACAAACTGTAAGTATTCTCATGCTTTTGTTTCGATATTTTTATAAAACATGCTTACATTTTACAAAGGTGTTGTAAGGTTTGTAAGAAGCCATCTATTCTTTATATAGGGATTTTATAGGAATTGGCGGTTGCAATCCTGAAACTGTATTAGAAGTGTACTTACCTTCATACAATTATTGGTACCTACTGTGCATATTCTGCATTACATAACAATACCAGCTTCAGAATTCCAGGAAAGACTGGTAAAGGTACCGCATGTACTTAAAGTACTCAGCCAGCTGTTCTTTTATTACCTTTACACCTGAAACTGGAACTGCAACTTTGGACGATAAAAACTTGTCCTTTTTACGTTCTAACAAAGGATTAGGAATCAATCACAAATTATGTCGTTAGAAAATCCACATTTTAGGAACCTTTATTATCAGCTTTAAGCAGGCATGCTTGGGTGAGCGGTTAGTACTGCAGACTGTAACAAAATTTACAGCCTCAGACCCGGCTTTAATCCTCGGCCACTGCTAATCGTTTACGGCTCGGTGTTGTACGGTAAACGTGACTGGATGGTTGATTGAAACCGGATCTCCTTCGGTGCTCCTTTGTGACCACTACTTACTGTAGGGGCCTAGGGAATGAGACTCCTTTACTGTGGAGGAGGGGACGGGGATAGGTGAAAATTTACAAAGACCGAGACGATCTAACGCGGTAGCCTCCTATTTCCCCACCCACAGTGACTGGTTGAGTCTGGTTGTATGAACTTCCGTTAAATCGACCCAATGAATAAATTATTATTACCAGTTCCATTATTTTTTAAATGGTTGTTTAATATATAATTAATGTGTAGTATCAAAATAGCCAAGTAAACGTAAACCCATTGACGCTATACATATAAAGTCATTTCCGGACAATCCCCGAGAGTATGGGGCTAAGACTTCGTACCATGTATACAAGTTTATTTTCTGCTTTATGACGAAATGCATAATTGTGTTCCATTTTTAATGTCAGTGTAGCCCTATAAACACATTAAAATATATAGACTTGCTTTATGCTAAATGTTGGCAGCAATTTATTATGAAACTACCTACACATAATACGATTTGTGTTAGTATTGGCAGGGCCGGACGAAAAAATAAGTTTTAAGCAGCAATTTTTTACCATACAAAAACTACTGTTTTAAATTTATCGATGTTTTTTTTTGGTAAACCAAAATGTTGAATAAACATGTTTGAGAAAAGTGTAAAATTTTATTTTTACTTGTTTCGTAAAATTGCAAAATAATGGATTTACATGTTTTAGAAAAAGTGGCAAATATTTTGTTACTGTATTTTTTTAATGTACAATATTTTTTATTTTGCATGTTTTTAAAAAGTCAAAATTGTCTTTTTAAATATTTTTTAAAACTGCAAAATGTTCCATTTAAATGGTTTTTTTAAAGCATGGACTGCCTGCACTGGGCGCATTATCATGCCCCTGCCCTGGGTATTGGCTATATAATTTTATTTTAATATTCAAATTGCTGCTATTATCCCCAATTGTGTATACAACAAATAAAGGCCGGATTCTGCAATTGGACAGAATTAAAAATTTTGCTGCTTGATATTTTTTCTGAATGTCTTTTATTTTTTCTTCATTAATCATGAGCATAAATAATCAACAATGTGATCGTTTTTCTTATAATCAATCAATGGGCTGAAGCCAAGTATTTAAAAGCCGTAATATGTACACAGGCATTGGGTTTGTCGTTACACGTGTATAAATAAGTGTGCTGCTACATGGAGTTTTAGATTTTATCTGTTTGGCCACAAACCTAGAGTTGTACGAAATTCGGAATGATGAGACTTGAGGTCGCTAATCTCTGATTTCAACTTCCGTGAAAGCAGGAAATTGCAAAACCATAAATGTTAGTTTCTAATATCTAGATTTATGCAGCGTAGCGAATAGTGAAAATGACAATAATTCCACCAATGGACTCAAACCTAAAACCAACACATCTACAAAATAATAATTATGATTTATTATAACTAATAGGAAATGAGGGCAAATTTGATGTATAGTTAACAATAGACGTGATAAAAGATACAGGTAGAGCGAATCAGTTTAAAATTCTGATCTGCAACAAAGTTAGAGTGAAAGTCTAAGATTTTAGGCTGAGTTGGTCTGATTACATCGGAAAGTCGGTGTATTTAAACTGCATGGTAAAATTGGGTCTTTACAGTGATAATACTTTATAGCAATACAAATATGCAGGTGTAAATGTAATTTTAGTCCACGTGGACTGTACAACTAAAGTAACCAAACTAACATAGGTTCAAGGATGAACTGACGCAAAAAACAGTGTAAAGAATGCACAAATTAACATAAAAAGAATATTGATTAGTGACCAAGCGGACCAAGCCAAGTCGAAGAATGGAGATTAACATTAAATGTAAAGAGTGAGAAAATTCTGGACTATATTACTATTTCTTTAGCCATTACTTACAGACATGTGACATCTTGATCGATGTCAAAAGCTTTTTGATATTATACAAATATCAACATCAAAACCACATTAAACATGAATAATTAATGCTTGAATTTCAATTTACAATTTGCCAAGTTGAACAAACTTTTAAGGCTAGAATGAAACTAACCAAAACTTCGGTTTAATGCCGAACATTATCACTTACCCCTCTTACCCGCATGTATAATTACCGTATTTTCTCTAATAGTACGCGGGTCTCTAATTATGCGCGGGTCTCTAATTATACGCGGGGGGTCGGAGCTCGAGTTTGGATAGTACGCGGGGCGTACTATTAGAGAAAATACGGTATTATAAACCTAACCTGTGAGTTCAACCGAAGCATCACTTATGTATGTGTTTTTATTTTCTATCGCGTATACATAGGTATTTGGTTAGTAGTGGTACATGTAATTTATTTCTTGGTTCTTTTTTAAAATTTTCTATCTCGTTTCTTTAACCTTACCCACCCAACGGTAAATCCTTTGCACCTGGATGATTAACATCAATTCTCAGTTTAGTTTGTATTTTATTGGTGCACAAATTTAGAATGTGTAGAGCACATATATGTAGGAACCTACTTAAAAATTACTTCTTCTGCAATCGAACTTCAACGTAGGGAGCAACATCATCCAGATATCGATGCGTTTCTAGAATTAATTCAATTTAAATATTTAAAGATCACAAAAAGATAATGAAAATTAATCTTTTAGTTCTAATCATTAAAAATATGTAAGTACCTTTGATTTCATTAGCATTCATCGTAACCGGCTCAAAAGAAAATATGATTTTTGTCCTGGAGATCACGTGCTTAAAACCATGAAGAGCAGTCACTTTGGAAACAAACCTTGACGTCAATTTTGTACAAAACCTGAGTTGGATTTCCTTTAAATCTGCAATAAAATTGGAATGCGTAATTATTCACATAATGTATCGGTATTGAGAATCATTTCACCTATGTATCCTTTTGTTGAGGGTGCCATAAAATGAGGATGTTATTAATAATGATATCTATTAGGTTACATTTAGGCTTGACCTATCTGTCATAAATTATAATGCACGAATTTGTTTTGTTTGCGAATCAATTTGTGCAGAAAATGAACTTACTCTTGCAGTCCCCGATATATGGCATAAAACGCTCATAACCACGTACAGGATACGTCTTTGAATCAGAAGAGACTGAGTAATCACTGTCAAGCATTGCACAATATCTCGGATACATCCCTGTGAAGAAACTGTCAACGAGATTCATGTCTAAACCTTTGTTTGGCACCGCAATTTCAAATCGCTCCAATTTTGGAAATTGAGTCCAGACATGATGATGATGGAATAGTGAGCAATCACGAAGTGATCTAAAATGTGACACATTCGGGAATATGCTTGACATGTTGTCGATGTCATGCTGAGTATGATGGCTGTTGCCCAGTTCCAAACTAGTCACTGTTAAGAGCATGTCTGCACGAAAACGATCCATCGAAAAGAATCCCATTATTTTATCTGGATCTGGATTATTGTATCTCCTTTTTTCAATTCGCAAATCCACTTTGCAAAGACGTGGAAAATAACCCACTGGAATATTCCTATTCTGATTCACTTGATTTCGCAGAGCCAGAGCTTCAAAATTATAAGAGGACGCATCTGCAGTTAGCTCACCAGCCAGTATTGCCTCCCCAATGACGTCTCCAAGGAAGTAAAATCGGGGTGTACATGATGATTCCCAGGAATCCAACAATCCAAGATATTCTAAATGAGGAAGTGGAGGGATAAAAAGGTTGATCGGGATGTCTAACCCATCAATTCGGAATTCCAGATGTTTAATTGAATTCTTGATTGCACTTAAAATTATATTGAGGACTTTTAGCACTACCCCATACTCGTCATTATATTCGTCACTGTCACTGTATTTTTTCAAATGGGTAAAACCCACTATTAATTTCCTTATTTTCAGACTTTGATGGATACCCCTAGTTATTCCAGTTGCGACAACCTCTTGAAATGTTGAGAGTTGAGCAGGTCGGGGATCAAAGTAGAACTCTTGAATAAGATAAGTTGTTCCCATGTCAAGGAAAGCTCCGAGTGATGACACGCGCGTTTGTATAATACTAGTCAAGTTTGGGGAAACCTTGCCGATTTCTTTGAGGAAATTAGATTTGATACTTGATAAAGAACCCAGAACAATCTCTTTCAATTCAAGTGCTGACTGCCGAGGAGGGAGACAAATATGGCCCTGGTCTTGATCTGACATTGAAAATTTATCAAAATCTTCCAGGTCCAAGCATGTCAAATGCGGCATGTGGACATACAGCAGATTGAGAACTGCTTTCTTCGAGATTCTACTCCAAAACTCAAGTTTCCGCACTTTCTGTCCATAAACTGAAAAAAAGCGGAATAACTCTTTTTGGTGCTCCTTTCTCTCGTTTAGGTCAGATTTTGGATCCAGATTGCCAAAACCTAACTCACACCCTTTATGGAAGCGAATGCTGGTAGATGGGAATTTCGGAGACGTGGAAATGAGCTGACAAAGATCTGAAAGATATATTCCAGGATGCTTCACATTAAAATATTTGTAGGATTTTGACAGTTGAGTTTTCACTCGACATAGGCCCAGTGCTATTTCACACACATTTCGTTTGAGGAGAACGGACGTTGCTGCATTTCTCCAGCATCGATTTACTAAGCGGAAATTGAGCAGATCATTTACAGTTAGAATTCCTAGGTTGCCAAACACCTCTGGAAGGATCTGCGCAGTATACACGAAAAAATATAATTTTATATTATCATTGTATTGTAATATTCAATGTGAGTCAATACGAAAACAGCTAACAACCTTTCTGATTAGAGTTATATTTAATTTAACCGTCGAGGTTGTAATAAATATTAAAAATGGGAAAGTTTGTATGTTTAGAATATGAAATTACTCACATCTTCTGTAAAAATATCGATGAATGTACCAACAGCATCTTCAGAGATTGGGAATTCCAATGTGGCTGAAGACGAACCAGATAAATCTTTAGTTTTATTCACCTCATCAATTGAATCAGCATCAGTCCTTCTGCGTTTTGAAACTAAATTTGAACTCATTTTGTGATCGTTCGTGGAACTGTCAGCCACAAAAATAAATACAATAAGTAATTAATTCAAAGGAATAGATTTTATTGACAATTGATAGTTGTTTTTATGACAGATTGCGAATGCAAGTTAAACACTGACTGTTAATTAAATTAAATTAGTGTTGGTGATGAAGTAAAATTTCACAATTTATTAAAATTAGAATGCAAATTTAATAATTCAAATATTTAAATCATTTTAGTAAACTTATCTAATCTAATATTCAAAAACACCTACTGATTAGGTTACTCCTCCTCAACGTAACTTTTTGAAATCAGTAATCGAAATTACCTAATATTCCGAAGTCAACAAATCAAGTTACTTCCACCAGTCACCAGTGTCGCCTTCACCAAATTCACTATAAACATATACAATTATTTTCTTATTTTTTAGCAATTTAGATAGCTAAAACTTTTCTACATTGTCATATTGAATTCGAATTATAGAAGAAACATAAAACTAAAACCACTATCAACTGTTCGTTAGAAGAAATAATCGGGGATATAAAATTTGGATTTTCAATTTTTATTACCGACACTGACAACGACAACTGACGGTTAAGCTTTTTTAAAAGATTTCCACAATAAGAAATAATGAGAATTAGAGAAATGAGTTTGTACTTTTGTACATGAGTACGTTTAAGCAGTAAGTAGAACGAATTCAAATTGAAAACTAAATTATTTCCTTCACTTGTCAGTTTCATGTTTCAGTTTCAGTTTTATTAGCCAGTTTTTACATAACTTGTGGGTGTCAATTTGAATTACGCGGATTTCCAATCAAGGAGCACAGCGTTAATTTTCCTATTATACTAACAGAAGTGATAAGGCCAATCGATCGAGTCATCGACCATCGAGTGGCATCGAGTATCGAGAATCGAATATCGATCTACTCTATTCAGTAATAGTACTAGTACTAGGGGTACCCCTATTTACAACTTTTTAGAAGATTTGAATAGTTTTAGTACTAGTACTAGTGCAACATAGCACAAATATACAATAGGGTAGCACTAGTGGCTTTTACTGCTGCAATAGTACTAGTGCTAGTACTAGTACTAACTGTATGAACAATAGTACCACCACTACTACTAAAATTCAAAGAGCAGCTGAAATATCGATACATCGTTGTTTTTTGTTTTCTTGATTTCAATATTTGTTTTTTAACTCCTGTCTATTAGTGTCTATTACTGTACTACTTTGACTATTTGCTATGCAATATTGCTTAAATATAGACAACAACACGGAACGGATTTGAAATGTCGGAAGTAGTGTTGTAACTTGTTCACAAAGAACAATTGTTTTTTAGATGCTGAGCAAGCATCTAATGAAATGGTCATGTCCGTCTGTCCGTCCGTCTGTCCGTCTGTTGGCCGCACGCTACAGGTCAAACCGTTTACACTATTGTCTTAGAACTTTTTTAAAACAATCACAAAAGCGAGCCGGCAGGTCTGTATTGTTTTTCACTGTAATCGAACAGACCATTGCTTAGCAATTAAATGTTGAACTGACCAAGGTCAAGAAATTTACAAGTAAGCACCATAAAAACGGAGGTAGCGATAAACATAGCTGAGCGCAAGACATATGCCCAGCTATGAAACGAAATACATAGCACCATTTCCAGCCAGCTTCGGGGATCGTACGTAAATGACGTTATCTAAAAATTACCACTTTAGAAATTTGCTTTGTCATTAGTTCAAGAATTAAGGAATCGGATATATTTGACATGGTATCTTACAAGTTTAACTACATGCCACGTTCTTTAATATATGGCTTATTGATGGGAAGCCTCCATAAATGAAATCATTTGTGAGTGGTGCAATTCATAAAAACGTTTCAGCTATATTTAACTTTATGCTAAGCTAATTCGTATATGTCTTAATTATTGTGGGGGAGCTTTCATGAATCTTATATTATCTTTTAGCATAACATAAATGTCCTTGCAACTTTGTTGAAGCTCAGCATCCACTTCGGGTCCGCCCCCGGTCGACAAATCCGGCGCGAAGCGATGGATTTTTACTTTGTGATTGTTCCGTCACAATCAAAATCACAAACTACTAAAATTGGATTGTGCACAATCACAATGTGCATCCCAATCCGACAGGAATAAAGAAGAACTAGCCTGATTTCCCCGTTGCCTCTAACGAACGTTTTGTGAACAATCACAAACGTTCACAAACACAAACTGAGGCTATTAAAATATATTGTTAACAACTCAGTTTGTGCACAATCTTGGACTTGAAAATCACAATATTCACAAACAATTGTGAACAATTTACAACACTACGGAAGTAATTTTAGTATTATTTTTAATTACTTCCATCCACCACTCACTCTGACTTTGTAAGCATTAATGTTTTTTATAATTACAGAACTATTAACAAAAGGAAAAAAAGCACCAATACCTACCTACAAAACACTACGATTAGTTATGTATGTAGTTCCTTTATTATAGCTTCACTGAACTCACTAATCAGCAATCAGTCATTATGAGGTTGGGAAACCGTGAGTTACACAGAGAAGTAAATATAGTTTCAGGTGGATGAATCAGCAAAATTATTTAATCCTAAGGCAAGGCGTATTTTATTGATATGTCAATAATTGAGTATGTGTGCACTTGGATATGAAATCTGGAAGAATGTATACTTAGTAGTTGGTATAGACACTCGAAATAGTATCTAGGTATTAAATATACAACAAACTCAAAATGTGAAGAATAACTACAACTGATGTACTCTGTCACTGCCGATAAAGCAGCCAAAAAAGTCACAAGTTCTCTCTATGTTATACGCAAATTCATTATATTGATTATATGATTATGTGTTACTGTTGTGTGTTAAACTTTGGCTTTAGCCAGCTCACGTTTAATGCGTGTAGGGAGTTACTACAGGGCTAGATACTGGCATACTGGCACTAGATAATAATATTCGTATTCGTACGTAGGTATGTATGTATGAATGAAGGAGATAATTCTCCATTCTTAAAAGTTTCCATTTTTTTTCTTAGCAATCCTAATCCCTTAATGATGCCAATGGTGGGGCGACTACTATTAAAATGTTCAAAGTTTCAAATGAACTATCCACCTACCCACCTACCCACCTACCCACTACTGCGCATGCTATTTAGGTTGTTTACATTCTGCGGGATTCTTTTCAAATAATTTCCATCATCAATAATATACATTCCCAAACCCAAATCTTTCACACATTTCTCACACACATATTATTCATTTATCTGATCTTATTTTATTTAATCAAAAGTGCCCAAAAGAATAAAGACAAAATCACCAAAACATAATAAATTCAGTGCTCCAAAACGGTAATTTAGACTGTAATATTACTAATATGAGTTTTAAAGACATAATTAGATTTTCAATATGACAGCATTAAACAATTGAAAGGTTACAGTTGACAGTGAATTAACTGTTCATTAAATACAGTGATGTATTCGCAAACTGATGGTCAACCTGTATTATTTCCTATTTTTCTTAGTGCATCAAGATTGAAGTTTAAGGTTATACCTTGAAACAATACAAAAAGACGACTTTTAAGATTAGAACAGGTCCGTGTCATCGATGTTTTTGCAATGCCAGTCTGTATGTTTATATTGAATTACAAGTCCGAGTTAACTGATTGCAAGAAAGCAATTACTCGACCAAATTTGACACGCTTAAATGCATTAATGAACATGCCGAAAAGTGCAAGGAAAATGATAAAATTTAAGAGCATTTAACGATTGGTTACAGTGACTGAACTGTTTATTCACATCTTCATTCATCTGAAGATGATGATTGATGATCTTATTTTAAGTTTCACATACAAATGATGAATAATACATTAAAGTATTACTTGTGGGACTTCATGATTTTTCAGGTGTATACCTGCGCCCAGTGCATTTTGATATATTAAATTGCTCAACACTATGTTAATTACTCAAACGTTCCCAGGTGCCAAGTAAATAAAGACAAGGCTACCGAAACATAAATTAAATAATTATAATTCAATCTTGATGCACTAAGAAAAATAGGAAATAATACAGGTTGACCATCAGTTTGCGAATACATCACTGTATTTAATGAACAGTTAATTCACTGTCAACTGTAACCTTTCAATTGTTTAATGCTGTCATATTGAAAATCTAATTATGTCTTTAAAACTCATATTAGTAATATTACAGTCTAAATTACCGTTTTGGAGCACTGAATTTATTATGTTTCGGTGATCTTGTCTTTATTCTTTTGGGCACTTTTGATTAAATAAAATAAGATCAGATAAATGAATAATATGTGTGTGAGAAATGTGTGAGAGATTTGGGTTTGGGAATGTATATTATTGATGATGGAAATTATTTGAAAAGAATCCCGCAGAATGTAAACAACCTAAATAGCATGCGCAGAAGTGGGTAGGTGGGTAGGTGGGTAGGTGGATAGTTCATTTGAAACTTTGAACATTTTAATAGTCGTCGCCCCCAATGGTGTGGTCAACGGGTCTGCTTGGATGATAATGACATCCTTAGTTAAAGTTGGGGCTGAGTGGTCCTAGAAATGTAACCGTACATCATTTGTGAACGACTTCTCAGGGGTTGTTTCTTTGATGTAAATCCTATACGGTTGGGGTTGACGACAGCCTTGTGTAAAATTTGCTTTTTAAAAGTAACTCCACGTATCCATTTAAGTAATTTCAAACGCGTGAAGTTACATTTAAATTGATAGTCAAAAATTACCTCTTACGCAATGGTTAATAAATGACGACAAGCATGCGCAAAATCCGCAAAAAGCAAATACCCGCTTCCTCCTAGTTTACCAAAAAGCAAATCCGTAATCCGTGTCCTTCTACTTGTGATTTAAATGTGCGTTTTACTTGACTAATTTATAATAACACTCAAAATGGTTATGAAAAAGGCAAATTGCTCTAACTGCAATACAGATTAGGATTTCAGCCGCCAACCCCTACAGCAGAGCAGGACAATCGGTCAATTTGTCTTGTCAAAATACTTGTGAACTCTAGTCACGAGTTTAAAAAAAACTACCTCTTTGTAAGCCGGGAGGGAGCCCAAAAAAACGTGCCGTTCACATTCGTTCGTTTTTTCTCTGTCCTGTGAACAATCGGTCTTACAGGAAGTCCGAGGCAAAATTTCCACCTCTTTTCCTCACAAGAGAGCCGACCCCTCAGATACTACAAGTAATTTGTAACTACCTATAAAAAATGTAGTAGCCTTTAGCAAAGCATGTCAACATATACAATACTAATGATAAAATAGAATACTATTACTAGTGTAAACAAAATCAACACCAAAACTAAATCATCAATTACAAATTGAACATTTTGATTGATTTTATTTCAGTATCAGTACAATTAATATCAAATTTTATTAGATAATAATAATAACAAAAAACATTTAAATGTTATGAAATGTCAAGCAAATAACTAAAACCTTGACTTTTAATTAAATAAAATTAATTGTAAATATAAATCAAAAATGTTATTAGAGTGATAATATAATAATAAAAAATAAATTAGACAGTTTGCAATATTAAAACAAATACATAACTCAAAAATATTGACAAGTAGTGCAGATACATTTATAACAATATACAGTCAAATCAGTCCAGAATTAATTTTTTTGTGACAAATGTTTTTTTAAGCCTACCTGTTTCCGTCTTCGTTTTAACGTTTTATTACTTTCAGTTTCAGCTCTTTAGTATGACTGGTATGACTCTGAGTCCGAATCAGACCTAAAAATTAAATCTTAATCTGCAAATTCAGACCCTGAGTCGGAATATTTTGATCCTGTACTGAAACTGATTTCAGACCTTAAAGTTTCGTTTAGAACTGTATTTTCCATGTCTATATCATCATCATCATCAATTATTTGTAAGCTTTGGTGCATATTTGCAGTTTCTTTACTTTTATAATGACTAATTACATGACGTCTATAGTTGTCTTTTCTAGTTATAACTACTTTACAAATCCAACATTGGTACGTTTGATTTTTATTATGCTTGGTTCTTGAATAAGTTTTAATAGGTTTAGTAGATTTTTATTTTTACCTGTTTCAACTGGGACTTGAGTTTGAACTAAGAGTGCAACTGAATTGATATTACAAGAGTTGGGGATCCGATCCAGATCACACGTCGTTGTTGGTGTTAGCTTTAGTGTTGTAGTTACTGCTGGTGGTATTTTGATATTGCATAGGCAAATGGAATGCTCTAAAATAATTTCCAAGTAATAAATGCTACTAATAGTGCTTAATTTATGAGACTATAACTATGTGCATACATTTTAATAGGAAAATATGGAAAATTCATAAATATCACATAAATTTGAGTCAGATGTGTAACGTTACTTTTAAGTAACTTTAATTAATATTACAATTATTTTTTTGTATTATTAACACAGGCAGGCACACAGAAATTAGAATTAAATATTAGAATTATTACAATCATTGCACTAACTAATGGGTTGTGCGACCAGCAATGCATATACATACGACGTGCATATCCCCTGGTTTGAATTTCCTTTTAATGTATTTCAGATATTTTTTTGGAAGACAGTACTGAGTCCAAACTAAGTCCAAAGAGGCAGAGGGTCACTTTTTACCTCTTTGGACTCAATACCCAACTACGAAAACGAAAAACCCATGAGCCCATTTTGAGGGCTCATGGTTTGCGGCCTGTTGCGGCAAGAGGAAAAATGAATGAGTCAGGGTAGAGCCCAACATTTTTTGGTTTTGGCGACCGAAAGGCCGGTCGTGAACGAAAATGGCCTGGTCACTTGTGTTTTGTCTAGCTATGCTCTACAGAGAATACATATCCTACAACACCTTTGGAAAATTCAAACATGCATTAAATGAAAATATCGAAATCGAAAGCACGAGGATACTTACTCATCGTTAGAGTTTAATACAGTTGGCAAAATATAAAGCAAATTCCAAAAAATTGTTTATCTTATGACAAAAATAGTTTATCGCTGTTGAATTATCGAATCCGTTTCTTCTACTTTTAGCTGAAAGCAAATGTACTTCCTTCCAGTTTACTTTAAAAGCAAATCCGTGTCCTTCTAATTTTGATTTAAATGTGTGTTTTTGGCTGACTAATTCATAATAACATGGTAATTAAAAGTTGCATAAATTGATTCAGCCGCATGATTCTGAAAAGCATATCTTTTTCTATCTGCATGATTTTGAAAGGTGCAAAATGTTCTATTCACGTGCTTCTTAATAGTGTAGGTAATTTGATCTTTTTCCACTGGGTTAATGTGGTATTTAAAATATTATTGCACCTTGCAATATTTTTCAATTAGAACATTAAAAATTTTTCAAAAACTATAAAAAAACATCTTCAACTTTTTTAAATCATGCAATTAAATTAGTTTGCAACTTTAAACCACTTGGCTACAATATTTTAAACTTTTTAAAATCATGTATAGTATACTCATAGTTAGATTAGTTTGCAAATTAAAATTATGCAGTCAGTGGCGTAGCTAGGATTTTTTCTCGGGTAGGCCAGATTCATCGACAACCCCCTCCCCCCCTACATCACGCAAATTTGTTTTTAGGGTTTACTACGGGTAATATTCAATTTTCCTGTTATGAACAAACACATTTTTTGCGTTGCTTTTAATAGTACAAAATTAACTAGATAATACAAGCATATCCTTGATTTACCTAAAGCAACGTCGACGTTTAAATAGTTGGTACTCAGGGATCGTTATAGTATTTTTTGTAATACAAGGACATCTGTGAAGTTACCTTAATTCTATAGGCAGTAACAGTGTTTCAATAATTAAAATTTGGCTTGACTGAAAAACTGAGTTGAAAACAGCTTGACTCTTCAATGTACAACTATTAAACCTATGCGAGCATGGGGTAATTTGAAATTTAAAAAAAATCAGTTTTTCAGTCAAGCCATCTTCCAAATTTCTTGATATACTAAATCTGAATTTCAATTATTGAAACACTGTTACTGCCTATAGAATTAAGGTAACTTCACAGATGTCCTTGTATTACAAAAAAATACTATAACGATCCCTGAGTACCAACTATTCAAACGTCGACGTTGCTTTAGGTAAATCAAGGATATGCTTGTATTATCTAGTTAATTTTGTACTATTGAAAGCAACGCAAAAAAAGTGTTTGCTCATAACAGGAAAATTGAATATTACCCGTAGTAAACCGTAAAAACAAATTTGCGTGATGTAGGGGGGGGGGGGGGTTGTCGATAAATCTGGCCTACCTGAGAAAAAATCGTGGCTACGCCACTGGGGTCATTTTGGTTGTTCAAAGACGATATACTGATAAAGGATGTACAATTGTAATGAGCCAGGACCAGGAGGAAGAGTTTTTATACAATAATAATTTAAAATGTAAACTGTCATCTGCGCCACGTTAGTAATTATAGAATTGTGATCCTTGTAACGCAATAGTAGATTTTATTTTCACGATAGCCAGAATTTAAATCAACTTTTTATACTTTTTAAAGAACTGAATAAGTTACTTTAAAACTAAACTACGCCGTTACATTGTTTTTAGTTTGATTCCAAAATTTCCGTAAATTTGTAAAAAATTTAAATTTTTTTTACAATGCCAAAAATCCTTCGTGCGGGATGTTTTATCATCCCAGCAATTGCTTGCTTCCTTTTATAATTGATTCTGGTCTCGATGGTGAATATTATAAGGTAGTCAAAGATGTTTCAATTCAATCTGTCATTCCAAAAGGGAATGGAAAACTGGATAAAGCAAGGTAAGTAATGAAAAAAAAATAAAAAAAAAAATAAAGTGTTAAGTGTACCAGTTTTTAAATGTATAATTAATTTTAATTATTTAAAATGTTTTTTTGTATTTTGTAAAATAAAATCTTATGTTACATAATAGTTAAAAATAATTCAAATTGATTCTATTTTTTTTTATATGATATCAGCCAGGGGATTCTAGTAAACAGTCAAATACTCTATTGCTCTGGAATGATTGGAACATTCCTAAGAAATGACAGCTTACCAGAAAGTTTTGAAATTCAGGCTGACAACGCAATTCAAAATATTTGGTACTGCCTCCAAAATGATGTATCCAATAAAACGAATCCATGTGGATACGAGACTGGTAAGATCAATGTTTTTTTTTAAATTAATTACTGTATTAGAATATTTATTTATACATATATTAATTAATTATATAGTTGCTTTTGATTTTAGGCATAGAGTTAATAGGAAGAGATATACTACATCTAATAGCCTATTTTTAACAGTATTTATTCATGTTTCAAAAATTTAACATTCATTGTCTGCAAAAACACACACACACACACACACAAACACATAGATAAAGTGAAATATTAGGATCATAAAAGCAAGGAATTACAATACTTTGCTTCTTTGTTTTTTAAACTTTTAAATAGAATGTTTTAAAGTTTTAAAAATGAAAAATAGAATATATTGCATTTTTTTAAATCAAATTAGCTAAAGATTTTGCACTTTTCGAAAACGTGCAAATTAATTTTTTTGTAAACTTTTCCAAAACGTGCAAATTTATTTTTTTTACACTTTTCCAAAACGTGCAAATTTATTTTTTTTACACTTTTCGAAAACGTGCAAATTGATTTTTTTACACTTTTCGAAAACGTGCAAATTGATTTTTTTTACACTTTACCGAAACGTGCAAATTGTTTTTTTTACACTTTTTTAAAACGTGCAAATTGATTTTTTTTACACTTTTCCAAAACGTGCAAATTGAATTGTATGCACTTTTTAATAACGTGTGAATAGAATTTATTTAACTTTTCTAAACCATGTAAGCAAAATTGACGATTTTGAAATTTTCTAAAACAAGCACAGAGAATTGTATCGAACTTTTTAAAACGTGTAAATAGAACCTTAAGGAATTTTTAAAATTATAATAAAAACGCATTTTTTTTACTTTTTAACCAAAATGTCAATGACACATTTTGACATTTTAAAAACATGTAAGCAGATCTTTTTTTGCTTGTTTGAAAATACGCAGGAAAACAGAATATTTCAAACTTCTCAAAACCGACAAATATAGAACTAACTTTGGCTCAATCTGTTTTTGTGGCATAGCTCATTTTTATTCTAACGTTGAAAAAATTTTGTTGTTTAAATTCGTCACCCACGATATGAAAAAAGATGACAGTGGATATCTAAAAAATTATTCATTTGTGTGACTGTAATTATTCTTTAATACAGTTAAACTAATTTTAATCTCCAACTTGAATTCTAGTCGTGCACGTGACGGTTTATTTGACGGACCTCAATAACAAACCAAAATATTTGGACTTGGTGTCAAATTGTAAGTTAATCGCACTTCCGTATATTACAATACTTATTTATTGTAATTACTGATAAACTAGTTGACACACTTATACGATATTACCACTTTTTTTGTGCCTTTTTGAACAGATTACATAAAACCATATCCTACTCAAACGATTACTGAGATCAAAAAATTGCCGAGGGTGAGTCATGATATTTTTTGCTCGTTGGTTAGGAATCGTTTATAAATGATTTTAGCTATCATATTCATAAAGGTATTAAAAATGATATTAGTAATCAAACAAGAAATTTTGATAAAAATTGTAAAACTAATAGTACAGCAGTAAAAACAAACTTTAATTTAATTAACAATCTTATTCAAGAAGATAGTAACACAACATTGCCCTGTAACTGTAATTTGTAGTACCTAACATAACATTTCATTTTGTTAAAATTTAAAAAGGATGCTTTGATAAAAATTGGTGCGGTTGCCTATTGTGGCGAAGTCATTAGAAAGCCGGAGTATGGGTCAGCATCCGAGGAGTATTGATTTTAAATATGAGACATCTTTCAAATCAAGCCATCCTATATTCCCAGGAATCTTTGTTGTCTGCCTTAATTCAATATTTAATTGTTAAATCAAACTCAAAAATTAAATTGAAAAAAGATTTACTTTTAAGAAAAAAATCCGGATATTAAAATAATTAGCATCTTCAAATTTACATAAAGTATGAAATATGTCGTGTTTTGTAAATTATTTAATTTCAACCACAAACCATGTCAATGGTTGCCTAATGCTGATGCAAAATTTTACATTCTTTATTACTACCTTGTTAATTTCCTACTACATCCGTAACATTTCACTAGCTAAGTCAATATTCAAAACGGCATATCTTCTCTTAATTAAGACGTGCAGTACACTGTTAGATAGGATAGTGGGAAGTTGACCAGGGACCTTGTACCCTTAACTTCTCCCTCAGTCGTTTCGTCGTCATTCTTTCGACAATATTTCGGAAAATGTTGCGTTTTGCACATTTTAGGGCTGATTGACACTTTTTAAATCTGCGCTAATCACAGCACAGGATTTCAAAATTTCAAAAATCAAGCGATCCTGATTGGCACAGAGCACGATAAAAAATAATTATTTCTATTTTTAAATTCGTTTGAACATACAAAACTTTAAAAACTGATTCAAAAAGTTTTGAAAGAGAACAAAAGTTCAGCTCAGCCAGAAGATTATTCTTTTTAATTCTTACTACAAGTTTGAATAAATTTTAAAGAATCTAAATAGTAACTATGATGACTTTAAGTCATCTTCTAATCTACTAATTAAAAACTTCACTATGGGAAGGGTTAGGCGTCACTTATTTCCGACTACCAATCACTGTATATTTTGTGCATATAAACATTGTATAGTAATATCAGCTGTGATTTGGATTAGATGTACATTACAAGCATAGTCCCGGTCAAGTATGTAAGAAGAACTCGACCCAGCCAAGAATAAGATAAAGCTTAACTACTAATAAAATGTTGACCTAGGCAAGCCTGTGATTAAAACTAAACCTAGGCAAGTCTTTTATCAAAATTTAACCCAAGCATGCATTTAACAAAAACGGAAACCTGGGAATGGTTGTGGCTATAATGTAATCCGCGCAAGCCTGTGTCCAAAGCTTAAACCAAATATAACAGTAAGTGGTTTTTAAGTCGACCGTTATGGTACTCAGCAGTAGATCCATCTTGTAACTGGTTACGCTGAAACCAACCTTTTATGGGAAGCAGGTGTATACGGAAATAGAGAGCAATGATCACAGCAAGTATAATCACGGACAATCATGTGAGAAAACCTTACCCTAGCCAAGATCTTTGGTAAAATTTTAACCCAGCGAATACTGTCGTAAAATTTTAACCCACCCAATACTGTAGTAAAATTTTAACGCACCAAATACTGTAGTAAAATTTTAACCCACCTAATACTGTAGTCAAATTGTAACCCACCCTATACTGTAGTAAAATTTAAACGCACACAATACTGTGGTAAAATTTCAACCCAGCCCAAAAAGTGGTAAAATTTTGACCGAGACAATACTGTCGTAAAAGTTTAACCCAGACAATACTGTGGTAAAATTTTAACTCAGCTGATACTGGTAAGATTTTAATCCAGCTAATACTGTGCTAATATTTTAACCTACCCATTACTGTGGTAAAATTTTAACCCACCTAACACTATTGTAAAATCTTGACACGGGCAAATCTGTTGTCAAAATTTAACCCAGTCAAGCATTGCGGCGAAGCTCAAGTTGATTAGATCACAATCAATGCAAAATTAAGTTTAGTGTACCAACTAAAAGTGAAGATTACCTACTACCATTACGAGTAATTCATATTCTATAGTGTAACCCGGGCAAGGCCCTGATGAAAAGTTACACCTTGCATGCCTTTGGGAAAAACTAATCCCTTAATCCGAGCAGTTATCTGGTCAAAACTCACCGCGAAGTCTATTTGACCACAATCAATGCAAAATTTTATTTAATGTACTGTAAACTTCGTACATATGCAACTCCGTGGGACCGGCCAAATCAGTGCCTTTTAGCGGTTATTCCTTTTAACCGTTTAAGGAATTTTCCTTGTGTGCGGAACGATATAAATATTTACAGATATACAGTTGAAATTTTTCTTATTAGTTGTAAGTTAAAACAAAGTCAAGATATTTTTTACAGTTGTGTGAATTAAAAGGTAAATACATAATCAATAAGCATAATCAATCAGCAAGGCTATATCGACATCAGGACGGGAACATGGTTTATGCTTCTTGAAAATTTTTCCTTTCATCCACGCTTCTGTGATGTTCTCACCGTCTTTTTTAATTCTACACAACATTCTTTGGATACGTCTATTTGCTTGTGCAAGCTTAGTTTTTGCAAAAGTTTATACTTTTGCTCAGTGTTAAGTGAATTTCTTTTTCTCTTCGCCGGCATTTTAAACAGAATATTAATGCTGATGGACTGATGAACTACTGACAGTAGTTTCGAGCAGTCAACAGTCACCAAGTATGCTGTGTATTCTATAAATAACATGACCTACTCAAATGCACTTAAAAAAGTAAAGAAGATAAGGAAATTAGGTAGGTATTGGTCAGGTACTAATGCAGTTACAGTGTTATCCCTGATACTTCGTCCCTCAATTTAAGAAAAAATTTCTTTTAAATGACCAAAAATACCATAATATGGTACAAAATCAATTGCTTACAACGGTTTATTCCTTATATCGAATACCTTTCAACCGGAAAATTATAACATTGCTAGCATAGCCGGCCAACCAAATGGTCTATTTTTCTTGCTAATAGCAGTTATTCCCTTTAACCGAGTTGCTAATATACGAAGTTTACTGTAACAGCTAAACTTGAAGAACATAATATATTAATTTTTGTTAATTGCATCGCATCGGGTTGCTAACCTGCTAGTTTTTATTATTCGATGTAAGCTGACAGAATCAAAAGGAGCTAACATTACGTCAAGGAAACATATGCTAAATACAATAGCACACAACACAACATACAGGAAGAATGCAGATATCAGTTTTTGAATCAGCTAATTTGGCTGATCATGTCTACACTTTTGACGTTTCGTGATTTGTATCTTGTAAATAAAAGTTACACAAATACAAAATTTCTTTCGAAGCTGTAACCTCAAACGGTTTTCATTTAGCATTCCAGTTGTTTAACATTAAATATTTCATTCAAAAAAAATAAGTTTCTTAGTATTGACTAAAAGTAATACAAATACATAAAACCAAAAATAATGCAAACATCTGGAAAGTTTGCTCACTAAAAAAATAAATTGACTTAATTCTTTTGAGCTTATTGCACGTGTAAATACCAAACCTTACTATATGGCATTTGAAAAAGAATGTAAATATTTGCCTACAAATAGGAAAACAAGACCATCGCGTTTCACGTATTTATAAACGACGAGTTTTTTGTTCTGATTAAATATAATTATATTATTGATACTCAAATTGAAGTAGGCACGTTTAGAAACGACATTTTTGTTTCTTTTAACATGTACAAATTCTACTAGAATTATACAACCGGCAAACTTTGTGTTTAAAAACTATTCTTTTTTGAAAAATTTACTTAAATAATTAATCCAGGTAGATACATAGTTATAGTCTGTCAAGAATCAAAATGAGTCATATCCATTATTAACTAAAAGCAATATTAACTATCTACGAAAATACTCACAAATTTCTTTGGAGTATTTAAGTGGAATAGTTTGTTCTTTTAAAAAATCTGTAAATAAAACATTTTGCACTTTTAAAACACATGGAAATAGAACATTTTGCACCTTTTCAAACCTATGAAATTTAAAAAATTTCCACCTTTTTAAAAACACAGAATTAGAACATTTTCCATCTTTTTAAAAACACGTAATTAGAATTACCTTTTCAAATGTACGGAATTAAAACATTTTGCACCTTTTCTGAAACACCAAAGTATAACATTTGGCACCTTTCAAAAAACATGTTAACATGGCATTTTACTATGTTCAAAAAAATAAAAATAGAACAGTTTACGCTTTTTATAAACTCGTAATTAACATTTATTGCATGTATCTTACTTTGTTTATGACATAGCTCATTTTTATTCTAGCCTAAACTAGATAATGTTCATTTTGGTTCTTTACAGACGATATGGCGTAATACATACACGATTTAAAAAATAATTTTATTACAAAACTTGTTTTTTCCTGCATTAACTTTGATTGACTTTTACATTTATTCGCTTTAAATACAATATTTTTTGCATGCTGATTTTTAGTAATCTTGTTCAACTAACATGATGTTCAGAAGTTTGCAAATCAGCCCAGAGAGTGAAAAAATGGACGTTTCAGACGAAACGCATTCATTTAAATATCTAAAATATCTTGAAAGCATTGGCCTTGGGTTTCCACGCAAGCTTGTCAGTGGAATCCCGTGGGGTGAACTTTGTAATTGGAAACTGAGCATTTGGCACTGGTTTTCACTTTTCAGTTGTTTTGTTTCCATTGTCAGTCTTATGGCAGTTGTTGGATTATTCTTGTTTAGCTCTGGTACGCATTGCGAAAATACATTTAGGGAAATTATTATTAGGGAATTGAGTAAATTATTTAGTTTTCTGATTGATTCGTTTTAACGTATTGCGAATTTTGTAATTTAGAGTTGACTGCTGCCATTGACAAAATGAATGTCACTTTACAAGCAAACCAGAGATACATTGGTAATCACAAAAACTGTCTAACTTACACAGTCAACTATGCATTTAAGTTGCATGCTAAGCAAAGCATATTGCAGATACATATCGTCTGTGAAAAACCAAAATGACCCAAATCCATTTTTAGCTACAACCAATAATTATCAGCTATCTACAAAAATATTCAAATATGTCTTTACAGCATTTAAAATATACCATTTTGCACTTTTCAAAAATATTTAAATAAACCAGTTTACATTTTTGCACTTTTCAAAAACATGTAAATAGAACATTTTGCACTTTTCAAAAACATGTAAATAGAATATTTTACACTTTTCAAAAATATGTAATTACAACATTTTACACTTTGCAAACACATGGAATTAGAACGTTTTGCAACTTTTCAGAAACATGTAAATAGGACATTTAACATTGTTGAAAAACATGAAATTAGAACGTTTTGCACCTTTTCAAAAATATGTAAATAGGACATTTTAAATTGTTCAAAAACATGAAAATAGAACAATTTACGTTTTTTAAAAAGTCGTAATTAACATTTTACGCATGTTTCTCATTTTGTTGTTATGACATAACTCATTTTGATTGTAGCTTAAATTGGATATGGGCAATTTTGGTTCTTCACTGACGATATATTTATGTGCCGCAGATTTTAAATATAGTTTGTTTTGTTGTTTTGAAGCGGCAAATCAGAAGCGTCTGGACTACAACTGCTTGTTTTATAACGACCCGATCAATAATCCTAACTACAACAAATATAAAAGGGTTACATTAGGTACAGCTTAATCCTGCCAGTCAGGCGTTTTATTTACTAGTTACATTAAGTGTTTATTTATGCAGGGCCGGAGAAAGGAATTAATTACTTTAAGCCACAGCAATTTGTACTGTGAAACAACCTCCATTTTAATTTTATTTTAAGTTTTCTTTGAGTTACAAAACTTTTTTATTTAAATATTTTAGAAAAGTTGCAAAACTATTTTATTTATCTGTTTTGAAAAAGTTTCAAATATTATATTTACTTGAATTTGAAAAGTGCAAAATTTTTTATTGTCTTATTTTAAAAAGGTAATTTTTAAATTTTTAGAGTATTAAATAGTACGAAATTTTACATTGGAATGTTTAAAAAAATTTTAAATGTTATATTTACTTATTGATTCTGAAAAGTGCAAAATGTTCCATTTACATCTTTTTTTTAAATTTTTTAACTGTTTTATTTGCATGTATTTAAAATTTCTCCCAAAAAAATATTTGCATGTTTTGAAAAAGCAAAATATTCTAATTGCAATCTTTTTCAAAATTCAAAAATTTAGGCAGCCGGGACTGCCTATATGCTGGCTAAATTTTCCAACCCTGTGTTAATCATAAGTAATCACAGAGAAATGCGTTAAATAAGTAGTTATTATGTTTTGACTTTCATAAAGGATGTGGTGGAATTATCCGATTGCCTTCAGCGGGAAATTCAATATTTCTTGATTACAAATCGCGGCAATTATATAAAAACCATGAAAATTGCCTTTGGGTGTTGGATAGTCCATCTCGGAATGCGTATGGGGTTGCAAGTGGCGTGTATTCCACCAAGATCCAAATTGCTGTCCTGTGTGACGGTTTTGGAACAGGGGAAGTTCGACTTTCTGTCGTAACATGGTTGGACTTTGAACGGCTCACCTTTTCTGAATTACGGTAATTATAAAACACTTACTTAATTTTTTTACTAACATAGGTGATAGGTCATAACAATGCCAGGGCCAGATAATGATTTTCAGAATTAGGTAAATTGAACATTTTAAACATTTTTAAAACACGTTCATAGAACATTTAGCACTTAAAAAAAATAATTAGAACTTTTTTTATTTTCTAAAACATGTAAATTGGTACATTTTGCATTTTGAAAAAAATTAAATAGAACATTTTGCATTTTGAAAAAAATTAAATAGAACATTTTGTAAATTGAAAAAAGTAAATGAAATATTATGTAATTTAAAAAAAAATTTTGAATGAAACATTTTTTAATTTTCTTAAACATAGCAATGGGACATTTTGCATTTTAAAAAAATTGAAATAAAACATTTTACATTTTTAAAAAATATTTTAATGCACCATTTTGCACTTTTCAAAAAAAATTTAAATGGAACAATTATTACTGTGTTAAAACATGTGAATGGAGCATTTCGCATTTTCAAAAAATTTGTAATTACGTAGAATGTTTAGAGTTTTTAAAAACATGTATTTCACATTTTTTGCACATTTGAAAAACGTTAAAATAAAATATGTAACACTTTTTGCAAACAATGTAAATACAACATTTTAGTTTACTAAATAAAACCAAAATGGTAGTTTTTGTATGGTAACAAATTGCAATTGCTGCCTAGCAGCCAGCCATTATTTCGTCCGGCCCTATGAACAGTGCCATATAGTTGTTGCAGAGTTTCTGTTAGTCTAACCGATTAATACCGGTACCAGTACCGGTGGCGGTACCTTATCTTACTGTCTTATAGGCAAAACAAAGATTACCAGCCAAGTGAGAGCCACACTTGGAATTTCTTAAGTTTCACCACAAATGGGGACGCAGTTGGAATTGGCTTCGCTCTTCGTGTAGACGTCCTTGAGACCACCACCGTTTATTCTGGAAGAAATGAGGCATTCACATCTTCACTTGGGACTGTAACCTATAAATCGAATAAGTATGCCAAAGATGGTGATAAGATTTCAATCGTAATTAATCCTCCAGTTAAGTCATTCAGCCTCACACTGGACTACATGGAGACTAAAAAGAAGAAGCAAAATGGTACATGTGACGACTGGGATAGCATGCATATTTACAAAGTGGGGGAAAGCGGGTCGCAAACTAAGATCCCGACGTAAGTTGAAGCTTAAGTATTTTGGCTTAAATTATCAAGTTTTATTAAGAATGTCAAATAACAGAATTGTGTACAGCCATATTCTGTTATAAATTATTAAAATTAATATTTATTAAATCAAGGATTTTTTTTGGTTTGTTTCAAAAGCCTATGTGGGACAGTGAAAAATCGCACGTTCGTTCTTAAAGAGCCAATACTTGTGGCATTTGTGACGTCAGCCTTGCCGACTGCAAGAGGATTTAAGCTGTCATGGAAACAAACATAAAGATGATCTACGTTCACCCAGTAATACATATCGTCTGTGAAGAACCAAAATGACCCATTTCCAATTTTAGCTACAATTAAAATGAGCTATGTCATATAAACCAAAAAAGAGACATGCGTCAAATGTTAAATAGGAGTTTTTAAAAAGTGTAAAATGTTCTGTTTACATGTTTTTGAAAAACGTCAAATGTTTTCATTACATGTTTCTATAAAGTATAAATTGTTCTATTTACAGGTTTTTGAAAAGTGTAAAATGTTCTGTTTACATGTTTTTGAAAAGTGTAAAAGGGTCTATTCACATGTTTTTGAAAAGTGTAAAATGTTCTATTTACATGGTTTTGAAAAGTGTAAAATGTTCTATTTACATGGTTTTGAAAAGTGTAAAATGTTCTATTTACATGGTTTTGAAAAGTGTAAAATGTTCTATTTACAGGTTTTTGAAAAGTGTAAAATGGTCTATTTACATGTTCTTTAAAAGGTGCAAAATATTATATTTAAATGCTTTTAAGACATGCTTCAATATTTTTGTAGATAGTGGATATTGTTTTTAGCTACAAATGGATATAGGTCATTTTGGTTCTTCACAGACGATATGTATGTATAACTATTTTACAAAATAAATATCTGAATTTTTGTGTAGCTATTATAGTCCTATTGACATCAAAAATTTGTTTGCTTAATAAAATAAAAATCTGAATCTGTTGTGTATGTATGTGTACCAAAATGCTTGTTTTACAGGGCTGAAAGAAGGAATTGATTTCAGGTAGCAATTTTGGTTCATACAAAAACCACCATTTTGATTTTATTGTTGTTTTTTTTTGATAAAGCAAAACTTTTTATTCACACGTTTTAGAAAAGTTTAAAATGTTTTTTTAATTGATTCAGAAAAGTCATATGTATATGTTCTATTTACATGTTTTGAAAAAATAAAGGAAATCTTTTATTGCCATGTTTTTGAAATGTTTAAAAAAACTATATTTGCATGTTTTTAAAAGTACAAAATGTTCTATTTACATGTTTTGAGAAAACTGTTAAATATTTTATTTGCATGTTTTGAAATGCACGAAAATTTTAATTTTCATGTTTTCGAAATGTACAAAATATTTTATTTACATGTTTAAGAAAAGTCAAAATATTTTATGTTTTGCATATTTTTGAAAACTGCAAAATATTCTAATTATTTACATGTTTTATAAAAATTCAAGCAATGCAGGGTGCATGCGTAGCCTGCATAATCCAGCCCTGGTATGTTTTAGCCTATTAGCATATTGTGAGATTACGTAAATCAGGGCGGTCCTCACTACTTTGTTAACGTGTGTAGCTTGTATTTTTTAATTAATTAATAAACAAACGAAAAAAACTGCTTTCGTCCAAAGTTGATACAGACATAATTAATTATGTATTTTTGATCCTGTTATATTTTTAAAGTTGTTGCTTCTTTAAGGGAAGCATCGCTGTGTCGCCTTATCGCTTATAATTCGATTGTATTCGCATGTTTTCTACGACTTAATTTCAAAATTAGGGAGTAGTAAGCTTTAGATATCCTTGCATTATAAAAAAAGTGTTCATTCTAACGTTCGAATTCAATTTGGAAGAAATCACATCTAAAAAAGAACGCATAGTATTTTAAAATTAAAATTTACATTTTTCAATTATTTTGTCATGGCTTTTAGTTTATTACCACTAAGGCATCCTTGCTAGTGGACCCTTCCACGCGCGGTTTTCAATCCGTTGAGATCAACTGAAAAACTGAAAACAGTAAAAGTGAAAACTAAAATTTAGATCTATTCTGCTCTTACTATTTACTATTATCCAAGTAATTTGTCATTCATCATTCGTATTTTGACTGATGAATGAACACTGAACTGACTGAACTGCAAACAGCATTCGATTTTCTGTGTCCGTACTCGTAAAAACTTACAATAGTAATTATTTTAAGTATTACTCTGACTGCAATTTGGAATTCATTAATCCAATAAATGCAACTTAAACGTCTGTTCATCATTCTTTATCTCCCAGTTGCCAGTTGACATTTAGACATAAAACAAATTCCAAAATACTGTAATTGTAGATAATGAATAATTATGGTGACCATCATTTCAAGAATACATATGATCCTTGGAAGAAAATTATTCCACTACCGTGCACCGATACTAACACTGATTTAAGTGAAATTGCAATCTATAACAATGTGCCAAATTATTATGCAAGTGACGCAGTGGTGAGTGGAGTCGATTCAGATACTGGAATCGATAAACTTTCATTACTTCCTCCAGAGGTAAGTACTATTGATATTGATCTCGTAAAACGCAACAGAAAATCTTCATAATTTTCTAGTATCGTCTGTAAAGAACCAATATGACCCATAAAAAATTTAAATTAGGATCAAAATGAGCTATGGTATAAAAGAAAAACGAAAAAAGAGCGTAAAATGTTAAGTAGGAGTATAAAAAGAGTGTTAAATGTTTTATTTACATGTTTTTGAAAAGTAAAATGTTCTATTTACATGTTTTGAAAAGTCCGAAAGTGTTCTATTTACATGTTTTTGAAAGGTTTAATATTGTTCTATTTTGCATGTGATTTAAAAGCGTAAAATCTTGTAATTCCATGTTTTCAAAAAGCTGCAAAAGGTTATAAGTCTATGTTCTTGAAAAGTGAAAAATTTTCGTTTTACATGATTTTAAAAAGTTCAAAATGTTCTTTTTCCATGTTTTCAAAAAGGTGCAAAATGTTCTAATTCCATGTTTTTGAAAAATGTAAAAAATTTTGTCAGCATGTTTTTAAAAAGCATAAAATGCTCAAATTACACGTTTGTTAAAAGTGCAAAATGTTCTATTTACATACATGTTTTTGAAAAGTTCAAAATGTTTTATTTAAATTTTTTCAAGACATGTTTCAATATTTTTGTAGATAGTAGATATTGTTTTTAGCTAAGAAAGGATGTGGGTCATTTCGGTTATTCATAGAAATTATGTGGCTGTTAATATGCTTCTAAAGCCTGGGAAACATAATTAATATTCATATTCTGTTATGTTAAATTATACTATATGATCTAATAATATAATTGTTCAAAATAATCGTGTTGTTCATCTTTTTTTTCATTGCAGATAATAGAGATGGTACTGTCACCCCTGGACACTGCAAGTTTATTAAATACCAGACTTGTATGTCACCGACTGTCCTTCTTTGCAACGGAACAGCTCTTACAGAAAAATTTATCAATTTCATTTCAAGAAAGTCTGGAACCATTTTTCATCTCTCAAGAATCTCCTCACTTTGTCAGTTGTCAACATTCCTCTCGATCTCTTGCTGAGCTGACAACACTCCTGAAATATTCAACCCACTTTCCTATTGCCTCATTTAAATTCACAAAGGGTTTGAAAAGAATGCCGATTTCGATGCCGAATTCACCTGATTTTTTCCTAAACATCCACGGAAGTCTCATTAAAAAATTGCAAATAATTGGGCGTTTACATTTTGAAGATTTAAAAAATCTTCTTTTTACTCAACTACCAAACCTGGAAGAATTGGAGCTCACAAGTATTTACTCAGGCCCTCAAAATGACGTCCATCGTGATTACTCTCAGGACAATTCAACGTTCTGTTCACTTTTAAGCCCAAACGAGCCAATTCCTTCGTTAAAGCTAAAGATTTTCAAAGCAGGACCAGAATTTTCATCACAGTATTTTCAAGAAATAATTCAGATCTCTCCAAATATTCGTTAAGTCCTTTTCTTTATCTTTAGTGCCTAGCTGAAATAATGGAGCATTTTTTGGTTGATGGTAAAATTACCATTAATTAAGTGGTTTTTTAACCGTGTTTTGACTTTTGTACAGAGTACAAAGTCTTATATAAGAATAACATAAATTACCTTTTTTATTATATAATTTTATTATACTATGTATTTATTCACGTAATCATTTATGTAATTTTTAATTAGAGTTAAATTAATTAAATTCAGTAAAAAAAATATAGGGACTGTATTTAATCTTTTAATCAAAGCATAATTATTAGAATATTGATGAATAACATTGTAAAAATTGCCAAAAATGTTTAAACAGAATTTACAACATAACACTGGACACAACGCATCCACTGGGCATCATCTGCAAAATCTAAAGCATGAACACCTAAAAAACTTCAACTCTACATTTATTTACTCAAAATTTTCCTTTCAAAATCCAACATTTTTAACGTAAACAGCGAGCTCGAGTTATTTACTTTTTCATCTGAATTTCAACGTAGGCAGCAACAACAGGACTCAAATATTGACGTGTTTCTACAATAAATTTTATTTTTATCATTTTATTTTAAACTTACATTCAGTTGAATCTGGTGTGATTACAATTCAAATTAAGTAGACTACCGACTACAGGAGCAGCCATTATGGTTCACCCAAATAAATATTATTATTATTATTCCGAGGAATTTTAGTTAACCGCTATCGTACAAACTGTCCACAACCTTCGTGTCCCATGGTTCTAAATGAGACAATGAGAAATTTCGAATATATCTCTAATTTCTGAAATCCGGACCCGATCCAGTTTGGAAGAAAGCTGGAAGACCTGCAGAAAATCCTCAAGTGTGAAATATTCGGGAAAAGATTCGATATTCTCCTGTCACAATGACGAAATCCAGATAAGATTTTTGGATTTTTTCGAGAACTATGAAAATTATAAACTTAAATAATTTTAAAACTGATAGCAATTCAGAGTGCCCATTCGATAGAAGCTTTTGCACTATTACTATTTTTTTAAATGATATTTTCAGAAAGCAATACAGTGAATTAATTTAAACTTTAATATAGATTGTGACCACTTCCTTGTTAAAAGGGAAAAATTTAATTAATTAATCCCATATACGCCATACGATACTGAATGCTAAAGACCGACATCAACTTAAAAAAAATTAGTTTGTTATAATTTTAACGTTTACCTTACATTGGTACGACAGCTCTCAACCCAACTCTTTTTTTTTCAGTATCCAATTAATCATACTTTTTACTTACATTACACTATTCCAAGAGGTCTTAATAAGGTCATGAAATCCTGCATACATGAATTAAAGGAAAAACAGATTAAAACGAAAACAGCTTACACAACTTAGCTAAATCAGCAGCAATTTAATATTTACACCTATAAAATTTCCGTTCCGGATACAATAAGTCAGATTCAATTTCCTATGACCAGTTACATTCCGTCCGCACGACAGGCCGCTTTGCTTGTAATATCAGTATTCGTCCCGTGTTCTTATGTGATGTGGACCGTTGTCTATGGTCTCTGCAATTTGGTCCTTGGTCCTTATATTCCACTAGCCCATGGTTCTGTATATTGAGCCTGGTTTTTAGTAAAACTGAAAACAAGAAAGACTGAAAAAATGAAAACTGTCACTGTCACTTAACTGTCACAGTGTCACTTCACTTTGCAACTCTGAGAACTGTAGTTTAAAAAGTTGTGCTTTCCAATCCTTGACTTTCAGTATTGGCGAGGGAAAAGTTCAAACAAGCTGCACCAATATATTTGTACAGTTACAATTTAACAGTTTTGGGTCTTTGATTTTTAGACTTCAATTTCAATTTCACTTATAAATTAATAATTAGGTGTTGACTTAAAATTGAAATTTATATCTAGGTAATTTTCAGAAGACAGCGAGAAGAGAACTGTCAACTGTGAATTTGATTGTAGTATAGTTGTTAAGTAGCGTATCTCCTTTTTATTATAATTACACTAAATAAATATTGCTTAAGTACATATACTATTTTTTCCGGCACTCGAATACTCGACTCCACTTGACTATCAACTGTTGACTGTTGAATGAGTGAGTAGAAGTGTAAGTACCTACTATGGTTAGTATGGTTAGCATTGGCTCTTTCATTTTCAACTTGTAATTTTTCAAAATTCAAAATTGTTTTTGCTGTTACGCAATCACATTTATATAATTGTATTTACCTGATTTATTAAAAGCATGTTGCATGTTGTAGCGTTTTAGTGTTATTCTGTAAAGTTAAACGTTAAAATAGGTTGTACGAATTAATTATGTATACAGTGTATAGTTTGCATTTATTGTTTGTTAATTGTGACCAAGTACCAGTATTTTGATTTTTCTGTATGATGTTGCAGATATTGAGCATAACAGCGTTTGAGTTCTCATAAAGCAAGTTTTTAAGTCATTTCTAAGAACTTATGCATTATTGATTGTGCAGTAGGTAGTTTTGTTTTCACTAGACGTAATTACCTTTATATTTTGTATTTATTCAAATATTTATTACCTATAAAAATTAATTCTGCCGTAGTAATGGCGAGAAATTAAATTAGTTCATGTCTAAAATTGTACTACATGATGACCTAACCTAACGCACTGTTACAGATACCTACCTACTCCTGGTATTGATATTGATATGGTGATCTGGTGGTTCTTGAATTTGAAGTTTAATTATACTTTGTGTATGCATTAACTATCTGAGCTAATAAACATGCAGCTACTTGAATAATAAAGAACCTTATACTTATTGAAAGATTATTTAGTAGGTACAATTTATTCAATGTTGGCCTATTTGCACAACTCTAAAAAATGTTATGAAAAAAATACGCCCAGTAAGTAGTAAGTAGTCAGTAGTATTTATGTGAGCGTAAACAATTTAATCAGCGTGTGCGATGAAACTTAACACGCCTATTAGTTTGATTCAGCTGTAGTCAATTTCCTTTATTCCAAGAATACGACCGAAATGATGACCGAGCATATGGTCTAGGTTTAATATATCTTCACTAACACAGTCAAAATAATCCAATTTAATTTTGAATTGCAAAATTACATGCATAATCAAACTAATGGTGCGTGGTAAAAGTCAAAGGGAAAATGTCACATCTCACGTTTTACACAGGCCTACAGTAGCAGTGCTATTGACATATGCTTCTTGTTAATATTTAACTATAATAATGAATTAACTATTTAATATTAATCAGTAATAACAACAAACCCCTAGTCCGCCCAGTACAGTAGTAGTAACTAATACGTAAAAAAGAGTTGGTAGTTTAAGGCTAAAAAACAGTTTTATACTTACGCGCAATGTGTTTAAAAATTATTTTGTTGTTTACTCTGGCTATTTGCTCGATCGTAACATTAATAGACAGCCGTGGTCCAAATAATGGAGAGGCGGGTGAGTGAGCGTATTTCTTTTGTTATATTTATTAACTCGAAAATATTTTATTGTTGTTGACTCTTATTTAATAAAATGTAAAATTTTTAGTTAATCTCAAATATTAAGTAACTTTATGAATTTGTAATAAACTTATTTTTTATTTCAGGGACAGTAGACCACGGTGACGTCCAGGAACAATTTCAATGTTCGAATGGAAAATCAATACCGGCGGAAAGTCGATGCAATGGCGAAGTTGACTGCACGGATCAAAGTGATGAGCACAACTGCTCAAGTAATAAACAAAATTCATTCATTTTATTGTCTATTTTAATTTTCAAGTTGTTGAAAATATTTTCTGCATACCACTTTTTCAATATTTTATAAATTGTAAAATAAATAATACCAAAATTCACTTAACATGTGCCGATACTTTGTCGTATAGGTTGTAAGGAGAATGCATTTAGATGTCGAGACGGGGAATGCATTTCGGATTCCCAAGTTTGTGATCTGATTGATGACTGTGAGGATGGAAGTGACGAGGATAATTGCACAAGTTGGTTATAATTTATTAATTAAGGTTAAACCTTTAAGCTCAGGGATTATTTATTAACAGCAGTAGTTGCTTTAGCAATCTACTTTATTTGGCGATTTCATTGCAACATTAGTGAAAGGTGTAGGAAATTGGTTTACCTAAACATATGTTTCAATTTTTAAGATCGCACGTGCGGAATTGACGAATTTCGATGTAACAGTGGACAGTGTTCTGCCAAATCTGTTCGATGCAATGGACTTCACGAATGTTTTGACAATTCTGACGAGGAAAATTGTGAGTTTTGTTTTGTTTTGCAATGTGTTCATTCTATAAGCGTTATGTAACGTTACTTCATCACTTTTTTTAATAATATTTTATTAAAATCTTATTTTCCGTACCGTATATTAAGAGTACCTACCTGTAGTTAAAATTGAAATTTACAATTTTCCAGGTCTTGAATGTCATGAATCCGAAATGTCTCATGCGTTTAAATGTCACTCAAACAACTTGTGTATTTCTCGAGAACAAATGTGTAATACCATTAAGGACTGTCCAGATGGAAGTGACGAAGACAGGACCATATGTCAAAGTAACACATTGTTGACACTTAAAGGGGCAGTTCACAAATTTCTTCAACATTTGCTCCTATGTATTATGTCAACAGTCCATTGCTGATTACTAATTTAAATTCAGTGTATTTATTTTGTGTGCATTAGAGTTGCAATGTACGAAGGACGAGTTTCAGTGTGCTGCAGGTCATTGTATCTCAAAGCAAGGGCGATGCAATGGCTACGATTCCTGTGGCGACAATTCTGGTGATACAAATTGTGGGTTAAATTTAAAATACGACCAGTTTTGTAATTATGCGGTTTATAGTTACTAAGAAGACGTTCATTCTGCAGCAGAACGACCTTCTAATTCCTAAAATTTGTATTATTTCTAGGCACACAATGTGGCTTGTTTGGGTTTAAATGTAAAACAGAGAATTTATGCATAAAAAAGGATCTCCTTTGTGACTTGCAACCCAACTGTGAAGATGGGAGTGACGAAAGCAAGTTCACGTGCCAAAGTTAGAAGCATTTTAGTAATTTTTTTATTTTGTACCTAGAATCGGTGTCTAACTAAGTACTATTTACCTCAAGTAATGGAGGTCAAATGTCACGCTTCATACAGCCTAATTAAAAATTGTATTTTCTTTTCCAATTTTTCTAATTTTTTTTATTATATTTCCAGACAACGGATGCAGCTCTCTTGAATTTCGATGTCAAAGTGGGCAGTGTGTCAGGCCTGAGATCAATGACGAAACTCTCCTTTGCAATGGAGTTCCTGACTGCACCGACGAGTCTGACGAGGCAAATTGTAAGATTATAATTCCAAACTTACATTTTTTTTTGTGGATTACAATATTTAACCTACTATTTGATTTTTATAATTTTGTCCTGGCCAAAAGTTAACCCTGTCGCTGTTGGTCACGTTTATTCGCAGGTACTTCCTGCTCCCCTCAAGCATTTGAATGTGGAACAGGTCCAAGGAAATGTGTTCCCAAATACGCCCTATGTAACTCCAAGCTGGAATGCTCTGACGGAACTGATGAAAGCAAGGTCAATTGTCCACGTAAGCGAAGTTCGGCACAATTTTGAAGCATTTAAATTATTTAAGGCAATCATGTATGTAGCTGTTACTAAAATATTTCTTCCTATCCTTGTACGCGTAGATGGCTCCACACCTCCAGTCTGGAGTGCTAATGGATTTTGGAGCATCTCACCCGACTCGCATTTGATCCTTCAACATCTAACTACGGACTTGGCTGTCTATTACGAGTATAGCGTATCACCACCCTCCGTCACGTGGCCTTTTTTACCCCTCTCCAAAGCTTGGACCTACGCCAAGGAGACCTACGGATCCGGGTCGTTTGCGTCACCCGGAAATCAGCGTCTCTACATATTTGTAGGAGGAATTAATACCGAGCGTGACACTCAAATCTACTGGTCCTTTAGGGACTGGAGATCAGGTTACCGTAATATGATTTACGTCGGACTTAACAAGAGAAATAATGGGTGGAAGACTGAGACGTTTGAGAACTGGGATACACTTCTCTCTGGAATGGGATTCATCGTTAAAACTGGAGCGGAGGGGAATTCGCACAGCGCTGACTTTAACATTTGCGGTGGCACCATGGCCATTCAAGTGATTGTCTCGTATGAAATCTACACTCACTTGAAAGGTCAAGGGTCACCTGAAGTTATGCGTTGGAAATCTAATCAACTAAACGATTCGCGTGAAGTTGGAAAAATTAACTGTTTTCGGGACTGGGTGCTCCCAATCTATGAGCAGTACGGGGGCTCAGCTGTGTTGAAAAGATATTTCCAAATTTATAAAGTGAATTGGCCGGAAAGGAAAGGTTCCTACGCTATTTATCGTGACGGTGTGAGACAGTTTAATATTGGGGAATTTGTTCATTTCTGGAGTGGGGCTGCAAAAGTGGATTTGCTCTCTTTAGTAAAACTGGTTTTTAAGTGGGACCAGGATCTTCTAAAGAAACAATTTGCTAAGGCACAATTTGATTTTCCAAATATTACCTACGCAGGTAACCTAATATTTTACATACATATTAATAATTCCATTGTTACAAAAAATGCATGCACGCTTGGAAAAGATCTTGACACGATTGTAGTTAGGCCGTGACAACAGGTTGAGCTGTTAACTTTGACAGGTTTAGTAGTAAATTTTGAAATTTTTGAGGGTTGCGAAAACTGTTAATCACATGCAACAAGACTGTTGTTGCAAAACCCAACACCAAACTTGTTAAATCAACACTAAACCTGTTGAAGCATTTATATCACTGTATACTGTATAGAACATTTTACAAGTTACGAAAGGACAAGAATTTGTTTAGACAGTCGGATCGTTATTATAGCCAATCATCTAATCCTGTGAAGCAGTCTAAGCGTGATAGAGCAAGACGCAAAGAAAAATATATGCACGACCTTATTCAGCATGAGTTTTACAACCAACGTGGTAAGATTGTTTATAGGATTTTAAAAAATTCAAATATTCCTGACTGCCACATCTCAGCAGAAGTTTTGGAAAAAGCTTACACCAAACGTTGGGGTGCAGCAAATGATTCCACATTGGCATCCTATCCTATTGTCACTGAAGCAACACAACACGACTTGGATAATACATTTGACATACAAATTGACCCTAAAACCGTTGAAGCCATCATTAAACGAATCCGTAACTAAACTTCTGCAGGATCTGACAAGGTGCTGTTGAAAGCAGTGAAGTACACAAAGTGTCATCCTGTTTTGGCTCTTATTGGCACAATAATTCTTAAATGGACGATGGTGCCTACGAGTTTTAGGACTGCAAGGACAGTGCTTTTATACAAGAAAGGTGATGTTAGTGACCCTGCTAATTGGAGACCCATTTCAATTTGCTCCATCCTGAGAAGAATAATCGAAAAAGTAATAAATAAAGAATTACGAAATTATATTGAGCTCAATTTAAATCAGCGGGGGTTCACAAATTCTCCTGAAACATTTATAAATACTGCGATATTGGCAGGATGTCTAAAGAAAGCCAAGAAATCGAAGAAAACGCTGTATGTCGCTTTACTTAATGTCACTAAGGCCTTTGACAGAGTTGGCTATTCACATTTATTAAAATGTTCAGACTCTCAGCCTATACCGGCACCCTTACGGGATTTAACAATATCATTGATTTTGGGTAATCGAACTGTCATTCAGACTAAAACTATCACGACTACGGCAATTGAGTTCAAATGCGGGGTATTGCAGGGATCACCAATAAGCCCTTTATTATTTAATTTGGCTATAAATTACGTTCTTGAAGAATTGACGGATTCTGACTATGCAAGAGAATTTGTATTTACTTTAGACGATAATGTGCAAAATATAACTGCCATGAACTTTGCAGATGACACTGCTAATATGTCAAATTCAAAAGAGGGCCTTATTTTAATGGTAGAAAAAACAATTGAGCTTTTTAAATATTCTGGACTTGTAATTAACCCCGAGAAGTTAGTGTGTATTTGTATTCAAGAAGGAAAAATGGTTTTAGAAGACTTAATGCTATATAATGGCGATTCCATGTCATCGTTAAAGGAGGATGAAACCGTGAAATACTTAGGAGTCGATTTTAATTCGCAGCTCACGTTTTGCCCTTCCAAAGTTATTGATAATCTAAATAAAATGCTAAATAATTTAGTTTCAACGCCCATGCTTAGATCACATCAAAAAATAACAATTATTAATGAATACATTTGGCCAGTGCTAATCTACCCCTTACAAATGGCCCCATTTAATAAACTGCCAAAAACATTTTTGATGGATGTTGATCGAATAATTCGAAGTTCAGTCAAAGAAATTTTAGGAATTCCCACTGATACCCCAAATGCTATGTTATACACTTCCAAAAACTTACGGGGCTTATCTATAACGAAACCGGAATGGGAAGCATTTTTGCAGCATTATAACATATGTTTAGTGCTACTAAGTTCTCAAGACGTATATGTTCCTTATTGCAAAAATCTGAAGGAAGAATTCACACAGTGTGAAAAAGCGTTAGCATTTACGGACCAAGAGTTATTGGAGTTAAATAATCCGAAAATGAAAAGTATAATTACTAAACAAATGCGCATAAATCTTCGCAAAAAAGAATTTAATTCATGGTGCCAGATGAAATTACGAGGCGCAGGGGTGTGTCAATTTAAAGATGCAAATGTTGCTAGAGTACGAGTTATCCCAGGAAGGAGCCTAGACGGAATCCAGTGCAGGCATTGCGGCGCTGAGAAAGAAAGTCTTGGTCATGTCTTAGGATCCTGTATTCGGGGAGAACTTTTACGCAACAATCGCCATCATGGTATTCGTGAAATTCTAGCAGCAGCTCTTGAGGACAAAGGTTTTGTAGTAGAGCAAAAAGTGCATTGTCTTGCTGAAAATGGATTAACTAGGAAAGTGGATATTATTGTATACTGTCCTTCATCTAATAAGGGATATATTTTGGATCCTACAGTACGATTCGAATATAGGGATAGTGAGGAACAAGCAGTTGCTGTAGACAAGGAGAAAAAAGAAATTTACGAGCCTTGTACAAAGTACTTCATGGAGAAATGGGATTTACGTAGAGTCGAAGTGATTGGTCTTTATATAGGAGCCCGAGGATCTTTATCAAGTTCTTTCAAAGCATGGGCTAGTTCTTTTCGTATTCCTTCGACAGTTGTGGACGATATTTTAATGTTTGCTTTCAAAGGGTCAATTAGGATTTATAACCATCATTTATATACTTAAAATGCATTCTTGTTTTTCGTAAAATGTTGTAATTATAGTTAAGAAAGTATTGTATTGTATACTGAGCTGTATGGCTATTGCAATTGTGCAACAGTGACTTAATAAAGTTTTTTTCCCCCTATGCTAAATAAGTAATCCATAGTTAATGTGTTGTGGCAGTCTAGTGGTTAAGGAGCCAGGATCATATTCTAAAGGGTGTGGGTTCGAATCCTGGGGTACGATCCCAGTTTTTGGTGTCATTTTTTAATTAATAAAATCGTTCAATAGGATTAGTGTTGCGTGATCTAACACTGTTTTAGTATACTCAGTCTAACAGTTTTCACTGTAAATCACTAACCATATTTCTGTTGACCGTGGTTAACAAGATTCACTGTGGATGTCGGAGTAACAAGAAAGTAGATATAAATTAACAGTAAAGTCGTCAAATCACTCCTATTTTTTTAAGCGTGTGCTTCGGACCCATTTCAATTTTAAGTGTTGTTAACTTAAATGTTGTGCTTTACAGGGCAAGGATCAGGAAATGGTGGCATCATTGCTGGGATCTTACTCGGAATTTTATTAGTTGCGATTCTAATAGGAGTTGGCCTAAAATTAAGCTGGCCTTTTATCAAGAACAAGTACACCGTACTCGTTACTCAGTATTGGTAACATTTCTATACTATTTTTCTTTGCCGTTTCCGCTTAGATAACATGAGCGCATCGCGCATGGATGAACTGGTTCAGTTGTGTCAAATTCAAGGTAGCTGTATAATTTAAGGAAAAAATTAGGTGACGTCATTACCTATATTTGTTTGTTACATTATTCGTGTCTACTTATAGCATAGTGGATTTGCAGTGAAAGAATTTTTATTCTTTAGTTTGAATGAATAATAAAATGCATTTATCTGAAAACTGAATTAATTATTTAATGCATATAAATGATGTGTTTTGTTGTTACTGTGACTTTATGCTTAATGTATGTATTTTTTTCAAGTTTAATAATGAATGAACTCAGAGAGTTGGTTCGATTCGGATCAGTCCGTCCGTCTATCCGTCCAGTAGTGGTCCATTATTATTCGTTTAGACTTGTATATTAACTAAACTTTCTTGTATTTAAATATAACGCTGTTTCAAGCAAATGTCACCTTGTTTCTAGCCAGATGTGGATGGCAAATCTGTTTGAAGTAAAATTAATTTTTAAGTGTTGTAGGTATTGAAATTTTTTAACAAAATTAGTGTAATGCCTATTACCTTGTAAGCTTTCGGAATTTGATTAGACATGCACCTAAATAGTTTGCGGTAGCTTCTGCAATCAGTCTCGGTGTGATTTAAATTAGCTGCAAATACGAATTTGTCATTTTTTTTTAAAACAAACAAAAAACTGAAAAAACAAAAATATGTTCAAGTGGTTCTGTTTGCCTTTTACCCGTAAATTCCATGCATTCTCCAGCAGCTTCATGAGCTAATTCTTTAAATCTCGGCGGGGCAATTTCTTCAAATGCAAGCGCTATTTGTATTGGATCTACGCCACCGTCTTTTGTCAGCTACAAAAAAAAACAAGCACAAAACGTTTCAAAAAAGTCTTTGCTATAATAGGACTCACAAATTAATTGGAAAACAAAATTTGTAAAATTGTGTAGTAATTAATGAAAATTGAAAAACAAATAAGGATCTATCTACTACTGACAAAACCCAATTTAATTGCCACGCATTTGATTGCACACTAAAACAAGAAACAAAGCCAAGGATTACTGTAAATTTGTAAAATGGTGTTATGAACAAATTAGTATTAGTACCAAATTATATCTTTAAAATTATTTACAAAGTTATACCGTGAGGGTCATAATTAAAGGTTTCTTTCGCATTCTCATCCTCTCGGAACCATCAGCTTCTTCTCCGTTTCCTTCTGAATTGCAAACGTTGATTAATGACAATATTCGGTACACCCATTGTCCAGCAAGTGTGTCACAAGGGACGTCGGGCTCTACTGTCGTTGTTAATTCCATCTCAACCTCGATCTCGGCGGCTTCTCTGGTCGATCTTAAAGACATCCCAGAATATTGCGCATTATTTAGTCCAAAAGTTACACTTGCACTTTCTTCAATTTGACCCAAGCAATCTTGAACCTAGTTATTTTAAAACGAAAAAGTGCAATAGTAAAATGGTAATACCTATTTATACTATATACATTTTAGTAATTTAATTTTTAAAACGATACGGGAAACGTCAAATTACTAATTTTGATATCGTGTGTGAAGAACCAAAATGACCCATATCCAATGTAAGCTACAATCAAAATGAGCTATGTCGTAATAACACCATGAGAAACGTGCGTAAAATGGTAATTACAAGTTTTTGAAAAGTTTAAAACGTTCTATTAACATGTTTTTGAAAAGGTGCAAAATGTTCTAATTCCATGTTTTTTGAAAGTGCAAAATGTTCTAATTCCATGTTTTTGAAAAGTGCAAAATGTTCTAATTCTATGTTTTTGAAAAGTGCAAAGTGTTCTAATTTCATGTTTTTAAAAAGTAAAATTTTGTAGTTATATGTTTTTGGAAAATGCAAAATTTTCTATTTAAATGCACTATGCACTCAAGGCATATTTAAATATTTTTATAGATAGGGGATATTAATTATAGCTAAGAATGGATATGGGTCATTTTGGTTCTTCACCGACTAAACACTTGTTATTTTTGAGCATTTTCTCAGTTTTCGTAAATACAACATTTTGCACTTTGCCAGGACTCGTGGATACAATATTTTGGGATTTTTTAAAACAACAAAACAGTTGATTGCACACTTTTTAAAATCCTGAAAATTTCGTATTGATGACTTTTCAAAACTATGCAAAAACAAGAATTCGCACGTTTTAATAATTGTACAAATACAACATTTTGCAATTTCCAAAATCCTGCAAATCCCACAGCTCGTAACTTTTAAAAACTCAATTTCCAAAACAGCAGTGAGTGGCTGGATGGCGGGTCGGGATTTTGAATTTTAGAATTGGCGGGAAATTGTGGAAATCTCAGTTTGAATTTGGGTGCTCTTAGAGAAAGTGAGGAGAAATCATGTTGTGATTCCACATTTTTAAAATGACACAAATCCATTTTTTTTTTGATTTGACGTGAAAACCAAAATGCAATATCCACAGAAACAGAAAATTTTCGAAAGACAGAAACATGTAAATAAAACATGTAGCACTTTGCCACAACTCGTAAATACAATAATTACGAGTGATTGTCAAAAACATGTAAATTGCTCATTTTACACTTTTCAAAATCATGCAAAAAATACAATTCGCACATTCCAACAACTGTGCAAATACAACATTTTGCAATTTTCAAAAACATACAATTCCCACAGCTTAAAATTGTCCAAAACTCTCAACTTCAATCCCTTGCAGTGAGTGCCTCAGTGGCGAGTCCAAAAATCAAATTTCAAATTTAGCGGCAAATTCAAAAAATTCCCATTTTTTCATTTTTACAAAAAACACTCACAATAACCAATCCAGTCATTTCCGCCACTTTCCCAAAAAACTTTTTCTCAACCACTAAAATGCCCCAATAATTTAGTTGCAAACACCAAATAAACGTTGCATTTCTCCTTTTTTCAAACCCCCCTCCCTCCGTCCCCAATCATCCCCCGCCCTAACCACTCCCCACCCACCCACCCACCAACCCCCTCCTCACTTTGCCCCACAACCCACTCTCCCACCCCCAACCCACCATCAGCTACAAGCTTTTCCAAAAAATAAACGTTTTCTTTGTCAATCAAAAAAGACGCTTCCCTCTCCACGCCGAACCAAACAACCCACCACCCTCTGTCATATCTCATTCGAAAGCCCTTTCAATTCCCTACCAACTCCCGCCAATTTCCTAAACTTTTCAAACTCCCCGCCAAATCTAACCAACTTACCATCTCACCATGTCCAAAACATGACATTTTCATCTTTTCAAAAACCTCAAAATGTTATATTTATGTACTTTTTAAAAAGTGGAACATGTTCTATTCACGTAATTTTTAAAAACATAAAAAAAGATCATTTTGCGCTTCTCATAAACTTGGAATTAATATTTGACGCATGTTTCTCATTCTGTTTTTATGACATAGCTCATTTTGATTCTACCTTGAATAGGATATGGGTCAGTTTGGTTCTTCACAAACGATATATATTAATAATTCTATTTTTACAATAAATGTGTGCTCCAGACCAGTTTCATCAAATTTCAGTGTTTATTTAAATGATGTGTTTTGTTGTTACTCTGACTTTATGCTTAATGTATCTATTTTTGTCAAGTTTAATAATGGATGAACTCATAGAGTTGGTTCGATTCGGATCGGTCCGTCCGTCTATCCGTCCAGTGGTTTATTATCATTCCTTTAGACTTGTATATTACCTAAACTTTCTTGTATTTAAATATAACGCTGTTTCAAGCAAATGTCACCTTGTTTCTAGCCAGATGTGGATGGCAAATCTGTTTGAAGTAAAATTAATTTTTAAGTGTTGCAGGTATTGAAATTTTTAAACAAAATTAGTGTAATGCTTATTACCTTGTAAGCTTTCGGGATTTGATTAGACATGCACCTAAATAGTTTGCGGTAGCTTCTGCAATCAGTCTCTGTGTGGTTTAAATTAGCTGCAAAGACAAACTTATGATTGTTTAAAAAACAGAACTTGAAACTAAAAACAAAAATATGTTCAAGTGGTTCTGTTTGCCTTTATTACCGGTAAATTCCATGCATTCTCCAGCAGCTTCATGAGCTAATTCTTTAAATCTGGGCGGGGCAATCTCTTCAAATGCAAGCGCTATTTGTATGGGATCTACCCCACCGTCTTTTGTCAGCTACAAAAAAAAACAAGCACAAAACGTTTTAAAAAAGTTTTTGCTATAATAGGACTCACAAATTAATTGGAAAACAAAATTTGTAAAATTGTGTGGTAATTAATGAAAATTGAAAAACAAATAAGGATATCTACTACTGACAAAACCCAGTTTAATTGCCACGCATTTGATTGCACACTAAAACAAGAAACAAAGCCAAGGATTACTGGAATTTTTCAAAATGATGTTATGAAAAAAATAGTACCAAATTTTATCTTTAAAATTATTTAAAAAGTTATACCGTGAGGGTCATAATTAAAGGTTTCTTTCGCATTCTCATCCTCTCAGAACCATCAGCTTCCTCTCCGTTTCCTTCTGAATTGCAAACGTTGATTAATGACAATATTCGGTACACCCATTGTCCAGCAAGTGTGTCACAAGGGACGTGGGGCTCTACTGTCGTCGTTAATTCCATCTCAACCTCAACCTCGGCAGCTTCTCTGGTCGATCTTAAAGACATTCCAGAATATTGCGCATTATTTAGTGTAAAAGGTACAGTTGCACTTTCTTTAATTTGACCCAAGCAATCTTGAACCTAGTTATTTTAAAACGAAAAAATGCAATAGTAAAATGGTAATTAGAAGTTTTTGAAAAGTTTAAAACGTTCTATTAACATGTTTTTGAAAAGGTGCAAAATGTTCTAATTCCATGTTTTTTAAAAGTGCAAAATGTTCTAATTCCATGTTTTTGAAAAGTGCAAAATGTTCTAATTCCATGTTTTTGAAAAGTGCAAAGTGTTCTAATTTCATGTTTTTAAAAAGTAAAATTTTGTAGTTATATGTTTTTGGAAAATGCAAAATTTTCTATTTAAATGCACTATGCACTCAAGGCATATTTAAATATTTTTATAGATAGGGGATATTAATTATAGCTAAGAATGGATATGGGTCATTTTGGTTCTTCACCGACTAAACACTTGTTATTTTTGAGCATTTTCTCAGTTTTCGTAAATACAACATTTTGCACTTTGCCAGGACTCGTGGATACAATATTTTGGGATTTTTTAAAACAACAAAACAGTTGATTGCACACTTTTTAAAATCCTGAAAATTTCGTATTGATGACTTTTCAAAACTATGCAAAAACAAGAATTCGCACGTTTTAATAATTGCGCAAATACAACATTTTGCAATTTCCAAAATCCTGCAAATCCCACAGATGGTACTTTTTGAAAACTGTCAATTTCCAAAACAGCAGTGAGTAGCTGGATGACGGGTCGGAATTTCAAATTTTTGATTTGGCGGGAACTCCTGGAATTCAAATTTTGGATTCGGGTGCTATGACTGAAAGTGATGGCAAATTATGTTGTGCTTCCTCATTGCTTATTTTGTAAATGACACAAATCCATTTTTTTTGAATTGGACGTAATAATCAAAATGAAATATCTACAGAAAAGAGAATATCCGAAAGACAGAAACATGTACATCAAACATTTTGCACTTTGCCACAACTCGTAAATAAAATTACGAGTGATTGTCAAAAACATGTTAACTGCTCATTTTACACTTTTCAAAATCATGCAAAAAATACAATTCGCACATTCCAATAATTTTGCAAAAACAACATTTTGCAATTTTCAAAAAGATGCAACTCGCACAGCTTCAAGTTGTCTAAAACTCTCAATTTCAATGCTTTGCATTGAGTGCCTCAGTGACGAGTCCAAATTTTGAATTTTAGATTACGCGGCAAATTCAAAAAAATCCCATTTTTTCAGTTTTTTCAAAAACACTCACAACGTCCCATCCAGTCATTTCCACCACTTTCCCAAAACAATATTTCTCAACCAAAAATATGTCCATAGGATTTAGTCAAAATTCCGAATTTAAGATTCCCCGCCAAATTCAAAAAATCCAAATTTTTTACTTTTTCCTAAAAACACTTACAATCCCTAATCCAGTCATTCTGTCCACTTTCCCAAAAAAAAATTTTTCAACTACGTTTTTATGCAAGATTTTAGTTACAATCATCAAATAAACGTTGCATTTCTCATTTTTTCAAACCCCCACCCCTCCGTGCCCAATCATCCCCCGGCCTAACCACTCCGCCCACACCCACCCACCTACCCCCCTCTCACTTTGCCCCACAACCCACTCTCCCACCCCCAACCCCCCATCAGCTACACCCATCCCAAGTAAATCAACGTTTTCTTTGTCAAACAAAAAAGACGCTTCCCTCTATACGCCGAACCAAACAACCCACCACCCTCTGTCATATCTCATTCGAAAGCCCTTTCAATTCCCTACCAACTCCCGCCAATTTCCTAAACTTTTCAAACTCCCCGCCAAATCTAACCGAGTTACCATCTCACCATGTCCAAAACATGACATTTTCATCTTTTCAAAAACCTCAAAATGTTATATTTATGTACTTTTTAAAAAGTGGAACATGTTCTATTCACGTAATTTTTAAAAACATAAAAAAAGATCATTTTGCGCTTCTCATAAACTTGGAATTAATATTTGACGCATGTTTCTCATTCTGTTTTTATGACATAGCTCATTTTGATTCTACCTTGAATAGGATATGGGTCAGTTTGGTTCTTCACAAACGATATATATTAATAATTCTATTTTTACAATAAATTCAAGGTAGCTGTATAATTTAAGGAAAAAATTAGGTGACGTCATTACCTATCTTTGTTTGTTACATTATTCGTGTCTGCTTATAGCATAGTGGATTTGCAGTGAAAGAATCTTTATTAGTTTGAATGAAATAATAAAATGCATTTATCTGAAAACTGAATTAATTATTTAATGCATATAAATGATGTGTTTTGTTGTTACTCTGACTTTATGCTTAATGTATGTATTTTTTTCAAGTTTAATAATGGATGAACTCATAGAGTTGGTTCGATTCGGATCGGTCCGTCCGTCTATCCGTCCGGTGGTCCATTATCATTCCTTTAGACTTGTATATTAACTAAACTTTCTTGTATTTAAATATAACGCTGTTTCAAGCAAATGTCACTTTGTTTCTAGCCAGATGCGGATGGCAAATCTGTTAGAAGTAAAATTAATTTTTAAGTGTTGCAGGTATTGAAATTTTTAACAAAATTAGTGTAATGCCTATTACCTTGTAAGCTTTCGGGATTTGATTAGACATGCACCTAAATAGTTTGCGGTAGCTTCTGCAATCAGTCTCTGTGTGGTTTAAATTAGCTGCAAAGACAAATTTATCATTGTTTAAAAAACAGAACTTGAAACTAAAAACAAAAATATGTTCAAGTGGTTCTGTTTGCCTTTATTACCGGTAAATTCCATGCATTCTCCAGCAGCTTCATGAGCTAATTCTTTAAATCTGGGCGGGGCAATCTCTTCAAATGCAAGCGCTATTTGTATGGGATCTACCCCACCGTCTTTTGTCAGCTACAAAAAAAAACAAGCACAAAACGTTTTAAAAAAGTTTTTGCTATAATAGGACTCACAAATTAATTGGAAAACAAAATTTGTAAAATTGTGTGGTAATTAATGAAAATTGAAAAACAAATAAGGATATCTACTACTGACAAAACCCAGTTTAATTGCCACGCATTTGATTGCACACTAAAACAAGAAACAAAGCCAAGGATTACTGGAATTTTTCAAAATGATGTTATGAAAAAAATAGTACCAAATTTTATCTTTAAAATTATTTAAAAAGTTATACCGTGAGGGTCATAATTAAAGGTTTCTTTCGCATTCTCATCCTCTCAGAACCATCAGCTTCCTCTCCGTTTCCTTCTGAATTGCAAACGTTGATTAATGACAATATTCGGTACACCCATTGTCCAGCAAGTGTGTCACAAGGGACGTGGGGCTCTACTGTCGTCGTTAATTCCATCTCAACCTCAACCTCGGCAGCTTCTCTGGTCGATCTTAAAGACATTCCAGAATATTGCGCATTATTTAGTGTAAAAGGTACAGTTGCACTTTCTTTAATTTGACCCAAGCAATCTTGAACCTAGTTATTTTAAAACGAAAAAATGCAATAGTAAAATGGTAATTAGAAGTTTTTGAAAAGTTTAAAACGTTCTATTAACATGTTTTTGAAAAGGTGCAAAATGTTCTAATTCCATGTTTTTTAAAAGTGCAAAATGTTCTAATTCCATGTTTTTGAAAAGTGCAAAATGTTCTAATTCCATGTTTTTGAAAAGTGCAAAGTGTTCTAATTTCATGTTTTTAAAAAGTAAAATTTTGTAGTTATATGTTTTTGGAAAATGCAAAATTTTCTATTTAAATGCACTATGCACTCAAGGCATATTTAAATATTTTTATAGATAGGGGATATTAATTATAGCTAAGAATGGATATGGGTCATTTTGGTTCTTCACCGACTAAACACTTGTTATTTTTGAGCATTTTCTCAGTTTTCGTAAATACAACATTTTGCACTTTGCCAGGACTCGTGGATACAATATTTTGGGATTTTTTAAAACAACAAAACAGTTGATTGCACACTTTTTAAAATCCTGAAAATTTCGTATTGATGACTTTTCAAAACTATGCAAAAACAAGAATTCGCACGTTTTAATAATTGCGCAAATACAACATTTTGCAATTTCCAAAATCCTGCAAATCCCACAGATGGTACTTTTTGAAAACTGTCAATTTCCAAAACAGCAGTGAGTAGCTGGATGACGGGTCGGAATTTCAAATTTTTGATTTGGCGGGAACTCCTGGAATTCAAATTTTGGATTCGGGTGCTATGACTGAAAGTGATGGCAAATTATGTTGTGCTTCCTCATTGCTTATTTTGTAAATGACACAAATCCATTTTTTTTGAATTGGACGTAATAATCAAAATGAAATATCTACAGAAAAGAGAATATCCGAAAGACAGAAACATGTACATCAAACATTTTGCACTTTGCCACAACTCGTAAATAAAATTACGAGTGATTGTCAAAAACATGTTAACTGCTCATTTTACACTTTTCAAAATCATGCAAAAAATACAATTCGCACATTCCAATAATTTTGCAAAAACAACATTTTGCAATTTTCAAAAAGATGCAACTCGCACAGCTTCAAGTTGTCTAAAACTCTCAATTTCAATGCTTTGCATTGAGTGCCTCAGTGACGAGTCCAAATTTTGAATTTTAGATTACGCGGCAAATTCAAAAAAATCCCATTTTTTCAGTTTTTTCAAAAACACTCACAACGTCCCATCCAGTCATTTCCACCACTTTCCCAAAACAATATTTCTCAACCAAAAATATGTCCATAGGATTTAGTCAAAATTCCGAATTTAAGATTCCCCGCCAAATTCAAAAAATCCAAATTTTTTACTTTTTCCTAAAAACACTTACAATCCCTAATCCAGTCATTCTGTCCACTTTCCCAAAAAAAAATTTTTCAACTACGTTTTTATGCAAGATTTTAGTTACAATCATCAAATAAACGTTGCATTTCTCATTTTTTCAAACCCCCACCCCTCCGTGCCCAATCATCCCCCGGCCTAACCACTCCGCCCACACCCACCCACCTACCCCCCTCTCACTTTGCCCCACAACCCACTCTCCCACCCCCAACCCCCCATCAGCTACACCCATCCCAAGTAAATCAACGTTTTCTTTGTCAAACAAAAAAGACGCTTCCCTCTATACGCCGAACCAAACAACCCACCACCCTCTGTCATATCTCATTCGAAAGCCCTTTCAATTCCCTACCAACTCCCGCCAATTTCCTAAACTTTTCAAACTCCCCGCCAAATCTAACCGAGTTACCATCTCACCATGTCCAAAACATGACATTTTCATCTTTTCAAAAACCTCAAAATGTTATATTTATGTACTTTTTAAAAAGTGGAACATGTTCTATTCACGTAATTTTTAAAAACATAAAAAAAGATCATTTTGCGCTTCTCATAAACTTGGAATTAATATTTGACGCATGTTTCTCATTCTGTTTTTATGACATAGCTCATTTTGATTCTACCTTGAATAGGATATGGGTCAGTTTGGTTCTTCACAAACGATATATATTAATAATTCTATTTTTACAATAAATTCAAGGTAGCTGTATAATTTAAGGAAAAAATTAGGTGACGTCATTACCTATCTTTGTTTGTTACATTATTCGTGTCTGCTTATAGCATAGTGGATTTGCAGTGAAAGAATCTTTATTAGTTTGAATGAAATAATAAAATGCATTTATCTGAAAACTGAATTAATTATTTAATGCATATAAATGATGTGTTTTGTTGTTACTCTGACTTTATGCTTAATGTATGTATTTTTTTCAAGTTTAATAATGGATGAACTCATAGAGTTGGTTCGATTCGGATCGGTCCGTCCGTCTATCCGTCCGGTGGTCCATTATCATTCCTTTAGACTTGTATATTAACTAAACTTTCTTGTATTTAAATATAACGCTGTTTCAAGCAAATGTCACTTTGTTTCTAGCCAGATGCGGATGGCAAATCTGTTAGAAGTAAAATTAATTTTTAAGTGTTGCAGGTATTGAAATTTTTAACAAAATTAGTGTAATGCCTATTACCTTGTAAGCTTTCGGGATTTGATTAGACATGCACCTAAATAGTTTGCGGTAGCTTCTGCAATCAGTCTCTGTGTGGTTTAAATTAGCTGCAAAGACAAATTTATCATTGTTTAAAAAACAGAACTTGAAACTAAAAACAAAAATATGTTCAAGTGGTTCTGTTTGCCTTTATTACCGGTAAATTCCATGCATTCTCCAGCAGCTTCATGAGCTAATTCTTTAAATCTGGGCGGGGCAATCTCTTCAAATGCAAGCGCTATTTGTATGGGATCTACCCCACCGTCTTTTGTCAGCTACAAAAAAAAACAAGCACAAAACGTTTTAAAAAAGTTTTTGCTATAATAGGACTCACAAATTAATTGGAAAACAAAATTTGTAAAATTGTGTGGTAATTAATGAAAATTGAAAAACAAATAAGGATATCTACTACTGACAAAACCCAGTTTAATTGCCACGCATTTGATTGCACACTAAAACAAGAAACAAAGCCAAGGATTACTGGAATTTTTCAAAATGATGTTATGAAAAAAATAGTACCAAATTTTATCTTTAAAATTATTTAAAAAGTTATACCGTGAGGGTCATAATTAAAGGTTTCTTTCGCATTCTCATCCTCTCAGAACCATCAGCTTCCTCTCCGTTTCCTTCTGAATTGCAAACGTTGATTAATGACAATATTCGGTACACCCATTGTCCAGCAAGTGTGTCACAAGGGACGTGGGGCTCTACTGTCGTCGTTAATTCCATCTCAACCTCAACCTCGGCAGCTTCTCTGGTCGATCTTAAAGACATTCCAGAATATTGCGCATTATTTAGTGTAAAAGGTACAGTTGCACTTTCTTTAATTTGACCCAAGCAATCTTGAACCTAGTTATTTTAAAACGAAAAAATGCAATAGTAAAATGGTAATTAGAAGTTTTTGAAAAGTTTAAAACGTTCTATTAACATGTTTTTGAAAAGGTGCAAAATGTTCTAATTCCATGTTTTTTAAAAGTGCAAAATGTTCTAATTCCATGTTTTTGAAAAGTGCAAAATGTTCTAATTCCATGTTTTTGAAAAGTGCAAAGTGTTCTAATTTCATGTTTTTAAAAAGTAAAATTTTGTAGTTATATGTTTTTGGAAAATGCAAAATTTTCTATTTAAATGCACTATGCACTCAAGGCATATTTAAATATTTTTATAGATAGGGGATATTAATTATAGCTAAGAATGGATATGGGTCATTTTGGTTCTTCACCGACTAAACACTTGTTATTTTTGAGCATTTTCTCAGTTTTCGTAAATACAACATTTTGCACTTTGCCAGGACTCGTGGATACAATATTTTGGGATTTTTTAAAACAACAAAACAGTTGATTGCACACTTTTTAAAATCCTGAAAATTTCGTATTGATGACTTTTCAAAACTATGCAAAAACAAGAATTCGCACGTTTTAATAATTGCGCAAATACAACATTTTGCAATTTCCAAAATCCTGCAAATCCCACAGATGGTACTTTTTGAAAACTGTCAATTTCCAAAACAGCAGTGAGTAGCTGGATGACGGGTCGGAATTTCAAATTTTTGATTTGGCGGGAACTCCTGGAATTCAAATTTTGGATTCGGGTGCTATGACTGAAAGTGATGGCAAATTATGTTGTGCTTCCTCATTGCTTATTTTGTAAATGACACAAATCCATTTTTTTTGAATTGGACGTAATAATCAAAATGAAATATCTACAGAAAAGAGAATATCCGAAAGACAGAAACATGTACATCAAACATTTTGCACTTTGCCACAACTCGTAAATAAAATTACGAGTGATTGTCAAAAACATGTTAACTGCTCATTTTACACTTTTCAAAATCATGCAAAAAATACAATTCGCACATTCCAATAATTTTGCAAAAACAACATTTTGCAATTTTCAAAAAGATGCAACTCGCACAGCTTCAAGTTGTCTAAAACTCTCAATTTCAATGCTTTGCATTGAGTGCCTCAGTGACGAGTCCAAATTTTGAATTTTAGATTACGCGGCAAATTCAAAAAAATCCCATTTTTTCAGTTTTTTCAAAAACACTCACAACGTCCCATCCAGTCATTTCCACCACTTTCCCAAAACAATATTTCTCAACCAAAAATATGTCCATAGGATTTAGTCAAAATTCCGAATTTAAGATTCCCCGCCAAATTCAAAAAATCCAAATTTTTTACTTTTTCCTAAAAACACTTACAATCCCTAATCCAGTCATTCTGTCCACTTTCCCAAAAAAAAATTTTTCAACTACGTTTTTATGCAAGATTTTAGTTACAATCATCAAATAAACGTTGCATTTCTCATTTTTTCAAACCCCCACCCCTCCGTGCCCAATCATCCCCCGGCCTAACCACTCCGCCCACACCCACCCACCTACCCCCCTCTCACTTTGCCCCACAACCCACTCTCCCACCCCCAACCCCCCATCAGCTACACCCATCCCAAGTAAATCAACGTTTTCTTTGTCAAACAAAAAAGACGCTTCCCTCTATACGCCGAACCAAACAACCCACCACCCTCTGTCATATCTCATTCGAAAGCCCTTTCAATTCCCTACCAACTCCCGCCAATTTCCTAAACTTTTCAAACTCCCCGCCAAATCTAACCGAGTTACCATCTCACCATGTCCAAAACATGACATTTTCATCTTTTCAAAAACCTCAAAATGTTATATTTATGTACTTTTTAAAAAGTGGAACATGTTCTATTCACGTAATTTTTAAAAACATAAAAAAAGATCATTTTGCGCTTCTCATAAACTTGGAATTAATATTTGACGCATGTTTCTCATTCTGTTTTTATGACATAGCTCATTTTGATTCTACCTTGAATAGGATATGGGTCAGTTTGGTTCTTCACAAACGATATATATTAATAATTCTATTTTTACAATAAATTCAAGGTAGCTGTATAATTTAAGGAAAAAATTAGGTGACGTCATTACCTATCTTTGTTTGTTACATTATTCGTGTCTGCTTATAGCATAGTGGATTTGCAGTGAAAGAATCTTTATTAGTTTGAATGAAATAATAAAATGCATTTATCTGAAAACTGAATTAATTATTTAATGCATATAAATGATGTGTTTTGTTGTTACTCTGACTTTATGCTTAATGTATGTATTTTTTTCAAGTTTAATAATGGATGAACTCATAGAGTTGGTTCGATTCGGATCGGTCCGTCCGTCTATCCGTCCGGTGGTCCATTATCATTCCTTTAGACTTGTATATTAACTAAACTTTCTTGTATTTAAATATAACGCTGTTTCAAGCAAATGTCACTTTGTTTCTAGCCAGATGCGGATGGCAAATCTGTTAGAAGTAAAATTAATTTTTAAGTGTTGCAGGTATTGAAATTTTTAACAAAATTAGTGTAATGCCTATTACCTTGTAAGCTTTCGGGATTTGATTAGACATGCACCTAAATAGTTTGCGGTAGCTTCTGCAATCAGTCTCTGTGTGGTTTAAATTAGCTGCAAAGACAAATTTATCATTGTTTAAAAAACAGAACTTGAAACTAAAAACAAAAATATGTTCAAGTGGTTCTGTTTGCCTTTATTACCGGTAAATTCCATGCATTCTCCAGCAGCTTCATGAGCTAATTCTTTAAATCTGGGCGGGGCAATCTCTTCAAATGCAAGCGCTATTTGTATGGGATCTACCCCACCGTCTTTTGTCAGCTACAAAAAAAAACAAGCACAAAACGTTTTAAAAAAGTTTTTGCTATAATAGGACTCACAAATTAATTGGAAAACAAAATTTGTAAAATTGTGTGGTAATTAATGAAAATTGAAAAACAAATAAGGATATCTACTACTGACAAAACCCAGTTTAATTGCCACGCATTTGATTGCACACTAAAACAAGAAACAAAGCCAAGGATTACTGGAATTTTTCAAAATGATGTTATGAAAAAAATAGTACCAAATTTTATCTTTAAAATTATTTAAAAAGTTATACCGTGAGGGTCATAATTAAAGGTTTCTTTCGCATTCTCATCCTCTCAGAACCATCAGCTTCCTCTCCGTTTCCTTCTGAATTGCAAACGTTTATTAATGACAATATTCGGTACACCCATTGTCCAGCAAGTGTGTCACAAGGGACGTGGGGCTCTACTGTCGTCGTTAATTCCATCTCAACCTCAACCTCGGCAGCTTCTCTGGTCGATCTTAAAGACATTCCAGAATATTGCGCATTATTTAGTGTAAAAGGTACAGTTGCACTTTCTTTAATTTGACCCAAGCAATCTTGAACCTAGTTATTTTAAAACGAAAAAATGCAATAGTAAAATGGTAATTAGAAGTTTTTGAAAAGTTTAAAACGTTCTATTAACATGTTTTTGAAAAGGTGCAAAATGTTCTAATTCCATGTTTTTTAAAAGTGCAAAATGTTCTAATTCCATGTTTTTGAAAAGTGCAAAATGTTCTAATTCCATGTTTTTGAAAAGTGCAAAGTGTTCTAATTTCATGTTTTTAAAAAGTAAAATTTTGTAGTTATATGTTTTTGGAAAATGCAAAATTTTCTATTTAAATGCACTATGCACTCAAGGCATATTTAAATATTTTTATAGATAGGGGATATTAATTATAGCTAAGAATGGATATGGGTCATTTTGGTTCTTCACCGACTAAACACTTGTTATTTTTGAGCATTTTCTCAGTTTTCGTAAATACAACATTTTGCACTTTGCCAGGACTCGTGGATACAATATTTTGGGATTTTTTAAAACAACAAAACAGTTGATTGCACACTTTTTAAAATCCTGAAAATTTCGTATTGATGACTTTTCAAAACTATGCAAAAACAAGAATTCGCACGTTTTAATAATTGCGCAAATACAACATTTTGCAATTTCCAAAATCCTGCAAATCCCACAGATGGTACTTTTTGAAAACTGTCAATTTCCAAAACAGCAGTGAGTAGCTGGATGACGGGTCGGAATTTCAAATTTTTGATTTGGCGGGAACTCCTGGAATTCAAATTTTGGATTCGGGTGCTATGACTGAAAGTGATGGCAAATTATGTTGTGCTTCCTCATTGCTTATTTTGTAAATGACACAAATCCATTTTTTTTGAATTGGACGTAATAATCAAAATGAAATATCTACAGAAAAGAGAATATCCGAAAGACAGAAACATGTACATCAAACATTTTGCACTTTGCCACAACTCGTAAATAAAATTACGAGTGATTGTCAAAAACATGTTAACTGCTCATTTTACACTTTTCAAAATCATGCAAAAAATACAATTCGCACATTCCAATAATTTTGCAAAAACAACATTTTGCAATTTTCAAAAAGATGCAACTCGCACAGCTTCAAGTTGTCTAAAACTCTCAATTTCAATGCTTTGCATTGAGTGCCTCAGTGACGAGTCCAAATTTTGAATTTTAGATTACGCGGCAAATTCAAAAAAATCCCATTTTTTCAGTTTTTTCAAAAACACTCACAACGTCCCATCCAGTCATTTCCACCACTTTCCCAAAACAATATTTCTCAACCAAAAATATGTCCATAGGATTTAGTCAAAATTCCGAATTTAAGATTCCCCGCCAAATTCAAAAAATCCAAATTTTTTACTTTTTCCTAAAAACACTTACAATCCCTAATCCAGTCATTCTGTCCACTTTCCCAAAAAAAAATTTTTCAACTACGTTTTTATGCAAGATTTTAGTTACAATCATCAAATAAACGTTGCATTTCTCATTTTTTCAAACCCCCACCCCTCCGTGCCCAATCATCCCCCGGCCTAACCACTCCGCCCACACCCACCCACCTACCCCCCTCTCACTTTGCCCCACAACCCACTCTCCCACCCCCAACCCCCCATCAGCTACACCCATCCCAAGTAAATCAACGTTTTCTTTGTCAAACAAAAAAGACGCTTCCCTCTATACGCCGAACCAAACAACCCACCACCCTCTGTCATATCTCATTCGAAAGCCCTTTCAATTCCCTACCAACTCCCGCCAATTTCCTAAACTTTTCAAACTCCCCGCCAAATCTAACCGAGTTACCATCTCACCATGTCCAAAACATGACATTTTCATCTTTTCAAAAACCTCAAAATGTTATATTTATGTACTTTTTAAAAAGTGGAACATGTTCTATTCACGTAATTTTTAAAAACATAAAAAAAGATCATTTTGCGCTTCTCATAAACTTGGAATTAATATTTGACGCATGTTTCTCATTCTGTTTTTATGACATAGCTCATTTTGATTCTACCTTGAATAGGATATGGGTCAGTTTGGTTCTTCACAAACGATATATATTAATAATTCTATTTTTACAATAAATTCAAGGTAGCTGTATAATTTAAGGAAAAAATTAGGTGACGTCATTACCTATCTTTGTTTGTTACATTATTCGTGTCTGCTTATAGCATAGTGGATTTGCAGTGAAAGAATCTTTATTAGTTTGAATGAAATAATAAAATGCATTTATCTGAAAACTGAATTAATTATTTAATGCATATAAATGATGTGTTTTGTTGTTACTCTGACTTTATGCTTAATGTATGTATTTTTTTCAAGTTTAATAATGGATGAACTCATAGAGTTGGTTCGATTCGGATCGGTCCGTCCGTCTATCCGTCCGGTGGTCCATTATCATTCCTTTAGACTTGTATATTAACTAAACTTTCTTGTATTTAAATATAACGCTGTTTCAAGCAAATGTCACTTTGTTTCTAGCCAGATGCGGATGGCAAATCTGTTAGAAGTAAAATTAATTTTTAAGTGTTGCAGGTATTGAAATTTTTAACAAAATTAGTGTAATGCCTATTACCTTGTAAGCTTTCGGGATTTGATTAGACATGCACCTAAATAGTTTGCGGTAGCTTCTGCAATCAGTCTCTGTGTGGTTTAAATTAGCTGCAAAGACAAATTTATCATTGTTTAAAAAACAGAACTTGAAACTAAAAACAAAAATATGTTCAAGTGGTTCTGTTTGCCTTTATTACCGGTAAATTCCATGCATTCTCCAGCAGCTTCATGAGCTAATTCTTTAAATCTGGGCGGGGCAATCTCTTCAAATGCAAGCGCTATTTGTATGGGATCTACCCCACCGTCTTTTGTCAGCTACAAAAAAAAACAAGCACAAAACGTTTTAAAAAAGTTTTTGCTATAATAGGACTCACAAATTAATTGGAAAACAAAATTTGTAAAATTGTGTGGTAATTAATGAAAATTGAAAAACAAATAAGGATATCTACTACTGACAAAACCCAGTTTAATTGCCACGCATTTGATTGCACACTAAAACAAGAAACAAAGCCAAGGATTACTGGAATTTTTCAAAATGATGTTATGAAAAAAATAGTACCAAATTTTATCTTTAAAATTATTTAAAAAGTTATACCGTGAGGGTCATAATTAAAGGTTTCTTTCGCATTCTCATCCTCTCAGAACCATCAGCTTCCTCTCCGTTTCCTTCTGAATTGCAAACGTTGATTAATGACAATATTCGGTACACCCATTGTCCAGCAAGTGTGTCACAAGGGACGTGGGGCTCTACTGTCGTCGTTAATTCCATCTCAACCTCAACCTCGGCAGCTTCTCTGGTCGATCTTAAAGACATTCCAGAATATTGCGCATTATTTAGTGTAAAAGGTACAGTTGCACTTTCTTTAATTTGACCCAAGCAATCTTGAACCTAGTTATTTTAAAACGAAAAAATGCAATAGTAAAATGGTAATTAGAAGTTTTTGAAAAGTTTAAAACGTTCTATTAACATGTTTTTGAAAAGGTGCAAAATGTTCTAATTCCATGTTTTTTAAAAGTGCAAAATGTTCTAATTCCATGTTTTTGAAAAGTGCAAAATGTTCTAATTCCATGTTTTTGAAAAGTGCAAAGTGTTCTAATTTCATGTTTTTAAAAAGTAAAATTTTGTAGTTATATGTTTTTGGAAAATGCAAAATTTTCTATTTAAATGCACTATGCACTCAAGGCATATTTAAATATTTTTATAGATAGGGGATATTAATTATAGCTAAGAATGGATATGGGTCATTTTGGTTCTTCACCGACTAAACACTTGTTATTTTTGAGCATTTTCTCAGTTTTCGTAAATACAACATTTTGCACTTTGCCAGGACTCGTGGATACAATATTTTGGGATTTTTTAAAACAACAAAACAGTTGATTGCACACTTTTTAAAATCCTGAAAATTTCGTATTGATGACTTTTCAAAACTATGCAAAAACAAGAATTCGCACGTTTTAATAATTGCGCAAATACAACATTTTGCAATTTCCAAAATCCTGCAAATCCCACAGATGGTACTTTTTGAAAACTGTCAATTTCCAAAACAGCAGTGAGTAGCTGGATGACGGGTCGGAATTTCAAATTTTTGATTTGGCGGGAACTCCTGGAATTCAAATTTTGGATTCGGGTGCTATGACTGAAAGTGATGGCAAATTATGTTGTGCTTCCTCATTGCTTATTTTGTAAATGACACAAATCCATTTTTTTTGAATTGGACGTAATAATCAAAATGAAATATCTACAGAAAAGAGAATATCCGAAAGACAGAAACATGTACATCAAACATTTTGCACTTTGCCACAACTCGTAAATAAAATTACGAGTGATTGTCAAAAACATGTTAACTGCTCATTTTACACTTTTCAAAATCATGCAAAAAATACAATTCGCACATTCCAATAATTTTGCAAAAACAACATTTTGCAATTTTCAAAAAGATGCAACTCGCACAGCTTCAAGTTGTCTAAAACTCTCAATTTCAATGCTTTGCATTGAGTGCCTCAGTGACGAGTCCAAATTTTGAATTTTAGATTACGCGGCAAATTCAAAAAAATCCCATTTTTTCAGTTTTTTCAAAAACACTCACAACGTCCCATCCAGTCATTTCCACCACTTTCCCAAAACAATATTTCTCAACCAAAAATATGTCCATAGGATTTAGTCAAAATTCCGAATTTAAGATTCCCCGCCAAATTCAAAAAATCCAAATTTTTTACTTTTTCCTAAAAACACTTACAATCCCTAATCCAGTCATTCTGTCCACTTTCCCAAAAAAAAATTTTTCAACTACGTTTTTATGCAAGATTTTAGTTACAATCATCAAATAAACGTTGCATTTCTCATTTTTTCAAACCCCCACCCCTCCGTGCCCAATCATCCCCCGGCCTAACCACTCCGCCCACACCCACCCACCTACCCCCCTCTCACTTTGCCCCACAACCCACTCTCCCACCCCCAACCCCCCATCAGCTACACCCATCCCAAGTAAATCAACGTTTTCTTTGTCAAACAAAAAAGACGCTTCCCTCTATACGCCGAACCAAACAACCCACCACCCTCTGTCATATCTCATTCGAAAGCCCTTTCAATTCCCTACCAACTCCCGCCAATTTCCTAAACTTTTCAAACTCCCCGCCAAATCTAACCGAGTTACCATCTCACCATGTCCAAAACATGACATTTTCATCTTTTCAAAAACCTCAAAATGTTATATTTATGTACTTTTTAAAAAGTGGAACATGTTCTATTCACGTAATTTTTAAAAACATAAAAAAAGATCATTTTGCGCTTCTCATAAACTTGGAATTAATATTTGACGCATGTTTCTCATTCTGTTTTTATGACATAGCTCATTTTGATTCTACCTTGAATAGGATATGGGTCAGTTTGGTTCTTCACAAACGATATATATTAATAATTCTATTTTTACAATAAATTCAAGGTAGCTGTATAATTTAAGGAAAAAATTAGGTGACGTCATTACCTATCTTTGTTTGTTACATTATTCGTGTCTGCTTATAGCATAGTGGATTTGCAGTGAAAGAATCTTTATTAGTTTGAATGAAATAATAAAATGCATTTATCTGAAAACTGAATTAATTATTTAATGCATATAAATGATGTGTTTTGTTGTTACTCTGACTTTATGCTTAATGTATGTATTTTTTTCAAGTTTAATAATGGATGAACTCATAGAGTTGGTTCGATTCGGATCGGTCCGTCCGTCTATCCGTCCGGTGGTCCATTATCATTCCTTTAGACTTGTATATTAACTAAACTTTCTTGTATTTAAATATAACGCTGTTTCAAGCAAATGTCACTTTGTTTCTAGCCAGATGCGGATGGCAAATCTGTTAGAAGTAAAATTAATTTTTAAGTGTTGCAGGTATTGAAATTTTTAACAAAATTAGTGTAATGCCTATTACCTTGTAAGCTTTCGGGATTTGATTAGACATGCACCTAAATAGTTTGCGGTAGCTTCTGCAATCAGTCTCTGTGTGGTTTAAATTAGCTGCAAAGACAAATTTATCATTGTTTAAAAAACAGAACTTGAAACTAAAAACAAAAATATGTTCAAGTGGTTCTGTTTGCCTTTATTACCGGTAAATTCCATGCATTCTCCAGCAGCTTCATGAGCTAATTCTTTAAATCTGGGCGGGGCAATCTCTTCAAATGCAAGCGCTATTTGTATGGGATCTACCCCACCGTCTTTTGTCAGCTACAAAAAAAAACAAGCACAAAACGTTTTAAAAAAGTTTTTGCTATAATAGGACTCACAAATTAATTGGAAAACAAAATTTGTAAAATTGTGTGGTAATTAATGAAAATTGAAAAACAAATAAGGATATCTACTACTGACAAAACCCAGTTTAATTGCCACGCATTTGATTGCACACTAAAACAAGAAACAAAGCCAAGGATTACTGGAATTTTTCAAAATGATGTTATGAAAAAAATAGTACCAAATTTTATCTTTAAAATTATTTAAAAAGTTATACCGTAAGGGTCATAATTAAAGGTTTCTTTCGCATTCTCATCCTCTCAGAACCATCAGCTTCCTCTCCGTTTCCTTCTGAATTGCAAACGTTTATTAATGACAATATTCGGTACACCCATTGTCCAGCAAGTGTGTCACAAGGGACGTGGGGCTCTACTGTCGTCGTTAATTCCATCTCAACCTCAACCTCGGCAGCTTCTCTGGTCGATCTTAAAGACATTCCAGAATATTGCGCATTATTTAGTGTAAAAGGTACAGTTGCACTTTCTTTAATTTGACCCAAGCAATCTTGAACCTAGTTATTTTAAAACGAAAAAATGCAATAGTAAAATGGTAATTAGAAGTTTTTGAAAAGTTTAAAACGTTCTATTAACATGTTTTTGAAAAGGTGCAAAATGTTCTAATTCCATGTTTTTTAAAAGTGCAAAATGTTCTAATTCCATGTTTTTGAAAAGTGCAAAATGTTCTAATTCCATGTTTTTGAAAAGTGCAAAGTGTTCTAATTTCATGTTTTTAAAAAGTAAAATTTTGTAGTTATATGTTTTTGGAAAATGCAAAATTTTCTATTTAAATGCACTATGCACTCAAGGCATATTTAAATATTTTTATAGATAGGGGATATTAATTATAGCTAAGAATGGATATGGGTCATTTTGGTTCTTCACCGACTAAACACTTGTTATTTTTGAGCATTTTCTCAGTTTTCGTAAATACAACATTTTGCACTTTGCCAGGACTCGTGGATACAATATTTTGGGATTTTTTAAAACAACAAAACAGTTGATTGCACACTTTTTAAAATCCTGAAAATTTCGTATTGATGACTTTTCAAAACTATGCAAAAACAAGAATTCGCACGTTTTAATAATTGTACAAATACAACATTTTGCAATTTCCAAAATCCTGCAAATCCCACAGCTCGTAACTTTTAAAAACTCAATTTCCAAAACAGCAGTGAGTGGCTGGATGGCGGGTCGGGATTTTGAATTTTAGAATTGGCGGGAAATTGTGGAAATCTCAGTTTGAATTTGGGTGCTCTTAGAGAAAGTGAGGAGAAATCATGTTGTGATTCCACATTTTTAAAATGACACAAATCCATTTTTTTTTTGATTTGACGTGAAAACCAAAATGCAATATCTACAGAAAAAGAAAATTTTCGAAAGACAGAAACATGTAAATCGCACATGTAGCACTTTGCCACAACTCGTAAATACAATAATTACGAGTGATTGTCAAAAACATGTAACTTGCTCATTTGACACTTTTCAAAATCATGCAAAAAATACAATTCGCACATTCCAACAACTGTGCAAATACAACATTTTGCAATTTTCAAAAACATACAATTCCCACAGCTTAAAATTGTCCAAAACTATCAACTTCAATCCCTTGCAGTGAGTGCCTCAGTGGCGAGTCCAAAAATCAAATTTCAAATTTAGCGGCAAATTCAAAAAATTCCCATTTTTTCAGTTTTACAAAAAACACTCACAATCCCCAATCCAGTCATTTCCGCCACTTTCCCAAAAAACTTTTTCTCAACCACTAAAATGCCCCAATAATTTAGTCAAAATTCCGAATTTTAGATTCCCCGCCAAATTCAAAAAATCCAAATTTTTTACTTTTTCCCAAAAACACTTACAATCCCTAATCCAGTCATTCTGTCCACTTTCCCAAAAAAATTTTTTTCAACTACGTTTTTATGCAAGATTTTAGTTACAATCATCAAATAAACGTTGCATTTCTCATTTTTTCAAACCCCCACCCCTCCGTGCCCAATCATCCCCCGGCCTAACCACTCCGCCCACACCCACCCACCTACCCCCCTCTCACTTTGCCCCACAACCCACTCTCCCACCCCCAACCCCCCATCAGCTACACCCATCCCAAGTAAATCAACGTTTTCTTTGTCAAACAAAAAAGACGCTTCCCTCTATACGCCGAACCAAACAACCCACCACCCTCTGTCATATCTCATTCGAAAGCCCTTTCAATTCCCTACCAACTCCCGCCAATTTCCTAAACTTTTCAAACTCCCCGCCAAATCTAACCGAGTTACCATCTCACCATGTCCAAAACATGACATTTTCATCTTTTCAAAAACCTCAAAATGTTATATTTATGTACTTTTTAAAAAGTGGAACATGTTCTATTCACGTAATTTTTAAAAACATAAAAAAAGATCATTTTGCGCTTCTCATAAACTTGGAATTAATATTTGACGCATGTTTCTCATTCTGTTTTTATGACATAGCTCATTTTGATTCTACCTTGAATAGGATATGGGTCAGTTTGGTTCTTCACAAACGATATATATTAATAATTCTATTTTTACAATAAATTCAAGGTAGCTGTATAATTTAAGGAAAAAATTAGGTGACGTCATTACCTATCTTTGTTTGTTACATTATTCGTGTCTGCTTATAGCATAGTGGATTTGCAGTGAAAGAATCTTTATTAGTTTGAATGAAATAATAAAATGCATTTATCTGAAAACTGAATTAATTATTTAATGCATATAAATGATGTGTTTTGTTGTTACTCTGACTTTATGCTTAATGTATGTATTTTTTTCAAGTTTAATAATGGATGAACTCATAGAGTTGGTTCGATTCGGATCGGTCCGTCCGTCTATCCGTCCGGTGGTCCATTATCATTCCTTTAGACTTGTATATTAACTAAACTTTCTTGTATTTAAATATAACGCTGTTTCAAGCAAATGTCACTTTGTTTCTAGCCAGATGCGGATGGCAAATCTGTTAGAAGTAAAATTAATTTTTAAGTGTTGCAGGTATTGAAATTTTTAACAAAATTAGTGTAATGCCTATTACCTTGTAAGCTTTCGGGATTTGATTAGACATGCACCTAAATAGTTTGCGGTAGCTTCTGCAATCAGTCTCTGTGTGGTTTAAATTAGCTGCAAAGACAAATTTATCATTGTTTAAAAAACAGAACTTGAAACTAAAAACAAAAATATGTTCAAGTGGTTCTGTTTGCCTTTATTACCGGTAAATTCCATGCATTCTCCAGCAGCTTCATGAGCTAATTCTTTAAATCTGGGCGGGGCAATCTCTTCAAATGCAAGCGCTATTTGTATGGGATCTACCCCACCGTCTTTTGTCAGCTACAAAAAAAAACAAGCACAAAACGTTTTAAAAAAGTTTTTGCTATAATAGGACTCACAAATTAATTGGAAAACAAAATTTGTAAAATTGTGTGGTAATTAATGAAAATTGAAAAACAAATAAGGATATCTACTACTGACAAAACCCAGTTTAATTGCCACGCATTTGATTGCACACTAAAACAAGAAACAAAGCCAAGGATTACTGGAATTTTTCAAAATGATGTTATGAAAAAAATAGTACCAAATTTTATCTTTAAAATTATTTAAAAAGTTATACCGTAAGGGTCATAATTAAAGGTTTCTTTCGCATTCTCATCCTCTCAGAACCATCAGCTTCCTCTCCGTTTCCTTCTGAATTGCAAACGTTTATTAATGACAATATTCGGTACACCCATTGTCCAGCAAGTGTGTCACAAGGGACGTGGGGCTCTACTGTCGTCGTTAATTCCATCTCAACCTCAACCTCGGCAGCTTCTCTGGTCGATCTTAAAGACATTCCAGAATATTGCGCATTATTTAGTGTAAAAGGTACAGTTGCACTTTCTTTAATTTGACCCAAGCAATCTTGAACCTAGTTATTTTAAAACGAAAAAATGCAATAGTAAAATGGTAATTAGAAGTTTTTGAAAAGTTTAAAACGTTCTATTAACATGTTTTTGAAAAGGTGCAAAATGTTCTAATTCCATGTTTTTTAAAAGTGCAAAATGTTCTAATTCCATGTTTTTGAAAAGTGCAAAATGTTCTAATTCCATGTTTTTGAAAAGTGCAAAGTGTTCTAATTTCATGTTTTTAAAAAGTAAAATTTTGTAGTTATATGTTTTTGGAAAATGCAAAATTTTCTATTTAAATGCACTATGCACTCAAGGCATATTTAAATATTTTTATAGATAGGGGATATTAATTATAGCTAAGAATGGATATGGGTCATTTTGGTTCTTCACCGACTAAACACTTGTTATTTTTGAGCATTTTCTCAGTTTTCGTAAATACAACATTTTGCACTTTGCCAGGACTCGTGGATACAATATTTTGGGATTTTTTAAAACAACAAAACAGTTGATTGCACACTTTTTAAAATCCTGAAAATTTCGTATTGATGACTTTTCAAAACTATGCAAAAACAAGAATTCGCACGTTTTAATAATTGTACAAATACAACATTTTGCAATTTCCAAAATCCTGCAAATCCCACAGCTCGTAACTTTTAAAAACTCAATTTCCAAAACAGCAGTGAGTGGCTGGATGGCGGGTCGGGATTTTGAATTTTAGAATTGGCGGGAAATTGTGGAAATCTCAGTTTGAATTTGGGTGCTCTTAGAGAAAGTGAGGAGAAATCATGTTGTGATTCCACATTTTTAAAATGACACAAATCCATTTTTTTTTTGATTTGACGTGAAAACCAAAATGCAATATCTACAGAAAAAGAAAATTTTCGAAAGACAGAAACATGTAAATCGCACATGTAGCACTTTGCCACAACTCGTAAATACAATAATTACGAGTGATTGTCAAAAACATGTAACTTGCTCATTTGACACTTTTCAAAATCATGCAAAAAATACAATTCGCACATTCCAACAACTGTGCAAATACAACATTTTGCAATTTTCAAAAACATACAATTCCCACAGCTTAAAATTGTCCAAAACTATCAACTTCAATCCCTTGCAGTGAGTGCCTCAGTGGCGAGTCCAAAAATCAAATTTCAAATTTAGCGGCAAATTCAAAAAATTCCCATTTTTTCAGTTTTACAAAAAACACTCACAATCCCCAATCCAGTCATTTCCGCCACTTTCCCAAAAAACTTTTTCTCAACCACTAAAATGCCCCAATAATTTAGTCAAAATTCCGAATTTTAGATTCCCCGCCAAATTCAAAAAATCCAAATTTTTTACTTTTTCCCAAAAACACTTACAATCCCTAATCCAGTCATTCTGTCCACTTTCCCAAAAAAATTTTTTTCAACTACGTTTTTATGCAAGATTTTAGTTAACATTACCAAATAAACGTTGCATTCCTCATTTTTTCAAACACCCACCCCTCCGTGTCCAATCATCCCCCGTCCTAACCACTCCGCCCCCACCCACCCACCAACCCCCCTCTCACTTTGCCCCACAACCCACTCTCCCACCCCCAACCCACCATCAGCTACAAGCTTTTCCAAAAAATAAACGTTTCCTTTGTCAATCAAAAAAGACGCTTCCCTCTCCACGCCGAACCAAACAACCCACCACCCTCTGTCATATCTCATTCGAAAGCCCTTTCAATTCCCTACCAACTCCCGCCAATTTCCTTAACTTTTCAAACTCCCCGCCAAATCTAACCGAGTTACCATCTCACCATGTCCAAAACATGACATTTTCATCTTTTCAAAAACCTCAAAATGTTATATTTATGTACTTTTTAAAAAGTGGAACATGTTCTATTCACGTAATTTTTAAAAACATAAAAAAAGATCATTTTGCGCTTCTCATAAACTTGGAATTAATATTTGACGCATGTTTCTCATTCTGTTTTTATGACATAGCTCATTTTGATTCTACCTTGAATAGGATATGGGTCAGTTTGGTTCTTCACAAACGATATATATTAATAATTCTATTTTTACAATAAATGTGTGCTCCAGACCAGTTTCATCAAATTTCAGTGTTTATTTAAATGATGTGTTTTGTTGTTACTCTGACTTTATGCTTAATGTATCTATTTTTGTCAAGTTTAATAATGGATGAACTCATAGAGTGGGTTTGGTTCGATTCGGATCGGTCCGTCCGTCTATCCGTCCGGTGGTCCATTATCATTCCTTTAGACTTGTATATTAACTAAACTTTCTTGTATTTAAATATACCGCTGCTTCAAGCAAATGTCACCTTTTTTCCAGCCAGATGTGGATGGCAAATCTGTTAGAAGTAAAATTAATTTTTAAGTGTTGTAGGTATTGAAATTTTTTAACAAAATTAGTGTAATGCCTATTACCTTGTAAGCTTTCGGGATTTGATTAGACATGCACCTAAATAGTTTGCGGTAGCTTCTGCAATCAGTCTCTGTGTGGTTTAAATTAGCTGCAAAGACAAATTTATCATTGTTTAAAAAACAGAACTTGAAACTAAAAACAAAATATGTTCAAGTGGTTCTGTTTGCCTTTTACCAGTAAATTCCATGCATTCTCCAGCAGCTTCATGAGCTAATTCTTTAAATCTCGGCGGGGCAATTTCTTCAAATGCAAGTGCTATTTGTATTGGATCTACCCCACCGTCTTTTGTCAGCTACAAAACAAACAAGCACAAAACGTTTAAAAAAGTTTTTGCTATAGGACTCACAAATTTATTAGAAAACCAAATTTGTAAAATTGTGTGGTAATAAAAATTGAAAAAAAAATAATTAAGGATCTACTACTGACAAAACCCAGTTTAATTGCCACGCATTTGATTGCACACTAAAACAAGAAACAAAAAGCCAAGGATTACTGGAATTTTTTAAAATGATGTTATGAAAAAAATAGTACCAAATTTTATCTTTAAAATTATTTAAAAAGTTATACCGTGAGGGTCATAATTAAAGGTTTCTTTCGCATTCTCATCCTCTCGGAACCATCGGCTTCTTCTCCGTTTCCTTCTGAATTGCAAACGTTTATTAATGACAATATTCGGTACACCCATTGTCCAGCAAGTGTGTCACAAGGGACGTCGGGCTCTACTGTCGTCGTTAATTCCATCTCAACCTCAACCTCGGCGGCTTCTCTGGTCGATCTTAAAGACATCCCAGAATATTGCGCATTATTTAGTCCAAAAGGTACAGTTGCACTTTCTTCAATTTGACCCAAGCAATCTTGAACCTAGTTATTTTAAAACAAAAAATGCAATAGTAAAATGGTAATACCTATTTATACCATATACATTTTAGTAATTTAATTTTTAATACGATACGGGAAACGTCAAATTACTAATTTTGATATCGTGTGTGAAGAACGAAAATGACCCATATCCAATGTAAGCTACAATCAAAATAAGCTATGTCGTAATAACACCATGAGAAACGTGAGTAAAGTGGTAATTAGAAGTTTTTGAAAAGTTTAAAACGTTCTATTAACATGTTTTTGAAAAGGTGCAAAATGTTCTAATTCCATGTTTTTTAAAAGTGCAAAATGTTCTAATTCTATGTTTTTGAAAAGTGCAAAGTGTTCTAATTTTATGTTTTTAAAAAGTAAAATTTTGTAGTTATATGTTTTTGGAAAGTGCAAAATGTTCTATTTAAATGCACTCAAGACATATTTAAATATTTTTATAGATAGGGGATATTAATAATAGCTAAGAATAGATATGGGTCATTTTGGTTCTTCACCGACGATATACTTGGTATTTTTTACCATATCAACAATAAAAAAGTTAAAAACGATCACAAAGAAAATTTTAAAGATTTTGGCCATTCTCTTTATTAATCTTGTTAGGATTCCTAATTTATTAAGTGTCTACTATCTATTGTACGAGTAGGCTCACGGAATATTCGATAAAACTACTGTGTGGGTATTCACAAAGTTACAACTGCGTCACTCCGTGTAGCTTTTGAATTTATATTTTATATTTTTGTGGATATGTATGTTCATAGAAATTATTGTGGCATTAAATCAAAGAAAAGAAACTATTATTAATTCCTAATTGCATATAGTTGTGCATAATTTATGGAATTATAACCTTCAATATTACCGGAACCGGAAGTGTGAAAATGTGTTATATCGTCAGTGAAAAACCAAAATGACCCATATCCAATTTCAGCTTAAATCATAATTAGCTATGTCATAAAAGCAAAATGAGAAACGTGCATAAAATGGTTATTAAGAGTTTTTGAAAAGTGTAAAATGTTCTATGTACATGTTTTTGAAAATTGCAAAATATTCTAATTACATGTTTTTGCAAATTGCAAAATATTCTAATTACATGTTTTTGCAAATTGCAAAATATTCTAATTTCATGTTTTTGAAAATTGCAAAATATTCTAATTACATGTTTTTGAAAATTGCAAAATATTCTATTTACATCTTTTTGAAAACTTCAAAATGTTTCACTTACATGTTTTTGAAAATTGTAAACTGCTCTATTTACATATTTTTGAAAATTGTAAAGTATTCTATTTAAATACTTGCAAGAAATGTTTTAATATTTTTGTAGATAGTGGATATTGTTTTTAGCTGCAAACGGATATAGGTCATTTTGGTTCTTCACTGACGATATGCCAAAGGTCCGTGTAACCGTTATTATAGGGGTTGATTTGACCTTGGCCTTTGTAAGAGTTTTAAGTGTTAAGTGTGGTCCAGTAATTATTGTGTTTTCATAAAACACTATACAATCCCATTTAAAAAGATAGGTAATTACAGAAAACTGAAAAAGAAGTAAAAGAGCTAAAAACTACATTTGGAATTTAATTTGGCATTGTGTGTGTGTGTGTGAATTAAGAATCCTATATAGAACCTGCGAATTAGTATGCAATAGTATATTATGTAATTTTAAAAATTGAATTTTACACACGAGCCTGGACTGGCTAATAAACACATACTATTCTAAAACAGATCAAAAGTTGGTACTAAAAAATCGAATAATTGCTTGTTCGTCACCCTGCCAGAACCGAAATTTGGATAATGTTCCATTACTTCTTCCAAATTACAATTAATTCCAATCCTAGCAGACGATTCGACAAAGTTAATTATTGAATTGCCTCAAAATTGGCTTGGTTCAAATTTTAAAATCAGGGCCGGATAATGCGGCGCGCACAGGCAGCCCCTACTGCCTGAATTAACAAAAAACAGACATGTAAGTAAAATATTTTGACTTTTCAAAAACATGAAAATAATTTTTTTTTGAAACTTTTCAAAAATAAAAAATAAATTCTTTTACACTTTTCAAAAACAGGGAAATAAATTTTTTTTCTACAATTAAAAAACATGGAAATAAAACATTTTCCACTTTTCTGAAAACATGGAAATAAAACATTTTCCACTTTACTCAAAACATGTAAATAAAACATTTTGTACTTTTTTAAACCAAGTAAAAAGAACATTTTGCAATTTTCTAAAACATGTAAATACAACATTTTGCTTTACTAAAGAAAATCATTAATAAAATCAAAATATTGTTTTTTATTTACGAAAACAAATTGGTGTCAAAAAATAATTCCTTCGTCCGGCCCGGCCCTGGTGGTAAGAACATTAATTAACTTCTTTTTGGCAGCTAAAAACTTTTATTATTACATGTAAGTGTTAAAACAAAGTCAAGATATTTTTTACAGTAGTGCCAATTAAAAAATGAAAATTGTAGGTACGCACTTATTTTGATTCTTTTGAAAATAGTCTGCTATGTTATAGTTTGCTTATAATGCCAGTTTCTTTAGATACGTCTTATTGCACACGCAAACTCACATTTTGCAAAAGCTCCTACTACGATAATTAACGTTACTATTTTGTTAATTACTACAATGACAGGAGGAGAAGTAGATTGCTACAAAGTTGATCCATCATGACATCAGACGTACCCAGTGAACAGCATCCAAAGAATGCAATCTGTACTCCCATTGGACGACATGCAGCAATTTTTTTTTTCATAGATAACTTCTGCAACGACTGCTCATAACCAACTTTCACATTGGAATTTATTTTCGATGTTACAAACATTTGATCAGCTGACGAAATCAAGGCCACGTGTCTCATCCCACCATTTTTGCTCATTGTCTTTGGGCCCATTTGATTTTTCTGCATTGCAGATATAAGCGCAATTGAATGAATCTGGACTTGAGAGCACAAGGGACAAAACCAAAGAATCATAAAAATGGAGAAAAAAGCAATGGCGGGAAAACACATGTAGATGAAGAAATTAACAAAATCAAAGGTCGTCAACGTCAAGTAGATGAAAAGAACTGGAACTACCACTATTAATGTATCGAATCCAGGCGTGAACAAGCTGCGATTGTAATCATTCATTGCAATCATGTGGAGTTGAAGATATTCGTAGGCTTGTAGGCTCACAGCTGACACGTACTTCTGCTTCCTACATGGACATAAACGATTTTTTTGAAACAGCACCAACGCTGTTTTAATATATTGTCGGTGAAAAACCAAAATGACCCATATCCAATTTAAAATAGAATCAAAATGAGCTATGTCATATAAAACCAAATTGAGAAACATGAGTAAAATGTTTGTTAAAAATGGTTTTGAAAAGTGTAAAATGTACTAATTACATGTTTTTAACAAGGTGCAAAATGTTCTAATTTCATGTTTTTGAAAAGTGCTAAATGTACTAATTAAATGTTTTTAACAAGGTGCAAAATGTTCTAATTTCATGTATTTAAAAAGTGCTAAATGTACTAATTACTTGTTTTCAACAAGGTGCAAAATGTTCTAATTTCATGTATTTGAAAAGTGCTAAATGTACTAATTACTTGTTTTTAACAAGGTGCAAAATTTTCTAATTTCATGTATTTAAAAAGTGCTAAATGTACTAATTACATGTTTTTAACAAGGTGCAAAATGTTTTAATTTCATGTTTTTGAAAAGAGCTAAATGTACTAATTAAATGTTTTTAACAAGGTGCAAAATGTTCTAATTTCATTTATTTAAAAAGTGCTAAATGTACTAGTTACTTGTTTTTAACATGGTGCAAAATTTTCTAATTTCATTTATTTAAAAAGTGCTAAATGTACTAGTTACTTGTTTTTAACATGGTGCAAAACTTTCTTATTTCATGTATTTGAAAAGTGCTAAATGTACTAATTACTTGTTTTTAACATGGTGCAAAACTTTCTTATTTCATGTTTTTAACAAGGTGCAAAATTTTCTTATTTCATGTATTTGAAAAGTGCTAAATGTACTAATTACTTGTTTTTAACAAGGTGCAAAATTTTCTAATTTCATGTTTTAACGAGGTGCAAAATGTTCTAATTTCATTTATTTAAAAAGTGCTAAATGTACTAATTACATGTTTTTAACAAGGTGCAAAATGTTCTAATTTCATGTATTTAAAAAGTGCTAAATGTACTAATTACATGTTTATAACAAGGTGCTAAATTTTCTAATTTTATATATTTGAAAAGTGCTAAATTTTCTAATTACATGTTTTTGAAAAGTATAAAACGTTCTATTTGCGGGTTTTTAAAAAGTGTGAAATGTGGTATTTACATGTTTTAAAAAGTATACACTGTTCTATTTACATATTTTAGAAAATTGCATCTTGTATAATGTAAATGCATACAAGGCATATTTCAGTATTTTTGAAGATAGTTGATATTGTTTGTAGGTAAAAATGGAAATGGGTCATTTTGGTTCTTCACCGACGATAAATTTAACAGAATTGGTAAATGCGTTTAACTATGCCTTATACTTTAGATTTTTGAGTGCAGTGTTGATTGTAAAAATGCTTGCAGCCCAATAGCAGAAGAAAAGGAGCATGGTTACAAGTCCCCAGATAGTCCATATAAATTCCATAGCGAAACAAATGGCGAACAAGAAATAGTTCGGTTTCCAATTCTCAGGAAAAGTAGAGTAGAGAAAAGCAGAGTAGTCCGGTTTCCATACAAGTGTTCCCATGGCTGTACAACCAATCAGCATCTGTACTCTACTGAAGTACAGCACTGCAAGCATCACCGTTGGGTTGGATGCCCAGTGCTTATTTCCCATTCCCAGATCTAATGTAGGTAATTAGGTTGTATTCATTTTATTAGTACTCCTTTCAGTCTTAATCAAATAAATACAGTCCACTCGCTACATAGCGTACTTCAGCGGACCAGCCAAATAAGTACGCTATGAGGAGAGTACACTATGTAGAAAGTACAGATTTAAAACAAAATCAGTATTTTACATGAAAACTGTAAAAATGCTACTGTTTAAAGTAATTATTGGCTCTAGACACATCAATCAAAGAATATTTTTAGTAACTTCGACTGTATAAGTTTGCAAAGTCAGTTAGATAAGGAAAAAAAATAGTAACTTTTTGAAATAGGCGCTGAAAAATTTTAAATTTCTGAAAGTACACTATGAAGCGACAAAATTTACACTTAAATGTTATTTTGGGCCTCTGAGATTAGTACGTTATGAGGAGGTTTCCACTATGTGGAGGTACACTATATAGAGGTATTATTGCATTAAAAGCATAGGGATTTAGTCAGGGATGCGTGTAAAGTACGCTATGTGGAGGTATCCGCTATGAGGAGGTACGCTATGTAGCAAGTGGACTGTATATAATTAAATGTCAAATAAAGGTGCTTGTCAACAATAGTTGGAGTTGGAATTCAATTAAGAGAGCCTTGAAAAAATGCAAATTGTATGTTGTTAAACATTTAGCACCTTTTCGAAAACAGAATTAGAAACATTTTGCACCTTTTCAGAAACATGGAATAAAATCGTATTGAACCTTTTTGAAAACATGGAATTAAAACATTTTGCACTTTTTCAGAAAAATGGAATAAAATCGTATTGAAACTTTTTGAAAACATGGAATTAAAACATTTTGCACTTTTTCAGAAACATGGAATTAAATCGTTTTGAACCTTTTTGAAAACATGGAATTAAAACATTTTGCACTTTTTCAGAAAAATGGAATAAAATCGTATTGAAACTTTTTGAAAACATGGAATTAAAACATTTTGCACTTTTTCAGAAAAATGGAATAAAATCGTATTGAACCTTTTTGAAAACATGGAATTAAAACATTTTGCACTTTTTCAGAAACATGGAATAAAATCGTTTTAAACCTTTTTGAAAACATGGAATTAAAACATTTTGCACTTTTTCAGAAACATGGAATTAAATCGTTTTGAACATTTTTAAAAACATGGAATTAAAACATTTTGCACTTTTTCAGAAACATGCAATTAAATCGTTTCGAACCGTTTTGAAAACATGGAATTAAAACATTTTGCAGTTTTTCAGTAACATGGAATTAGAACATTTTGCACTTTTTCAGTAACATGGAATTAGAACATTTTGCACTTTTTGAGACACATGGAATTAGAACATTTTGTACTTTTTCAGACACATGGAATTAGAACACTTTACACCTTTTCAAAAACATGGAGTTAGGACATTTTACATTGTTGAAAACATAAAAATAGAAAATTTTTACGATTTTTGAAAGCTTCCTAATACTCCCAATTAACTTAGTACCGTATTTCCTGAATTAGACCACAGGCCTAAAATAATACACGGGTCCAAATTCAAGACGTTGTACACAGGTCCGTGTGGTAAAAATTAAAATAGCAAACGGGTTTATTATTCACTAGTATTATATGGCAGTCCATGCGTCAATTTTAGTGGACATGCCAGCAATGGTATGCTGAACAGAGAGGTCTAAATTGTTGTGTTTGAAACTTGCATGTGATTGTACACCCCGTGGTCCAATTCAGGAAATACGGGACGCATGTTTTTTTATTTTGTATTTTCGATATCGTTCATTTTGATTGTGGCTTAAATTGGAAATGGGTCATTTTGGTTCTTCAGGCACGATATGTCATTGAGTTAGAATTACCTGGTGAAATTCGGAATATAAAGTCATGCTGATTCATACTGAAGACACACTCTTCTGGTTTGAGATACACGGAGAGGCTAAAGACAGTAAACATGAGCGGGCCCACAATGTGCTCGATATGAATCGCCATCTCCGTTCCCATCCCCTTCGTTGGAAATACCAACCCAAAGTTGATGAGTTTAAAAGCACTCATAAAAAGGAGGAGCCAAGTTGAGATGTGCCAGAGGAGGCGCTTCCATTTTTGCGGGAATATTTGAACTTGGAGACTTTCCGTGGAGGGGCTCGTGAGCTCAAAGGGGACGCACTTGATAAATGCTCCAAGTTTGTAGATTTTAATTGTTGTTTTGACTGTGAGTTCTGTGAGGTACTTTTCCCATGCTATCCATCCATCTTGCATATTACGCGTAACTTCCTCGGTTGCTACACTACTTGCATTATTTAAAGTTTCATGGTTTTCATTTCCGTTTTGGGGCTGTGTATTTCTTTCACGAGGGGTGCGACAGTGAGATTTTACAATGATTATTTTAGGTGATGATTTCATAGTATTAATGAGAATCTTAAATTAATAATACAAGCGTAGATTGTCGTATTGTGTTAAAAAACTGAAAATCCCCTAAATGTTTTTTATAAATTTAAAAACAAAGAAGTCTATTGAATTTGAATTTTTTAAATTTAAATTTGACTTGGAGATTTCAATTTCAAGACTGCATCGTCTCAAGTTTGAATTTAAAATGATGAAACGAGTATATTCCATGCTACCTATGTATAGCCATCATAACTTAAAATTTTTTAGGTACTTTTTACAATTTACCAATTTATAAATTTACTTTTCAAGCTTAGTTTCCACGATTTATTTAAATTGAATTTCTTATTTTTATAGATTTTGCAAAGTTTATATTTCGTATTAAAAAATACCTACTGACTGCGAGCTCAAAGTCTTAACCTCGTATTAATAGGAAAGTTCAAAAATAATGGATTTGAAAAGAGGAACAGCTAAACATTAATTACAGTTTTTAGAAATTAATTGCAATTCTACGCTCGATAGTCACTGTAAATAATATATTATTTATTTAATTTAAAATGGAAGCTTAATTAAAAACGACGTAACTGATCAATAATTCAATTTGGACAGCCACATTGAAATATTTGATTTTAATTAACTTTTTTTTAATAAATTTTGACACCAGAATGCGTCACATAGAAATTCAATTACAATGGTAAGTCTTATAACTACAGCTTAAAAATTTTAACCACCTTTATGAGCTATTTAAGCAGACCCATTCTTTTTATTGGTGACATCGTTTGTGGACGATCCCATATAGTTTATAAAGCATTGCAGATTTATTTTTTACAGTTTTTGCAGTAAAAGGAGAAATTCAAAAAAAGGTACTCACTTATCGCAAATTCAACTTACTATGTTAATAATTACAAAATGATTTATCTGCATATTTTGAAAGGTAAAATTGGTCAATTTAGAGATTTTAATAAGACACAAAATATTCTGCTTGCATGTTTTGGGAAAAGTGCAAAATGCATTTTATTTAAATGCAATGAGAATCGTGAGGTTTTGATTCTTTTGCAGATTTTATTTGCTATGGCTATATTGCTATTTGACAATGTATATATAAATGAGTCAGTTTCAATGTACAAAGACAATATTATGTATGTACAATTTTCATTATTAAGTCCTCATTATCGTCAATAAATGTTGAGTGACTTGTTTTTTTATGGACCAAACAAGCATATAGTGTTTGATTGCAGGTATTTAATTTTACATGATATATGTTCGGTATTGAACCGAAGTTTTAGTATATTGATATTACCCCCTATTAGTTCTTGCAACTTCGAAATTTGTGTGTTGAAATGCCAGCATTAATTATTCATATTTTATGTGTTTTTGATGTTAATATTAGTGTAATATTAAGAAGCATTTGACATCGACCATGATGTCACATATCTGTAAGTTATGACTATAGAAATAGTAATTTAGTCCTGACTTTCCTCATTTCTTACATTCTATCTATAACTGTATTCTTCGATCTGGCTCGGTCACTTATCAAAATGTTAATTTCTGCATACTTCACATTTCCGGCAAGATGATCCTTGAACTCATGTAAGTTTCTTGTCTTTGGTTGTGCAGTCCACGTGGACTGAAAGTTCTTCTATAATATCTGTATTTCTGGAAACTTCGACTTTACCATGCAGTCCAACCATGCCGACTTTTCTATTTCATCAGCCATGTGGCATGACCACGCTTTCAAGCCCTCACCGCCACAACTCCGCCTAAAATCACTGACTTTCAATCCAACTCTGTTTCAGTCCAGACTTACAAACTGAACTGCTCTCGCCTGTATCTTTTACCACGTAAACTATACTACTGCTTCACCTTTATCTTCTTCATAGTTAAAATAAATCTTATTTATTATTTTGTAGAAGTTGTTGGTTTTTGGGTTTAAGTCCATTTAAGGAATTATTATTATTGCCATTATTTGCTGTGCTGCATAAATCCAGATTTTAGACGTTACTATTATTTGACGTTTTGCACCTACCTTCATCTACGGAAGTTAAGACAACAGCTTTATGACCTGAAATCTCATTATTCCATATTTCATACAACTCTGGGTTCGCCACCAAACATGGTCCTTTAATCTGGATGTCAATAGCCAGAAAATCTAGTGTGGACATTTTCGAGAACATTGTTGTGTGACATTTTTGTGTTTTCATTTTTCTGGAAAAATAAATTAGTGTTCAAGTTTCAACTCACCCTACTGTAACCTCTTGCACTATCTACTCTGTGTGTGTACTTTGTACAACTATTAACTGCTGCGAATATTTAGCGAAGTGTAAGCTGCTTATTTAAAATCCAGATTTAATTTATTTACTTATATCATTGAGGCCTAACTATTGCAAACGGTAAATTAAAATCTAACTTTGTGTGTCTCCATCAAATCAACTTCATTCTACGTTGAGGAGAATTCTGCCTGGTCTAGCACCGCGTAAACATAAACTATTAAGTGACTACTCAATCAAAATTTTGTGTGCGTTTACGTGCGTAAGTTTTGCTAGTTCCAGAACAATCAACATTTTTGAAATACATTATAATTTCATACTATAAATTATGAGTGTTGAACTTGCTGCCAATGCTGCCGCAAGGCTGTCCTCAATTTCAAGCTGACTATAGGCCATTCAAACTTCCATTGACAAGCATGTTTCCACGGGTACAGATCATGCTGCATTGTTACCAGGAATACCAAAATTTCATATTACGAATCTTACAAAATATGAAAAACAGCTACAGCAAGCCGAGGTAGTGATGTATACAAACGTCACCAATGAAACTGAGCTTCAAACTATAGAAAAAGCTTTCCAAAAAGAATATACAAAACTTGCGGATCTGTTCGGGCGTGTCTATCAAATTATTAATGTAGAACCAGTATTAACTTCTGAGCCTACTGAAATGGAAATCCGTCTTCTAGCTCTGAAGCTACCTAAGTTTAGCGGCGATATCAACGAATGGATTTTTTTTAGATCTATTTTAAGTCACAATTGATGCCAGCCAATTATGTGACGCTCAAAAACTTCAATATCTGAAGGGTCAGTTGGAAGGGGAACCAGCTAATTTAATAATTTCGTTCCAGCCAACGGATAAAAACTACGAACTGGCTTCGTTAACTCTCAACGCAAGATACACGAATACCTGTCAACTAATCCTGCATCAACTACAGCTTCTTACTCGTCATCCTGCAATGTCATCTGACACTTCCCAGCAGTTACAACAATTGTTGGACAAAGTGCTCTCCTGCATTCACTCTTTGAAAGTGCTCAAATCTCCCGTCGAACATTGGGATCACATCCTCACTCACATCATTCTGGAACGGCTGACAATCGTATTCAGACAAGACTGGGAGATGAACTTTGAATTGTTAACTATCCCACCTCTGGAAGAAATTCAAGGTATCTACAGTCAAGAGCTCGTGCCTTGGGTGCTGGATAAAAACCTCCCCCATTACCAATGTTGATACTACCTTTTCATCTAGATACATATCTGTTTAAGTTCAAACCTTTTCTGGACACAATACGGTAAAATTACAAATTTTACTTCTCTAGAAAATCAACAATTCATCCGTTACCCCTTCCTTCATAATTCCACAACATTTCACATCGCTGAAGAAAACATCGAGGGAGACTACATATCTTCAGTGCAAAGTGAACTTCAGTTTTGTTGTGCTTTGTGAATATACAATTTATTATTTTTTGTAAATATACATTTCCAATAATTTGTGTGTGAACTATTTTCGTATTTCAAGAAATAAGCTAATATTATTTTCAATATTATGTACTCCACTAATAGTTTAATATTTCGAGAAATTATTTGTTTAATACTTCGATAACTCATCAGTTTCTAATGCTTTGTAACTCAAATATTATTTCATTACTGGTAATAATGTTATTCTTGTTGAATATTTTCTCAATATCATTCGGAACATCCATGTTATTGCTTAATGTTATTTCCGTTATTAGTGTCTAATTTAATTAGTAATTTTTGTTTAGAACTAATTCCTTTAAATAAGTTCAACCGGGGAAGTATGTTTGGTATTGAACCGAAGTTTTAATACATTAATATTACCCCCTATTAGTTCTTTCAACTTCGAAATTTGTGTGTTGAAATGCCAGCATTAATTATTCATATTTTATGTGTTTTTGATGTTAATATTAGTGTAATATTAAGAAGCATTTGACATCGACCATGATGTCACATATCTGTAAGTTATGACTATAGAAATAGTAATTTAGTCCTGACTTTCCTTATTCCTTACATTCTATCTATAACTGTATTCTTCGATCTGGCTCGGTCACTTATCAATATGTTAATTTCTGCATTCTTCACATTTCCGGCCAGATCATCCTTGAACTCATGTAAGTTTCTTGTCTTTGGTTGTGCAGTCCACGTGGACTGAAAGTTCTTCTATAATATCTGTATTTCTGGAAACTTCGACTTTACCATGCAGTCCAACCATGCCGACTTTTCTATTTCATCAGCCATGTGGCATGACCACGCTTTCAAGCCCTCACCGCCACAACTCCGCCTAAAATCACTGACTTTCAATCCAACTCTGTTTCAGTCCAGACTTACAAACTGAACTGCTCTCGCCTGTATCTTTTACCACGTAAACTATACTACTGCTTCACCTTTATCTTCTTCATAGTTAAAATAAATCTTATTTATTATTTTGTAGAAGTTGTTGGTTTTTGGGTTTAAGTCCATTTAAGGAATTATTATTATTGCCATTATTTGCTGTGCTGCATAAATCCAGATTTTAGACGTTACTATTATTTGACGTTTTGCACCTACCTTCATCTACGGAAGTTAAGACAACAGCTTTATGACCTGAAATCTCATCATTCCATATTTCATACAACTCTTAATTCGCCACCAAACAATATACACGTTCTTACATAATTATATTAGGCTGTTTAGCCACCAAAAACGTGTATACAAGGACCTCTATTTCGTTGTGGTATTCTTGTGGATTGAGAACCATGGCCTTTGAATCAAGTACCTTTGAAGATATCATTAGGTCTGTAACACCACTACGTTCAATCTGAGTATCGCATCGTGGTCTGCGAATTGAATTTACTGTTTTGACAAGATCTTCATAGAGCTGATTATGCGCAGAAATAAGATGAAAAGCAAAGAAACAGATAAACATAGTACAAATTAAGTTAATTGCATACTGATTAAATATGAACCAGATTATTGCGCCTGTTTTGCTAAACTGTACATTTTGACTCTGACTTTCCGTACTTAGTGTTTTCAAAACCCACAAAACTTGGTGTACAACTGCCACCAAGAACGCAAATGCAACTGTTGCAATACACGTAAATTTCCTTTTAGACCATTTAAATCTATACTTTGTATTTTGTTTTAGCAATTCAAGTAGTTGCATCAGCTTGATGAATTCCTCGCAATAAATCCAGGCTAAGACGCGAATTGAACTTGCAACAACATAATTAGCTGCAACCCAGCAATGAAACAGAAAATGTTTTGAGGCATTATCTGCTGGGTATTCCGTTTGCCCTAATAATTGCTGTTAATGCGCCAAGCGGAACCAAAAAGAACACCAGGGGGATGATGACTGCAGGGTTAAACCAACGAAATCGAAATTTCTGAATTTAAGTTAGAAATGACCATACGAATACGAATGGATTTTTGATGGGTAATAAACCAGAAAGCCAGGAAATAATTAAAAAGATTCTCAATATTTTGTTTTTTGCAGTGGTTATTAGAATACGTACTTTGCGTATATTGCCTGGTATTTTTGGCCCTTGGAAAAGCCTTTTTACAAACTATGTCTTACCCTTGCTTTTTAATGTTGTAAATGAACTACCACGCAAACAACAACTAAAGCAATTAATGATTACTAATATACGCTCTTGAGTATTCCAATTTGCTGCTTTTCTGCAGTAAAAACAGTATTTTTTGGACGACAAAACCGACGACGGACGAAATGAAGCCCTGCATCTTAAAAAAGAACTAATTGTTCATACATAATTTCCACAGTCATAAATAAAGACATGCTCCATCCACACTTAATTTTTTTTAAATACCATAAAATTTTATAAAATGCACTTTAAAAATTGAAACGATGCCTTTTGGGAAATTTTGCCTCCTAGTTGCTGAGGTTTAAAATAGTTTTAGGTTGCAAAACTCTTAATTTATAGTGTCTTTCACAGATAAGTAAGCTCTAAAAGAGTAGTAAAGAGATCTTTTATAAACTACATCACGAGTAGGGTAAATAGGTAATTTTCGATATTGACAATATATTATAATAAAAAAGATGAAGAAAGCCATTTAAATATTAGTAAATCTGCTAGTAGAAGTGTCTCAGGGTCCATATAAATGAAGTATGCATTTTTATGACATCATTTGTGAACAACCTCTATTTGCGTTAATGAATTTAATAATAATAATAATTTATTCATTGGGTCGATTTACCCGAAGTTCATACAACCAGACTCAACCAGTCACTGTGGGTGAGGAAATAGGAGGCTACCGCGTTATATCGTCTCGGTCTTTGTACCCTTTCACCTATCCCCGTCCCCTCCTCCACAGTGAAGGAGTCTCATTCCCTAGGCCCCTACAGTAAGTAGTGGTCACTAAGGAGCACCAAAGGAGATTGGGTTTCAACAGTGACGTTTACAGTACAACACCGAGCTTTAGACGATTAGCAGTGGCCGAGGATCGAAGCCTGGTCTGAGACTGTAAAGTTTGTTACAGTCTGCAGTCCTAACCTGAAGAATGAAGAATTATAAAGAATTATGAAGAATGAAGAATTATTTAAAATTCATCTAAAACTTTAAAAAAAATCACGGTTTCCTTTACGACCTTCTACGGTACTGCAGTTATATTAGGCCTACCAAAATAAATGTTAGATCTCCCAAAAGCTAATCCTGTTCAACGATTTTATTCGTTGAAAAATAACACCAAAAGTTAGATTCGAACTCGCAACCTATTCGTCATAGGCATGCACCTTCCATCCATAACCACCAGACTGACACAACACATTTGGTATTTGATTAATAACTAAAGCATACATAATATACACCACCATAAATGCTTCAACAAGGTCACTGTGGATTTTTGCAGTCTAGGTTTTAACTTACAGCACTATTACACGTCGCTTACCTCTCAAATATTTTAAAATTTACAGATAAACCTGTTAATGTTAAAATCTAATCTTGTTAGCCCTCATCCTACAAGAATGTTGTTAAGACCTTTCCTAAGTGTGTACACAAATTATATAAATCCACTGCGTCACGATTAGTAAATACTTTGGAATTCCACCCCCACCACTATAATACAACCATTAATCTAGCAAATAAACACTTGAATATTTACTATCACTATTACACTTTCAATCTCACTTTGTAATTTTAATGGTGAAGTTCAACAGTGTTTATTAGTGGGGTGAAAGTAGGTGGTAGTGGGGGGGAAGGGGGGGGGGGGGGTGGAATACTAACGTATTTATCAATTGTTGTGGTAATACATACATACCTGGTCAATATAATAAACATGTACAGATATTTTCTAATTGAGGTATCTCACAATAAAATTGAATAATTAGGGTGCAGTTTGTTCACTAATCATAAAAATATTGGCAATTGGTTTATGAATTATATGACACTGTGATATAATAAAATATCCAGTGACGTTTACCGTACAACACCGAACCGTAAACGATTAGCAGTGGCCGAGGATTGAAGCCGGGTCTGAGGCTGTAAATTTCGTTACAGTCTGCAGTCCTAACCGCTCACCCAAGCACGCCTGCTTGCTTTAATGAATTTATGCATCATTCTAATAAATCAGTGCAATACGTTTTACGTGTCGTTTCTGGTTGGTCACTCATTGCTCAAAGCACTGAATCTGTTTTAAATAGAAACCAGTATATTGATTTTTGTGTTCATTTAACTACTAATTGTGAACAAACTCTAATTTCCATTTTAACTAAAAAAATTTCCAGAGTGTTCGCTCATATGGCTGCCTTGAGTGGCTGAATGTTTATTGAAAAGAGTAAAAGAAAATATGTGATTACACCTGGATTCGTACCCTGGTCCTCTACTGTGTGACTCGTACCCTGATAGAATTTCGCTGTTCCACTCCTCTGAATTCGTAGTTTACTTACGAGCAAACTTCGCCAATGTGTTTTATGGTTTCGCAATGTAATATTTTTTTTCGAAAAGAGCATCGCGAAAAATTAAAACTCGCTTAACAACATGCTGCGCACTCGAATTTTTTTTGCGCACTCGTATAATACAACGAATGAATTTGCATAACAAACAATGCAATGCAAGTCTACACTATTGTATATGGTTTTATAATGGTACAGATTGACCAGTTTGGAGTTACAAAAAGCTTTTAAGTGAGTTATGTGAAGTACTACAGCTCCTTAGAACACGTTTCAGAATTATTGATAATTTCATAATTTATACAGGTAGGTACCTGTGATTAGTATAAATTCCCATAGTACCGGTAATGGGAAAAATAAAAATCTAAAATTTCGACCGTTTTTGAAATTAGAAAAAAAATTATTTTGCTGAAAAAATTTTTGAGTGCGCAGCATGTTGTTAAGCGATTTCTAGTTTTTTGCGATGCTCTTTTCGAAAAAAATATTACATTGTGAAACTAGAAAACACATTGGCGAAGTTTGCTTGTTAGTTAAGTGAATAGGAAAATGAATGGTACGTCATATCGTATAACAGTACGGCAACTATTACCATTCAGTCCTCTGCGTACTGTGTTGTATTACAGACCTGAGTACTTATAGTACAGTCTCGCTTACTCCTATTCAATAAAGGAAGTAAATATAAGCGCACGTACTGTGTTTAATTTGGCAGTGTACAATGAACGTAGGTTCATGATTTAATGATTATTTATTACTCGAATTTTGTTCTCGTTTTCCAGTTCTTTCATGTTGGTGCATTTGGGTTCAAATAGGGAAAGGGTGAATATATAGGAAGACTGGTGGTCTGAGAAAATAGGTAAACTGCCTTAAGTCTTGCGAATTCACTCCTCAGTGCATCAGCCCTTGGCTTGGAAAACCACACTTGAGTTTCTCAAGCACCTTTTCTTTTTCTTCCCTACTGAGTGAGTTAAAATAAAAGCTGTCATCATTTCTAAACATTCTAAACAATTAGAGAAATACAAATTAAGGTCAGTTGGGAAATCCAATCGTGGGCAATTAAGTCAATTCTCTTGAAACCAGGACAATCGGTAATTCCCTTATGTAATAAAAGGCCATATGCATATTGCGAGATTGCATTGCAAAACATGGCGAGCGATAAGCCATGTTAGATCTGTTTATTTACTGTTCAAATTGTATTTTATTCCCCAACTTCAAACGCCGGCTTTTTCTGTCCTGGGCATTCGAACGGCAAACTCGACTTACAAGGGAACCACGCTAAGCGGTACACCCAGATTTTAAAATCACACATTCCATAAAATCAGGCTACTCTTAAATAGTACAGAACCAAATTAACTCGATTGCATTATGCGTTGTTTGGTCACAATGACCCGCAAAAGTTTTAAAGAATTCAAATTTTAATATTTTGCGACCCATGTACTTCTACAGTTCTTGTCCGATTTCAATGAAATTTTGTTTTTTGTGATCCTAAGGCTATTAACTGAAGACCTATTTCAGGATTTTGAAAATTTCGAAAATTTTCATTTTTTTTGAAAAAACGGTGGTAAATAATTGGGCCTCAAATGTACTCATTTCTTTTATTCTTTTCAAAAAACTGAAAATTTTTGAAATTTTCAAAATCCTGAAATTGCTTTTCAGTTAAAAGCCTTAGGATCACAAAAAACAAAATTTCATCAAATTCGGACAAGAACTGTAGAAGTAGAAGGGTCGCAAAATATTAAAATTTGAATTTTTTTAAACTTTGGCGGGTCATTGTGACCAAACAACGCAAAATGTAATCGAGTTACTTTGGTTTAGTACTATTTAAGAGTAGCCTGATGCCTGATTTTATGGAATGGGTGATTTTAAAATCTGGGTGTACCACTTGGCGTGGTTCCCTTGTTAGTGTCTAAGGCTGATTACTGCTTTGAATTGATTTCAAAATGCCGCCTGCTCAAATGAATTGGAGCACCTTCATGATCAATTACCTGTCACTGCTCAAGATATTACAAAGCGGACCGCGGGAATTGTAATTAGTTTTAATTGCAGATTGTAATCTGTGTAGATTATTTCATTTGAGAGTCTCTTGTCCGCCACTTAGCAATACAATAAGTTGATGGTATAAAACAGCAGATGAGGCAAATGGTATTATTTAAAGTGACCCAGGCGTTCCCAAAGAGTAGACTTTTTTCTGAATCGTACTTAATAATTTTGAATATTCAGTCTAAGTAATTTTGAACTCAAAATGAAATTTTTGTTCTGCGCCGTTGCGGCGGCAGTGACTCTTTTGTCCCTTACATCAGCTGCTGTTCTCCCGACCCGAAGTCAACTTTTAAGCAAACTTGAGGCGCTACGTTCGAATAGTGAGAAATAATTTCAATCATTTAATTACAACAATACTGGGCATATAGCTTAACCTGAAATTATAATTTGTGTTTGTAATAATGTATGGTGAACTGTTTTGATTTTTGTATTGACAGGAGCAGTGCCTCTTGCGAGTGAAGAGGAGTATGACAAGTTCTGGGAACTGTGGCTCATTGGCTACGACGGCGTCTTCTTGGGCTACGGTGGTGCCATTGGGATTCTGGAAAAACGGATCAACGAGACGGAGGGATTCGACCCAGCGGTGGCCCAGCAGGTTAACGACGCATTTATGGAGTCTGTCAACGTTCTGTATCGATTGTACTTTGAACCAGTTTTTGGTGAGGAATACAATTTGCCTATGTCCGAAGTGGCCACGAACTTCCACAAACGCGTTGCGGAGGGAACGGAGGCAGTTGCGATTGCTGAGCGCACCATTAAGAGCCTCGTGGAGGGAGAAAGACCCGTCCTTGTCCCACTCGTTCAGGCGCTCTTCGCCTTGGGCAACGCAGAAATGACCATCGCCTGGGCCCCCACTGTTGCCTATTTGGAACAATTCTTGCCACCGCAGTAATGTTATTAAATATTTTAGAATTTATGATTAAATCCCCAACACAAAATAAAATAATGTACCTACTGGTTTTGGCTAACTATTTTGTTGATTTTGGTGGAAGAATTTGAATATACAGTTTAATATAATTATTACAAATAAAATTGAATTGGTTTAGCTTGGAAAATTAAATAAATATTGTTAAGGAATGTTTTCGTATATATAGAAGATGGAGCGTCACCTAATACATACATTGCAGATAAGATTGTGAAACTATCTATACATGTGTCAGAATTAAATAATCAAAATGACCTAATGCATACACTGCACTCGATCTACTTAATCACAAAATGCATAAACTTTTACAAATTAAGTGTGTCATGGTATTGAAAAAAAATATAATGAAGAATGCAAGTTTGTAATTTTAAAAACATGCAAATAAAACAGTTTGCACACTTGTTCAACATGCGAGGGATGCGATTTTAGCATAATTCAAATAATACATGCAGATAGAACATTTTGCACATTTCCAAAACATGCGAATGAGGCATATTGCTTAATTTAAAATCTACGTATAGAGACAGAGATTTACCTTTTTCCTTTATTTTTCTTATAATTTGATAAAAACATATTGGTATGAATAAAATGCAATGTTCGTCAGACTTTTAAAAAGGCATTTCGGCTTAAGCTTCTTAGATGCTGAGCTTCTAAATCTTTGTTCCTATTAATGAAATTAATAGGAACAGTTATTAAAAAATTATTAAATAATTAATAGTTTCGTCAAAGTCAAAATATTTATGTTCAAATTTTTGGCAATACTGGTTTTTTACTTCTTGTGTATCTGTAGATAAGAAAGAATTTATAAATATATTTCCACTTATTAACCTAATCTCTTTTTTACCGTCCCACTATTACTAGAACCTTACGAAAACATGTTGTTTGTTACCGAGCGTCACAGCAGTTGAATGATAAAATAAACGAAAAAACTTGTAGAAAGAAAACAAAAACATGAATATAAATATAATTATAAGCATCCTATGAAATATATTGTAAGTAAATTGGTGATTACATTAGTAAAAAAAATGCAACGTATACAAAATTACAAAATACTTATATGCTACCGCCAATAGTCTTAACATAATTTGTCGGAAGTTGATATATTTGCCCTACCGTCAATTTTAAAAATATATAATTAACAACCAATTTCAAAAAATAATTCCATTATTCCATTTTCCATTTACCCTTTCCATTAATTCCATTTCCAATTTCCAAATTTCCATTTTCCACTTCCACAATTATTACCCCACTAAAATTACTTTATAGAGTTCCTTGGCCACGTCCTTTATAGACTAAACCCGGTTCTTTTTAAAATGTTTGCATACGTATGCGGTAATTTATCAAAATGTGTGAACCCACCTACCCGGCTCTTCCTTCCTATTGTCTTGAGCATTGCATAAATAACTACCTACATAATTATAATTATATAATTATACTAACAGTAGTTAGCTATCTTTAACATGGGGTGTCAAGCAATCCACCCTCAATGTAAGTAGCATCATTTGTGTACGACTCATAATACAAAAGCTGATATTGCGGTTGCACTTGCATGTTACTGCTACTTTTACTTTGACGGGCATCTCGTCGTACTCTACAAGTGATAGTACAGACGAGTGACGATCCATAAGATTTTGAGCCTCGAGTTCAAGAGTGGCGCGCAAGAAATAAAGGCTGTCGTAAGTGTTGGAGGTGGGCTGTAGGCTGAATACATGAGGCTAAGCCAGCCCATTTCTGCTTCCCTTTCTCTTCCCATTTCCCACGCATCCCTCCTGCTGCAGTAGTAACAGTCAATGCTAGGTCGCGCTACTGCTACCTACTGCTATAAAGTTGTACATACGTATATCATATAATTATTAAATTTTACCAACCAATGCATTTTTATGTGAGGCTACCATGACTATAATGTGAGGCTACCATGACTTTAATGTGAGGCTACCATGACTTCAACGTGAGGCTACTATGACTTTAACGTGAGGCTACCATGACTTCAACGTGAGGCTACTATGACTTCAACGTAAGGCTACTATGACGTTAACGTGAGGCTACTATGACTTCAACGTGAGGCTACTATGACTTCAACGTGAGGCTACTATGACTTTAACGTGAGGCTACCATGACTGCAACGTGAGGCTACTATAACTTCAACGTGAGGCTACTATGACTTCAACGTGAGGCTACTATGGCTTTAACGTGAGGCTACCATGACTTCAACGTGAGGCTACTATGACTTCAACGTAAGGCTACTATGACGTTAACGTGAGGCTACCATGACTTCAACGTGAGGCTACTATGGCTTTAACGTGAGGCTACCATGACTTCAACGTGAGGCTACTATGACTTCAACGTAAGGCTACTATGACGTTAACGTGAGGCTACTATGACTTCAACGTGAGGCTACTATGACTTCAACGTGAGGCTACTATGACTTTAACGTGAGGCTACCATGACTTCAACGTAAGGCTACTATGACTTCAACGTGAGGCTACTATGACGTTAACGTGAGGCTACCATGACTTCAACGTGAGGCTACTATGACTTCAACGTGAGGCTACTATGGCTTTAACGTGAGGCTACCATGACTTCAACGTGAGGCTACTATGGCTTTAACGTGAGGCTACTATGGCTTTAACGTGAGGCTACCATGACTGCAACGTGAGGCATCTATGACTTCAACTTGAGGCTACTATGGCTTTAACGTGAGGCTACCATGACTTCAACGTGAGGCATCTATGACTTCAACTTGAGGCTACTATGACGTTAACGTGAGGCTACTATGACTTCAACGTGAGGCTACTATGGCTTTGAAGTGAGGCTACCATGACTTCAACGTGAGGCTACTATGGCTTTAACGTGAGGCTACCATGACTTCAACGTGAGGCTACTATGACTTCAACGTAAGGCTACTATGACGTTAACGTGAGGCTACTATGACTTCAACGTGAGGCTACTATGACTTCAACGTGAGGCTACTATGACTTTAACGTGAGGCTACCATGACTTCAACGTGAGGCTACTATGACTTCAACGTGAGGCTACTATGACGTTAACGTGAGGCTACTATGACTTCAACGTGAGGCTACTATGGCTTTGAAGTGAGGTTACCATGACTTCAACGTGAGGCTACTATGACGTTAACGTGAGGCTACTATGACTTCAACGTGAGGCTACTATGACTTCAACGTGAGGCTACTATGACTTCAACGTAAGGCTACTATGACGTTAACGTGAGGCTACCATGACTGCAACGTGAGGCTACTATGACTTCAACGTGAGGCTACTATGACTTCAACGTAAGGCTACTATGACGTTAACGTGAGGCTACTATGACTTCAACGTGAGGCTACTATGGCTTTAACGTGAGGCTACTATGGCTTTAACGTGAGGCTACCATGACTTCAACGTGAGGCTACTATGACTTCAACGTGAGGCTACTATGGCTTTAACGTGAGGCTACCATGACTTCAACGTGAGGCTACTATGGCTTTAACGTGAGGCTACCATGACTTCAACGTGAGGCTACTATGGCTTTAACGTGAGGCTACCATGACTTCAACGTGAGGCTACTATGACTTCAACGTGAGGCTACTATGACTTCAACGTGAGGCTACTATTACGTTAACGTGAGGCTACCATGACTTCAACGTGAGGCTACTATGACTTCAACGTGAGGCTACTATGACGTTAACGTGAGGCTACCTTGTCTATTATGTGAGGCTACTGTGACACTCTAAGCAACATGAAAAGCTATGTCGATCTCGACGTATTTAATATAAATTGTTAACATTAATTTAAATAAATTAAGAAACAAGAAAAATAGCAATAAAAATAATAATGCGATAAAAAGAACAAGAACAAAGGGTAGAAACTATAAACCGCGCCACTGTAATCTTATAGTTTGAAAACATGCGCCCACTTGTGTTTACCCTGTCTTGAACTAAATACGGCCAGTGCGCATTGCCCTATCTGCATGCGGCAGTGTGGCATGCAGCTATGCTTTAATTGTATGGTATGGCTATTCCTTTCTGTGTTGTACGCTGCTTGAGCTACACGCATGGTCTTTCCACTCGGCTACTTGTACCATCCCACTTTTGCGAGGGATAACCTGCGTGCACGCCTTCTCTCTCCGTTCCTGTTCTGTTCATTTTTACCTCGCTTCATTCACAATTTGTTTTTACGTTCTTTCCTATTTAATTATATTTAAATGTTTAGTGTGAACGTTAATGTTAAGGTCTTGTTTTGAAGCTTGAAACATTGGCTATCTTATAAGTCAAGTTTGAAACTGATTGGTTATCAGAACACGGAGTTAATGGAGAGAAAAGGGAAGCCGAGTTACTCGGCTTTTGAGGAGGTGAAATTTCTTATGGATCGGCTGCTATCCGTACTGTCGTCGGTCCACGGATAGCTGGCTGTCAACTTTTACTTGAGTCATGTAAAAGAAGTTTCTGCACCCACACCTTGACCTGGAGTGAAAATTTAAAAAATTGATTTCTAATTTGGAAAACGTTTTTTTTTCCATATTAGCTAGAGACACACAAATTGGCAGGAAGGAGAAAGTCAGTTTATAGCTTTTAATGCAAATTGACAGTGAAACAATTTTAGTTATTTTTCAGTGACTTCCATTTTCATTTTTCATCATAAGCTGTAGCAAGTGGGGTATCATTTAAAAGCTTATAGCTTGCTTAATCGTGTTATGCTAAAACTATTTTAATCGTAATAAACATATGCGCTGGAGGGCAGCATAAGCTAGTTTAAATTGCATTAACTCTTTTTCACATAGAAATGGTGGTTTCTCAATGTATGCATTCTTGCATGTATGTATTTTGTATGTGTATGCGTTTATGCATTTAGACATGTATGTATGTATGTATGTATGTATGTATGTATGTATGTATGTATGTATGTATGTATGTATGTATGTATGTATGTATGTATGTATGTATGTATGTATGTATGTATGTATGTATGTATGTATGTATGTACATTCTCCATTCAAGGATCTCACCAAACGTTCATAACGTTCCGTCTTCTGGCCTAATATACCCTTGTAGTTAAAAGTTAATAAACACAATATTTACGCATGCTGTTTTAAAATTACTTTTGCAACTACACGTGTGCCGATGGCAATTATGTTATTTGTTCTTTGCTTTTATTGTATATAAGGGTAACTTTTTGTGACTTTCAAGCAATTTGAATGTTTCAAGATAACGTAGCCCGTTGTATTGGAAACAATAAAAAATATAGCTCCGTATGAAAATAGTTATTTTATAAAAATGTTGTTTATATATTACGCGTTCCACCAGCGAATATGAAACTTCGGGCGGCTTTGGAGAATTATTAGTCCAATTAAGAAAGGCTTATCACAAAAATATTTGATCATTGCTGTTTTATGCTCTAGTTACGTAACTAGTGAAATTATTAAACGCATGCAAAGGTGCTGCTTACAAAATTCAGCAATTCTGAAAAAAGGTAAGAATTTTTGTTCTAATGTTCTGTATCTTCATTACAACAAGTATAATGCATTGTTAAGTTATGACATTGGATGTGTAAATCACTCAAAATAATTAAAGTTAAAACAGTGTCCTTTATGATATAACTCCGTTACAACCGCCACAAAATAATTCCGCAAAAAGTTAATTCATTACTTAACTGCAAATCTGAAAAAACTTTAACAACCGATTTACAGCCAAGGATTCTTACAGATAGGTTACTGGAAAATGTGTGTTGTTTTGATACTTTTTATCTTTTGAAGTAGGTAAGCATTCTTTTTTCAACTCTGGATATCTCCCTACACTACAATTTGAAACACAACCTCAGAATCTGAAGCTTGAGTTCTCTGGCCTTTTAACTAACTTTCGCTTCCTCGTTGGATTTCGTTTTATGTGTTTGAGGGTAGGTATTGATGCCCAACACAGCTGGTGTGCCACCGTCTACTTGACTCAACAAAATAGATACCAACTATTTAAACCCCTTAAACATTGATTTCACAATAAACGTTAACAATTGTCGGTCCCAAGATTCTTGCTTTTAGCTTTGAAAATGATTAAATCTAAATGCGAGATTACAGCTAACAACTGTTAACTTTTCTAGTGAAATCTAAGTCTGAGAGCTCCTTCTAAATGTTAACAATTCAAATGGGAAATAATTGTATGCAACTATTCTAAAGACTTATTTATTCAAACTATGAGATATAGCTAGCAATTGTGATGGATTATTGGAATCTTGAGATGGCGTTTAGTGTACTTTTTTCTGCAGGTTCACTGTCAAAGGGACCTTTCAGGCAAAGCAACCTCTGACATCGTCTGACTACCTCAGGAGCTTCTCCTATCGTCTTCGTTCTCCGCACGGCCCCAATGTAGGTGGGCACGAGGGCCATTCATCGAGTACGTCTGAGTGAGAGGGTACACAAATGATGTGAATTTCAGATTCGATGTCGATTACTTCGCTTTACGTGTACATGGTGAAACTACTTTGCTACAGGGGCCGCAACTAACTCTTAATTAATTTATGAATAAATAATCTCTATTTCCTTATCATAATCATATAAAGAAGCATATTCGCTGTTAGCTCAGCATCTGCTTCGCGCCCACGGTCACCAAATCATGCGCGATGCGCCAGATTTTTAATAACCATATCATTCATCATAATACTAAAATACTCTGATTTACTATTTTTCGATGTTCAAAATAGTTATATAGTTATATATTCCTTCCTAAGTGAGTCTTCACGTAAAAAGCTTTGCTTCATAGACTCATTTATGACGTCACTTTGAACTTTCACTGCGAGTCCAGAACAATTCTGAGTGAGTCCTTATGACTCATATCGGACGAAGCGAGTCTCAAAGCTTCACTCATGCAGATTGCATGCAATTCAATCGTCGCAGTATTTAGACGCTTCTATTTCCAAGTTTGACTAAAGCAGCGCTGAATCTGCTCAATAGTTGAGCTTATGCGGATTTCCAAGGATGTCTGCTGGAAACTGAATCCTTTTTTGCTGATGGAAGCTTTAACATGAAGACTCATCTAGGAGACTCAACGTGGGGTTGACTTTTTTAATGCATTTTTGAATACCCTTGCTTATCAGTGACGTCAACAATGTGTCTATGAGTCGAGGATATGAGCGTTTAGACTCATTTAGGAACGTCTTTTATGGCAAGTTTTTTACACTTTACTCTTGTGCCTATATTTTATAGTTATATTATCTGATTACCGGAATACATGCATTCTAACTAATTTGCTTCTAACCGCACACTAACAAATAATTTCTACACCACAGTTACAATTCAAATTAGTTTCGGAATGTAGTATATAGTATTACCTGTTTTATGAAAAATGCAGTTTAGTTCGTATACTATTGATTAGACGACAATGTTTCAAATTATGTAAATAAGTAGAAAAAAATGAAGGTGCGACAAAAAAACATTGAATATAACGCACAACGATTACAGACACTACGAAACAGGCTGGCGTTCGTGGGTATCCTTCGACTTCCCCCCGACATTTTTCCGTCATTGTTTCTCCCTGAGACATTTATCTTCTGTCCCGTTTCTCCCCCTACCTACTTTTCCTTTGTACTGTTTCTCCTTTGTCCCACTTCTCCTCATTTCATTTCTCTTTTCGTACCTTTCTCTCCCAAAGTTCTCTGTTTTCATTTCAGCTCCGACTCAAAGACTCAAATAACTTATAGAATTAAAAGTATTTCTTTTCAAGTTAAAATTATTTCTTATTTTAACTGATTTGCGTTAGTTTGAAAAATATGATGGCAGTTACTTGGATCAAGAATTTTAGTTTCAGCAAGTATATGCTTAAATAGTGGAATTTTCATTTTTTTGTGTTTATCTGTTTTTTACAAAATACATAAATAAGGTGTTTTAATTCAATAATGCCTACGTACTTATAATTTTTACTTTTAAAGTAACTACACCTTGCTGCCACAAAAAATGCATTCTTAATGCTTCAAGCGTTATTTATTGTACATAGTACATAACATAATATCATACCACGTCCTGCATATAGTTGCTTAAACTAAACAAAAATATGTTTTTGGTTCAGTGGATATGGTCTATCTTTCAGTGGGTATGGTCGAACTTTCACAGAAAAAAAATTTTTTTTTGAGTCGAGAATTCATACTCACAATTGCTTTACTGCAAATAATTGGGAAAGAATAATTTAATTTGCAGAGATTCAGTAACACACGAGTGAAAATAAATTAAATGTTAAAATGAAGTAAAGAATAAATAATTCATATGACGCCCTGAAGCCCTAAGCGCCATATGTAGGTTATCAAATAATTATTAGGATTTTCTGAAATGCTTCAACCTGCCAGTATGCTACAGTTTCGATAGCAAACACAGGCAGCCACGTACAAAAGTGTGATATCCAGATTTAAATAGATTGATAATAGAGACTGCAAAGATTCTAAATAATTCACTAATTTAAAACGAGTTTAAATGTTCTAAATACTCTGCATATAAAATTATTCTTCTCTGCATGAATAAATATTAGTTTTACTCCTAATAAAGTCATATTATTCTAAAGTTTTAAAATACTACTAAACTAAAATTCCCTATTTATTGTATTTGCCTTAATTTTGTTTAATAATTATAAAATCAGTTAACGCATGGAATAATTTTCATTTTATAAATTATTTGCGTCAGAGCTGAAACTGAAACAGAGGAGAACTTTAGGAAAGAAAGATACTGGAGGAGAAATAAAGTGTGACAAAATGGGGCTTGGGAGAAACAGTACAAAGGAAAAGTAGATAGGGGGAGGAACAGGACAGAGGAGAAATATCTCAGGAAGAAACGCCGAGGGAAAAGTGATAGGGGAAAAGTGCGATAGATTAGCGTTCGTGTATGGATTGTGCAAAAGTGTGTCGTGTCATGCAAAACGAAACACGACTGTTAGCGCAGATCAGTTTGTGAACAACATGAACATACTGTGTCTTTTTCTGCATGCTCTTCGAGTTCTTTGCATAATCCATAACGCAAAACCATTGTGATTAAAATTGTTTTCATTAATGATTTTGTTTAATTCTAAACAATAATTTCACCATACGTTTATTGGAACAATTATTTTATTCTACCTGGATCTCCATAACATGCCAGACTGCTTATGTATGCAAATACATGTTAATAATTTAATTCAAAATTGGATATGGCCTTCAACCCTGGGCCTCAAATAAAACTGTGAACCAGTATAGTTACATCAAAAAATCGCATTTGTGCATTTTGTTTTAGAAAGATGGTTTATTTACAAAACCAGCAAAACTTTAAATATTTAGTTGCTAATTGTGCTGACCTATTAACTAGTGCCCCTCATACGAAAGTTATATCTTAAAAAAAAGGAATGTGATGAAGGGTTTGTTTTAAAGCAACCCGAATAAGTTATTGTGTCGAATGATTGTGAAATAAAAAGGAATACTTTTCATTTCATAAATTATTTCAGTCCAAGCTGAAACGGATAAAAAGGAGGAATCTGGAGGAGCATGGAACCAAAGGGGAAATAAAATAAGGAGAAGTGGGACAAAAGAAAAATGGGCCTAAGGAGAAACAGTACAGAGGAAATGTATGTTGGGGGAAAATGGAACGAATGCGAAAAGTCTCAGGGAGAAATGTTGAGTGAAAAGTGTCGAGATAAAAGTGGCGGGGGAGGGGGGGGGGTTAGGAAGTCAGCGAATACCGTTAAGATTTAGAAATATATATATATATCTAAAAAATACTTTTTAGCGGAACAGTGAGAATTAACAAGGGTAACAGAGAAGTATTTGACTCATCCGCGAGTCAATATTAGGATGCGGGTGTACAGGAAACATAATTCAAAATTATTGCTTAGGATGAAAATTGAAATTCTAGTAAATTAAAAAAGTTAAATCGCAATAAAATATTATATTAATATCATCAGTGAATACAAACGCTCACGTATCAGCAAATACTTTATGTAGTGAGTAAACATCTACTGCTTATGTCAAATGCAAAAAAATGTTAATATTCCAATCATTTTTCTATTGACATAAGTTAAGTGCAAATTCTTCACTAATGTGCAAATGGCTGTAAGTGTAAGTCTTATTGCCACGTCTGATATAGTTCACAGAATTAGATGCACATTATTATTTCGTAGTTATTAAAACTTAATTAACTTGAAACGTTGAAGTTTATTACACATTAAATATTTTGCGTTTAACAAATCTTACAACATATGTCAGCATTTGAGCTAAATGAAAGTGTACTAAGTAAATAAATTGACGTGACAATAGGCATAGAAAGTTAACTCTAGACCCATAAAGAAATTCGCATTAAAGCAGAAGTCTGATTTTAATAGGTATTGCTATGCCTATTATTACATTTAAAGAACATTGGAATTTTTTGGCTGTGCATAATATGCGCAAAACCAATCCTGTATATTATATAATGCTGTAAATCGCTACAACAATATCAAGCACGGACTTCGTTCTGCGCACACAGCATGGATACGGACCGAAAGCCGCAGGGACTATGCAAAAACTAATATCACAGCGGGGGTGCGGGGGTGCAGGCTGCATGAATTTGCAATACCTACTTTCACCAACTTTCACGGTAAATGTAAACGGAGGGTGTATGGCTTTGTGATTTATGCACTGCTACGGGGCAGGCCCAGTCAATGCATAAATAAACAACTCCTAACTAATACTCCCAGCCCTGAATGTCAAAGTGCGTGGAATTGCGCTCACAATTCAATTTCTCCGAAGGTTAACTCACTTCAAAGTATAATTTGTTTGCTAACTAAATATTAATTTTAACTGGTAATAGTATAAATCAGATCATACTAGGTATTTGAATTTATTATTATTATTATTTGTAAGGCATTTTCAGATTTCCATAAGTCCAGTTTAAATATTCCGAAACTTAAAAATACTACCTATCTAATTAAAAACTCATTGTTTTTAGTTCAATTTTAGTAAAGGTAAACGCTGTAAAAATCTATCATTTTAGTTTTGCTTAATTATTTTATGATACAGATTACTTCTGCATGTTATTTATTATTTTGAGTGCATTTTGATGTATTTAAGTTGTATAATATAAAATCAGTTTTAAAAATTGCAATAAGGTATGTTTTTTGATTTTAGATGGAATGCTTTAGGTGCGATATTCCCCTTGACCCGGGGCGGGGTAATCACAAAGTGAAGGTTAAACGAAGTTCGCCATTTTTGCGGGTTCTACTCGAGGTAAATATACATACATCTAAGCACGGATACTACTTTGAATTCTGTATCATACTTTTATCACGGTTTTAATATTTTTTTTTAAGTTTTAGTTGTTGTCGTCACATTTATGTTATTCATGAAAGTTCAGGCTTTTACATATATTAAATACTTAGAAGGAAAATGTTGTAACATAAATTGCTATTTGTTTGGTATATTAGGAAACAGGAGCACCTTTCGAGGATGGCAATTACTTGTGCAAAAAATGTCACAATCATTGCACAAAGAAAACTATCCGACCAGCCCTGGGAAGGATAAGGAGTGAGCCAGGAGGAACTATCGATATCTTGAGGGCAGTAAAAACACATGGATACTGTGTTGTGTGTGGAACTACCAACCCTGGGAAAACCAAAGTACCACCGGAGGCAGTCGCTAAATCTTTTCTGCAAAAACGCGTCGTTGTCGCTTTATCCTCAGTATGCTGCAAAACTCATTTGAATGGCCTATACTTCTCGCCTGCGGGATTTCAGACACTTGTAGCTCGTTGCCACAAAATTAAGTTGACAGATGCCACATTTGACCTGTACATGAACCAAGCTGACACCATCCATGACAAGTGCAGGAATAGCGAATACTGGTTTGAACCTTCATCGTCCAAGAGGACAGCCGAAAAGTGCAAAATTCGATTTGGAATTAACGATCAGCAGTTTGACAGCTTGTTCGAGAAAACATCCCAATTTATAACTGGAATTTCCGGATTAGCGAAGCGTCGGAATCTCGCTATTTTTCTCACAAAAATGAGAACAAACGCCAGCCTACGTTCCATTGGGCTTGACTTCGGACTTCATAATGCCCATGTGAGCAAAATTATCGGGGCTGTTGCTTCTCGACTTGCCAATCAATATGCTCCACAACATCTTGGATTCAGTCACATCACTCATGCAGATTTTAAGGAGCGCCATAGCACTACTTTTGCAGATGCTTTGCTACAAGTAGGTCCCAATGATGTCGCTATTTTTGTAGATGCTACATACTTGTATTGTGAGAAATCTTCGAACTTCGATCTTCAGAAGAAAACATTTAACCCCCATAAACTCACCAATTTAGTGAAACCGACAACTTTGTGCGCTGCTGATGGATATTTTTTGGCAATGAGCCAAGTATTTGAGTCCGATGGCTCCAACAATGACGCCAATATATTTGCAGCATTGTTAAAAGATCCAGCTGGGCTACGTTCATTTTCCGATGGGAAAAATGTTATTCTTGTGGTTGACAGAGGATATCGGGATGTTATACCAGAATGCCATAATCTCGGATATCAAACTCGAATGCCTAACTACCTCTCAAAAAGTCAAAAACAGCACACAACGGTTGAAGCAAACGAGTCTCGTCTAGTTACAAAGACTCGCTTTATTGTTGAAGCAGCACATGGCAGAGTCAAGAATGTATTCAGATTTTTTGCAGGAAAAATATCAAACAAGTTTATTCCAAAACTCAACGACTTTCTTCAGGTGGTTTGTGCCATTATCAATGACTTTTTTGATCCGATTGCAACTAATAAACCTGAAGATCTCATCCTGTCTACTGAAATGTTGCAAAACATCCATAGCGTGAACGAAGTCCAGAAAACGGTAATTGAGGGCAAGTTACTCAACAAAAGACTGCATGGAGCTCCAATACACACTTTAGCATTGCCGGATTTCCCTATTCTCAGCCGTGCTGATATTTTACACATTACGTATGGAACATACCAGTTACGATTAGCACCAAGCTACCTGCAGAAAAATGCGCTTCCAGGAGGAGGATACCGCATTAACGGATTTGTCCAGTTTCCTAACTTGTTGCGCTTTGAAATTAAATCCCGCTTCAAGAACGGATTAGTGCATAAAATGTGGATTCGATACACGCCAAACATCAACGGTTATGAGTCAGTAACTGGGTACTATTGTACTTGTAAAATGGGAGCTCGAACTGTAGGGACTTGCTCACACGTTGCAGCAGTACTTTGGTACATGGGTGAGGCCCGCCACTTAGACAACATACCTATGCCAGCAGCTCATCTTGGTGATTGTTTGTTGAATGCCAAAGATCTTGTATTCGATATGGAACAGGATAATGATTCGGCTACTGATACTCATGCTTCGGACGACGAAACTGAAGACGAACCAACACCACCAAAGAAATCAAAATCTACTGAAAAGGATGAGGACAGTGATGAAGATACGGGTCAGGATTCAGAGGAGGAGAGTGATGGCGATCTTTCAGATGATGACGAGTGACTTCTGAATATTGTTTGTATTTTAATTTTTTCAATAAAAGATATTAGGTAATTTATTTGAATAATAATATTTATCAGTAATCATTTGTTTTGTTATAGCTTAATCTCTTCGTCATTGACACTAAATGCTATAAATACGATATACTATTTAATTCATGTTGCTAACTTTCTTTTTATGTGTCTTCATGTCTAAGTACCACTTTCACCTATGTAATTGCAACGATAGCATTTAACACTGTGAACCATAGTATAGCTTTGTATGCTTTGTTGTTGGGTTTTTTTGCTGCATCAATCTAATTTTAGTAGTAAATGTTAAAAGTTGCCACGATTTAAATCTGTACGTTGCTGTGTGTCCGTTTGTCTTCAATTATATAAATTAGTTAATATCGTTTATGAAGCTGATTGTTCAAAATACTAATTATATTGTTTTGTAGTCGTGCTAAACGTTGTTTTACAAGTAGTAAGTATTTAATACATTTTTAAAGTAGTAGATTTGGGCTAGCTCACAGTAATATACTTTGTTCAAATAATTATTATTGAAAACGTATTGAGCGTCTAATTGTGATCTTTTAAAAGAAAAATGTTTAGTTTTTAGTACATTAATCGTAGTAGGCAATGTCTTTGTCTTTATCGGTCTCTGCCAATTTATGAATAATGCAAATTGTCTCAGTTGTATGTTTTTGAAAATCTAAATATTATAATATTAAGTTTTAAAACTATTCTAGATGTTGTAAATGCATATATCTACTAAATATACTAATTCGCATTTCAAAAGGGTAGTAGATCCAACTGCAATATATTTAACATGTGTTAAATGGTGGATTTTAAAACTATAAATTGTTAAATTAGCATGTATCATTGAATTTGATACTACAATTATTACACTCGAATCTTTGAATTTATACCTTTCCATTCCCTGCCAACTCGACTTGCTGGCTTATTAATTTAATTTGAAATTAAATATTAGATGAGAGATTTTTTAAGATTTGAAAGCATTAAATTCCTTTTTTGTAATAAGTAGATTAAAGTTTCAAAATATTGCGGCTAAAAAAAGCCTTATATTTATTTGTACTATACTTTACTACAATAATTAATTTGATTCAAACCGCCCAGCAAAAAGTTACTGCTTTTAAAAGTTTTAATATTTTAAATCTTTTTTTATAGAAGCATGTGGGTGGGTATGCGTGTTTATTATTACCTCTTTAAAAATTGTCTGAACTATATATCATCAGTGAAAAACCAAAATGACCCATATCCAATTTAAAATAGAATCAAATCGACGTATGTCATAAAAACAAAATGAGAAACATGCGTTAAACGTTAATTACGAGTTCTTAAAAAGTGCTAAATGTTCTATTTGCATGTTTTTGAAAAGTGCAAAATATTCTATTTGCATGTTTTTGGAAAGTGCAAAATATTCTATTCGCATGTTTTTGAAAATTGCAAAATATTCTATTTGCATGTTTTTGAAAAGTGCAGAATATTTTATTTGCTTGTTTTTGAAGAGGGCAAAATATTCTATTTAAGCGCTTTCAAGATATGTTTCAATATTTTTGCAGATAGGGGATTTTGTTTTTAGCTACAAATTGATATTTTGGTTCTTCACTGACGATATCATATTTACTATACAAAAACTGTGTCTGTATATTCGCCACTGGCCGGAATCTGTATAATAGCTTAACCTTAATCCTGCCAAAAAACCACCCAGTTACTGCCGAAGCCGGTACATTGAGGTTTGAATGTAATATTTTTATTGTCTAATATCAAATACATGCATCAAAATTGTCTTTGGTGTGTTAATTACTGTCTGTTTGTGCGTTTATGTGTTGATATACGCGTATTGTCGAATTAAACTTTTTGCATTTTTATTGTGAGACATAAACTATAATATGAGATCTTATTTTAGGTAACCACTTCATCATGATAGTTGCGCATACTAAAACATATTCTATATGCTTATGATTAGGTTATTTAGCATTTGGTGGCCTAGTTCGTCGATATGGATGCTCAGGGCTAAACGAAGGATTTGGTTTTAGGCACCAATTTGTTTTCATAACAAAAACTACTATTTTAATTTTATTGATGGTTTTCTTTAGTGAAGGAAAATGTTGTATTTACATGATTTCAAAAATTGCAAAATGTGCTATTCACTTGACTAAAAAATTGCATTCTATTTATATGTTTTGAGAAAAGTAGAAAATGTTTTATTTCTGTTTTTCAAATGAACTTAAATATTTTTTTATTTTTATAAAGTGAAGAATGAAAAATACTCCACAGAAACTGTCAATTACTAAAGAATATTTTAATAAAACCACAGATCCAAGGCGTGGGCAAGAATGCAATTATTACAATCACGGATCCAAAAAATAATATTTTAACAACCGTATTTCAACAAATCCGGCCAACTTATATCGTCAGGAAAGAATCAAAATCATTTTTATTGTTATTTAGTTATACAGTAAAGCAGGCGCGGATCCAGGAAGTGGGCAACAAGGCACTTGCCTACCCCAGAATGAATAACCATATGCTAACATAGGGGCATTTAAACCAAGATGGCCGACATATATGTAGTACCCACCCCAGAAGCTTAACCTGGATCCGCCACTGTCAGTAAAGTAAAGTAAAAAAAAAGTAAACATGAGTGATGGCTATATTGTGGCATTCGCATAGGGCTATCACACTGATTTCCAGGAATAGACATGGTGTGACGCTGCTTTAACACAGAGCCATTTAAGCTTTAAAAGTCGTAGTCACTACACGCAAGGAAAAGCTGTAGTTTAAGAATAATCTACTTCACGATCGACCAATGAGTGGGAATTGAACCCATAAACATAAGTGCAGCAAAAACAATCACACTGTGGTCAAAACTAGTAATAATGTACATTTTAGAATTTAAAAAAATACTTCAACAGAACATTTTTGCACTTTTCAAAACTATGCAAATAATTATAGCATTTGAATTTTTAAAAGAAGTAATCTTTTAAGCATCTTTTTAAGTTGTTTTGACACTTTGTCTCATTTTAGTTGTAGCTTAAGTTAAAATTCCGGCGCTTTGCGTCGTATTTGACGACCGTTGGCCCAAAGTAGATGCTGAACTTACAGCAAATTGGCTAGGTCACTAGTAAACAATGTATTTGTAGTAAGGCTTACATAAAGCTCTCGCAGTCAAAGCCGGTAAAAGTAGGTTAAATACAAGTTTTTCTGGTGAAAAGAGCGTAGATAGTAATATTTGAATGACCTCATTTAGGAATGATGCCTTTCCCTATTTCAGCCACATACGTATGTACGTGATATGTACTAATAAAGGAATATCTGTAAGACAGTGGTATTTGTAATACGGAATAGCCATTACCATGTATGAGCCATATACGCATGTACGTGAAACGTAGTGAGGAAGTTGGATGCCAAACAGCTGAGGTGGTAATCAAAGCCAAGTGCTCAGACCTGCGCATGGGGATCGTCGAATTCGACACCTCAGTCCCAAACTCACGATCACAATACAACAATAGTTGGCTGCGCTCTGAACGTACATGAATAAATACCTTCACTTGTAATGTAAATTCATGTGAAGGTTCCGTGCATTTTATTGGCGAAACATGACCAGCTCACACGTCTGTATCTACCTCCATGAATTGCCATCTCTTTTGTTTTACTTTAGAACATGATTTTAACATTAGTCCAAAAACTATACAGCACTTTTTCCTCGCATTTGCGAACGATAGAAAGTTGTTTGCATTTAATCAGTTCAATAATGTAAACTCTAGCATGTGACCTGTAGCGTGTTATTTGCCGCCGTATATGCAGACAGACAAACCAACCGACAGCCAGCACCGTTCGAATAGATGCTTACTCAGCATCTAAAAAAATTAAATGTTGGAGATAGGGGTACTTAAAATTATGATATTTAAAGGACGTCATTATGGACGATCCGTAAATATCTATAACTAATATAGGGAAGTTCATTATATGTTGGTAAAACAGATTGGCAATAAATGTAATTATAGTTGGAAATGGGGGTACTTAAAACTATAATATTTGAAGGACGTAGTTTATGGACGATCCGTCACCATCCATAGCCTATTTACGTGCGTATGTATGTGACCAGTAGCAATAAATAGGAATCTGTAAAATAGTGAAAAAGGAGAATTCCGAATGCCTGAGCTAGTGTTCGAAGCGTGGACCCCGGTCATTACTCACAAAGTATATTCCTCCCCCTAAAATATAATTCTAGATCCGCCCCTGTCGTAATGTATAAAATAAATATTTAGTGGGATGATCCTACTAAAGCTTATACATTTAAACTTTTTAAAGCAGATTCAGCAGATTCTCCTGCAGATGGTATCTGTCGTTCCACTTTCTCATATAGTGCAGTGGTTATATGGGTGTGTGGTGGCTGATGACTTGTAGTCGGGGACTGGGACTCTCAGGCTATTTTAATGATAGTTGTGATGTTTAACCTTGAATGCTGTAAGATGTACTTGTTTTTGTACTTTAGTGGCGCGCAAAAAAATAGAAATGAAGTTTTACTAGCCATTTCTTTAAATTGGTATGTACGCTCACAGTAGCTTCACCAGTTTTTGTTTGTATGCTTTAAATGCGTTTTGACATAGTTCTGATCAACCGTTAATTGTGTAGGTTCAGCCCAATTACCTTGTAAAACAGTAGGGCACTTTTCCCTCGCATTTGTGGCCGTTTAAAAGTGGTTTAAAAACACTGAATGAAAACTGTGACCTGTAGTGCATAAAAAACAGGCAGACAGAAGGACGGACAGAGCCATTTCAATAGATGTATGTATGTATGTATGTATGTATGTATGTATGTATGTAGAAGTATCTTACTTGCAGGCCATAAGCCTATGTACACTTCGTAACAATTTACTTTACCGCTTTACTCTTCAGGAGTACACTATACTATACAAAAAAGTCTGAGTGTACCCATTGAGTTTTTGCGGTGTAAATTATACTTAACTTTACTTGGGAAGTTATACCTATTGATTATATACTATCTTGAATGTCGCGCTGTGTGAGACCCCTGGTTTTAGTTCCTGGTTAAGGAAATATTTTACTGCTTATTCACCCAGGCCATGGTGCTCGGAGTATCCTCAATCTCTATGGTGTGTCACGTCATAGCCAGAGCGGACTTGATGTCACCTCTACACCTGCCTACCTTATCGAACAGTTTTTCTATGGTACGTCCTTCGTCAGTGCAATCGAGTTGAGGAAGAGAGGATACAGTATAGGGATGGTACAAGTTCTAGCAAGCGTACCACTTTGAGTAAGAGGACTCTCCCTCTATTAGGCCTCGGCTCTGTCACGGTCAGAGTGCTCACATACTAGAAGTACATGCCTTTGCTCACAAATCTCCGTAGTCGCTCTCCATGTAGCCTTTTCTTACTTCCCTGTCCATGCTATACTATCTTGTTTGTTAGCTACTCTACATTTGCTTTGTCCTGCCGTCCTCAACGCTCTATTATGTTTCTGCTTAACAAGTGTGTAGTTGTGATCATATGTATGTAATAGTGTGGTAATGTTCTGTTATAAAGCTGATAATATTTGTCTTGTCTCTGTTTTATTATCTATTACGTATTACGGCATAATATTAGGGTGACGCAAGGCAATCAAAGTCCTTACACGCAAGTCTTTTTTGCCCAATCGAGATTACGTAATAAACGGTAAATTATTACTCCAGGTTTGTCGCTCAAGTGCATGGAAATACGTCCTAGCCTTTGGTCGTTGTTTTTTATACCCCTATAATGCATTCTGATGATAGAGCACTTACGTAATTTGTTGCCCTGTGTTTGCTCTGTTCAAATAAGATGGATATCCTTGTTAAATATACGATATCATAACTCATTTTGATAAAAGTAATTAAGTTCTAAAATAAACCTATTTAATATGTGTTCTGCGAAAAATCTAAAAACATTCTTGACTCTGCCATGTGCTGCTTCAACAATAAAGCGATTCTTTGTAACTAGACAAGACTCGTTTGCTTTAATCGTTGTGTGCTGTTTTTGACTTTTTGAGAGGTTGTTAGGCATTCGAGTTTGATATCCGAGATTGTGGCATTCTGGTTTAACATCCTGGTATCCTCTGTCAACCACAACAGCAACAACGTTCTTCATCTAAAAACAAACGCAGCCCAGCTGGATATTTTAACACAGCTGCAGCTATATTCGCGTCATTGTTGAAGTAATTAAATTCGAATTAGAGGTTCATTGCTAATATATATCCGTTAGCAGCCCAAAAACGTGTCAGTTTGACTAGATGGGTGAGTTTGTAGGTGTTAAATGCTTTCTTCTGAAGGTCAAAGTATAAAGACTTTTCACAATACAAGTAGGCATTCGAGTTTGATATCTGAGATTATGGCATTCTGGTATAACATCCCGATATCCTCTGTCAACCACAAGAATAACATTTTTCACATCTGAAAATGAATGTAGCCCAGCTGGATCTTTAAACAATCCTGCAAATATATTGGCGTCATTGTTGAAGCCATCGGACTCAAATACTTGGCTCATTGCCAAACAATATCCATCAGCAGCGCACAAAGTGGTCGGTTTCACTAAATTGGTGAGTTTATGGGGGTTAAATGTTTTCTTCTGAAGATCGAAGTTCGAAGATTTCTCACAGTACAAGTATGTAGCATCTACAAAACTAGCGACATAATGGGGTTCTACGTGTAGCAAAGAATTAGCAAAAGTTATGTGAGATTCTTTGTCAATCACAAGTATAGCACTTGTCTAACCTGTAAAAGTGTTTAGCTCAGTTGCAATCTTTTATAATGCCTAACGTATACTTGCAGTGTTTCGGAAGCCATAAGATTTTAGTATTAGGCTTTTTCTAAACCATAAGTCATTAAAAGTGCAAAACGTAGTGGGTTTGACCAACGTAGTGTGCTTGTAAGGTCTGTAAGTTTTCTTGTAAAGGCTTGAGTTCGAAAACTTCTCACAATACAAGTATGTAGCATCTTTAAAACTAGCTACATCATTGGGACCTAATACTAGGAATGAAAACCCAAAAGTAGTGCTATGACGTTCTTTAAAATCTGTATGATTGATTTGACTGAATTAAAAATTCTAACAATATAAAAAAGTGGCATAGGCCATCACAGAAACATCAATAAAACCTAATTGTAACGAAACATTAAAAATGTTAGTGCAATGTCGTTTGTAGTAATCTGCACGTAGATTGTGATCACAATAAAGAGCAAGAGTGCATGTTGATCTGCAAAGTGTGCCGCAACTGATACAATATTTTTGTTTTTATTTTTTAAATGCAAAAAGTGAATCGCAATTGATTATGATATATTTATAATTTTAGAAAAACAATAGCCTAGTTGTGAGGCTTTACTTATTGAGTGATGCTAGTAATAAACTGCGCTTTCATTGTAATAAATCTATTTTGACACTTTTAAGGAATAGATTTTAAGAAAAATAGTTTAAAGTAGTACTTTTTGAATGTGGCATGTTTGTTGCTTCGTAGAAGCAGAGAAATAGGTCTTATATAAAAAACTAAACATTTTGTGCAAAATGTTTTGAGCTGCAGCAAAGCTGTTTAACAAAAACAATGCAATTTTAACATCTTTATGGGCTATAAACGTTAAGCTGTTGTTTTACCTGTATTTATGTAAAACCTGTTTGTGCTGATGCTAGGCAGTTTATAAATTAGTTGATTAAATAAAGTTGTAAGTGTAGACTAACTAGTTGGAAGACGATCAAAATAGCTGTAATTAGTAATATAAAATATGAGATTTCAGCTTGTTTATTGGCATTCGAAAAAAGCTTGTACGTTAATTTATTAGGTGAGGTACATCTTAAGGGTATGATTTCTGGGTTCCTGTCTTGTAAAGCAGCTATAAAGCTACTGGACTTAATTTGCAAGTAACTCGCTCCAGCGCAGTATTCCTAATGTCTCAGTCTGTGTAGGCACAAAATAAGAAGGTTGTGTACCAACCACTCTGAAATAAGAGGCTTTGCCAGACATGCAATGATTTATTAAAGTTAAAGTTTTGTCCTTGCTGCCAGTAAAAAGAAGACTATTAGTGGTAATGAGCCTAAAGTATTAGAGGATCACTGTAAAACCTGGGGGCTAGACTGATTGAGCTGTTGTTTTATCTGTTTTGTGAGCCAGGTAGTTTGCTTTTCAGAGTACCCACACAACGTTGAAAGTTCTAGAGGAGGGGGGGTGTCCGTAACGTATAGCAATGAAAGTAACTAAGTTTTAGGATAAACTTATTTGATATTTTTTCTGCAAACAATCTGAAAACATTCTTGACTCTGCCATGGGCTGCTTCAACAATAAAGCGATTCTTTATAACTAGACGAGACTCGTTTGCTTCAATCGTTGTGTGCTGTTTTTGACTGTTTGAGAGGTAGTTGGGCATTCGCGTTTGATTTCTGAGATTGTGGCATTCTGGTATAACATCCCGATATCCTCTGTCAACCACAAGAATAACATTTTTCACATCGGAAAATGAACGTAGCCCAGCTGGATCTTTTAACAATGCTGCAAATATATTGGCGTCATTGTTGGAGCCATCGGACTCGAATACTTGGCTCATTGCCAAAAAATATCCATCAGCAGCGCAAAAAGTTGTCGGTTTCACTCAATTAGTGAGTTTATGGGGGTTAAATGTTTTCTTCTGAAGATCGAAGTTCGAAGATTTCTCACAATACAAGTATGTAGCATCTACAAAAATAGCGACATAATAGGGTTCTACGTGTAGCAAAGAATTAGCAAACGTTATGTAATATTCTTTGTTCATCACAAGTATAGTACTTGTCTAACCTATAAAAGTGTTCCACTTAGTGGCAATCTTTTATAATGTTTAGCGTATACTGGCACTACATATATTTGTTTTGTGTGCCAGGTAGTTTGCTTTTTAGATTACGCACACATCGGTAAAAGTTTCAGATGGAGAGTTGTGTGCAAGGCAGTAAATAGTACATAACATTTGTGGCTTTTTCTGCGTCTAATAGCCCTAAAACTCATATTTCAAAATAATATAAGTGGTTTCATCCTAACAGATTTTAACCTGCAGGGTAAAGAACAAGTGTTCTGTCTTTTTATAGACTTCTTATGTGATGTGTAGCTTTGTCACATTATCAGGAACAGAATATTTATGAGGGGTTGTAAAGTAATGTATTGGTGGATTCCACACGCAGTTTAGAATGATGAAGAGGCGAACAAGCTGGCCACAGCCTAGCATAGATGGTGTTGCCCTATGCATGTATGTGCTTATGTATGTATATAGGTTGTGCTATGTGGTTTGGTGCAATACCGATTGCTTGATTCCCACTATTTGCTGTCTACTGCGCTATTGCAGAGACAGCTAGACGTGGGTACAAGTGATATTGTACTGCTTTACTGAAATATTAGCAGGCCAAGCTTCGGATTTTGCCACTGATGTAGTGTAACGCGTCCTAGGTAGGATATTCCAAGGATCTGTTTAGATGGTAGATTAGGCTAGTTAATAAATGCGGGGCATGCGATAGTAACGGTTCCATAATTGGAGGAAATTACGATAATACACTGGTCCACTTTTTGACCGTGTGCCCTGCTTTTGCACTTGTGAAATACCTTTTAATAGGAAGGGGTGTTTTATCTCGATAAAAGAAATATATTAGGTCAGGCGTAAATGGCTCAGTTAGTCGCGTTTTTGCGCTCTACAGCTGTGTGCTGTCCTGCTGTTTTACATTGGTATTATGTTTTTAAGGAGACGTATGCAATAGACCATAAAAAGACTTTGGAGGCGTTGGTATCTTTAAGACTACAATTCTTGTCATATATAGTAACAACAATGTACAAAATTGGCATAAAAACTTAAATGCGTGGTCCAACAGCACAATATTCATTCTACAGGTAGGTTTTTATCAAGCTAACTCACACTTTTTAGCGACTTTTAAGCGAATCCTGTTAAACACAAAAAAGGTTTAAATATTATACGATAACTGGGACACTAAACAACCATTATGTGCTAAAAATACACTGACTGGAATTAAAACTGGAAAAAAACATTCTGATTTGATGACAACGAAAGTAATTAAACTTCAGAGAAGCATGCTATCGTCATTGCTACAACATAATTGCTCATCCTTTAATTAAACATAAATTCATATCTGAATATAATACAAAGTAAGCAAGACGACAGTAAAATCTACAAATAACGATAAATTGCAAATAGTTGGGCGTTAACAATATTAAAGCAACTTCTGAAGGCTCACAAATGCGAAGTAAATGTGCTGTATTGTTTTTGGGCATGATCTATTGTGTACTTTTTTAAAAATCATTTTTGGTCAATGGACTGAATCTTAAAAAACACACTTTATTTCTTTCACGTAGAAAAAGCGAGTTTGTTTCGGCTCTACAACAGAAAGACAGATACTCATCAAGAATATAGCACAGTACCTATTTAGTGCCCCCCATCCCCGAACACAATTCTGACTAAACAGTATCTCACAGGTGACATTATACATAGACGATCCCGATATTCATTTATCACAAAAAACTTCTGTGACTTCTTTTTGAAGTTGTGAATTGTGACTGTAACTAAGGCTAGAACTATTTAGAACAGATATGATTTTGTTCCCATTTAAATCCTGGGCTTAAGGATGTATTGAAATGGTCATAATCGTTCGTCTCTCTGTCCGTATGTTGGTCTTGCTCAAAACATTACAGTTTTTAACTGATTTCCTTCAATCACAGATGAACCCACTAGAAATGAGAACGGGTAGCGGGACTTTTGTTTTTTATATAATTATTATATTTATATATACATTTTATTTTATTGAGACGAATTTCAATAGCACATGATATTAGAAAATTCGTGTCCCCATCATTCTTGTAACGGCCTTTCTTGTACCTAGCTTATATTATAATTGTGACTGTTACTGGACCCACAGAACCAGTAAAACTACTGCTACATGGGCCAACAGCAATTAGCAAAACTCGTACCACCACCACTTTCGCCGATGCTAATTTTACAGAGCCCAATCGTACCAGAATCGCTCCTACTGTTTCTATTTTATACGCATCCAATCCCACAAAGCCAACTTGTGCCTGTGTTAATTCTACTAAGCGCAATTGTGTTTGCACCTCTCGTACCTAGCCCAATTATGTCATCAACACTTTCACCTGGCTCAATTGTTCCGAAATTATTTTATATCAGCAAACGGCAGAACTTGTACTCGACCCACTGTTGCCAACAGAGGTCGTACCTAGCTGGTTTCTACCGGCACTAACTGCTTGCGTTTTATTTTAGCCTTAGTACATAAATATTATCTTCCAGTAATGAAACGAAATCGCTCTAAGCTCAGCATCTACTTCGGGCCTTCGTTCCACAAATTCGGCGCGACACTACTCAATACTAACTACGTAACCATGTAGTAGGTCTGGGGTATATCTGGGGTCGCGGTGCACGGCTAATGTTGGGATACGAGGAATCAATGAGCTAAAAGCAAATGTAAGTATACATTTTTGCATTCAAGATTGCTCTAATTCATTTTTAATTATGGGTTGAACTTTTTATTGTATACGCTGATAGGAAAGAAATAGATCAGGACAGTAAAAGCGGCTACACGCTGAGTGAGTACAGAAATAAGTGGGGTGAGCTCTATAATGGGCAACAACGCCACTCAGCGACTAAGCTGACTCTAAATGGTAAGAATTCGTAGTACGCTTAACGTTTGAGGACGCATCTTACATATTGCAGGTTTGTGCATTGATATGCTACTGTAATGATTAAAACAGTTTTATTAGTATCAGCACGCTATAAGCTTTTAAATGACACCCAACTTGCTATATTTCAAAATTATGCATAAAGGCTATGGAGTCACTGAAAAATGACTGAAAGCGCTTTACCGACCACTGCTGTCATACAGTAATACACTGACTTCGTCCATCTTGCACATTTGTGTGTCTTCACGCAATATGCTGAAAAAACCGTTTTCCAAATTAAAGTTCAATTTTTAAAATTTCACTCCAGGTCAAGGTAGGGGTGCAGAAACTTCAGCACTTTATATTTCACATTCATATCGGTTTCGGTACTCATTCAAGCTTTACACGAGGTAATGAAAGGAATCAAAAATCTCAACTCAAGTTAAAGCAGCAGTCAGCCGCGGAAGTAATAAAACCTTCAGTTAATTGTATTAAATCAGTCTAACTTTTTTCTTGTTCAGCACTGCAATTGACAAACTATTTATTTGTCATAAAAATCATTGAGCTCGCACTCAACTTTAAGACACTCCAAACTCAACTCAACTCAAAAAATAATATTGTAAAATTACTTTTACGGAAGAATATCTATTTATGGTTGTACCGGTTAAAGAGTTTTAAGTAAGTTAAAACAATCAAGCTCTAGTTTATATTGACAGCCAGCTATCCGTGGAGTAGAGTACGACGAGATGCCCGTCAAAGTTTATAATAATTCGTGATTATGAATATATTATTTAATTTAAGTACTCGACCGACAACTGACAACATAATATGCCCACTGCACTGCTACTATTTTTGGATTTTTGGACTGTGAAAGTGTAATTTTTTATTCATAAATTGTAAGTTGTAATTATATTATAGATTAGATCGTACTTGTAGCCGTGTGATTTCGTAATATATAAATTGTTTTTAATGTTTGTTTTAACGTGTTTTTAACAAAATATCTTTTTCATTTTTACAAGAATCATTTAAGACACCGAGAACAAACTGCTAACTAACGGCCTGATGTTGGACATTGAAGTCAAACTAACTGTCAACAAAACTTAGCTGTATTTCAATTTCACAATCTACAGAGCTACTCACTACTTATGACTTACGTTTAAAATTAGTTGACTGAGATTTTTGATACTTATTTGAATCACATTACATACAACGTCAAAAGTAAGTGCAAAATATAAGCAATTATGGTATTAGGGTTCACTGACAATGCAGATTAACTAAACTATGTAACCAGGTATACTAGGTATTCTTTAAAATAGGTTTTTTTAACCTAAATCGATTGAATTATTGAATCCTCGTAGTGTAAGGGAATACAAAAATTTTAAATTAACTTTTAACTGATGTGCATTTTGTAGTTACTGCATGCTGAATTTTCATTGTAGGCAGTTGTAGAAAACAATACGAATACAGTACGAATATTTATAGCAGGGACAGTTAATTGGCGCTCTTGATTAAACTAACTACCTACATAATTATATTGATATCAAAATAATAATGTGTTCAGAATATTGTAGTATTTTCCTGTATTTTTAGGATAGCTTTGCTGCTGCCAAATTGTTGGAAAAAATTATCAACTACAGTACAATACTTATTCGAGACGACAGACAGGTGATTGGAAAGAAGAAAGTTTAATAAATCAACAATACATAATGGATCCAACTGTAGCATCAGTCAAAAAAACAAGTAAAACATTTACAGCTGTTTTCGTGTGTGATGAAGAAAAGGAACTGAATGATTTGCACTGGATACGTGATTTGGCTGTCAAGTTCAAAGGAGAATTTGAGGAGCTCAGAATCGACCTCAATAATTGGATTGAACACTTTGAAAACTCAGAAACAGATTTTACTTCAGGAAATCAAAAGCAGTCACTTAACACTTTCAACTTTATCATTCGCTGTTCTTGTGGACTACGAAGTAATCGGAAAGTTTGCCGATGCGCTGATGATGAAAGAACATTTCGAAGAAGCTCTTCGATTGTGTCAAATTATTTTTGCTGGATACAAACAATTTTTCGGAGCGGATCACCCGAAGACGCTTCGAGCACAGCTCAAAATTCCTTCGTATTTATTTACTATGAAAGAATATGCTCGTGCCTTAGATGAAAATCAAACGGTTTACGAAATTCTCCAAAGTTTACAGTTAAGTCTAAATCACGAACTCACGATCGCTGTGAACTCTAATACAGGGTCTATCTTCATGCATCAAAACAAAGCCTCAGAGGCTCGAAAAATCCTTCAAGACGTTTATCAAAGACGCATTCATTTATTCGGGAAGGATCATCTAGAGACGGAAAAGGCCAAGACTCAACTCATGTCTTGTTTGCTTCTACTCGAGAAAGAAAAAGAAGTTGATGAGTTTTTAGAAAAACTTTATGCTCAAACTTCGATTTTTTCCATAAAAAATCCGGCTAAAGCTCTTGCCGTATTTGAAACTAGTGCTGCTAAATCCGCGTCAATTCTTGGGCAAGATCACCCGGAGACCCTAGAAGCCATGTACCAATCTGCAAATTGCTACTCTAATATGAAACAGCTCAAAAAAGCAAACGAATTGATCAGTACTGTGTACGAGAAAAGGAAGAAGATTCTAGGTCCAAGTCATTTAGCTACACTCCAAGTGCACGCCAGTTTTAGAATGACGTTTGTTGGCCTTAAGGACTACGCAGCAGCTCTACGAGAAAACAAGATATTGTATCCCCTCCAAGAAGTCGTTTTCGGAGCTGAACATGACGAGACACTCGGAACACTTAAGGAAATTGCTTGGTGCTTAGAATCTTTAAAGCAGTATGAGGAAGCTCTGGATGTTTTAAAACTACTTCAAAAGAAATATCAATGCATTTTTGGTTCTGGTCATAAGGAATCCATGGGCACTCAAGTTAGTATTGCTCGCGTATTGGGAAGAAATGGGAAGTTTAGAGAGGCATCCGATGTTCTTCAAAAAGTGCTTAAGAGGCAATTGGAGCTTTTCCGAGGTAGTGACAAAGTGGCAGCTCAAACAAAGCGGATCCTGGGCTCTGGTCTAAATCATTTGGCCCTTTTGGAAAAAGGAGAGACGCTGAGCTGTAGTATTTGCTCGGTCACAATGGAATTTCTAGAGGAAGACTCGTCTCTCATGTTTGCGTGCACTCATGTATTTCATGAGGATTGCGTTCGTCCCTTGGCCCGGCGTGGGGGGAAGTGCCCAGAATGTCGAAGCCCATTGCATCGCCTTTAGGTTGTTTTTGCAATCGCAATTACAATTAAAATTATTGAAGTAGGTACATCTAAGAAACTTATTCAACTAACGATAGGTGGACGTAATGTAAAGACCAACTAATTAACCTGTCTAACGTCAATGTCAAAGATGATTATCAATGATTTTGCCTTAAGAAAGTATTTACTGCCAGTGACTTGAATAATTCGTGTTTGTTCGATTCGTTCCACTTATAAAAGAATTAAATACATAAAATAAAGTTTCCAAATAATTTTCTAAAGAAAATTTACTTCTACATTGTCTATGCGTATCATCAATATGAATAAAATAATTATGAATAAATAATAATAAATAATTAAAATTATTACCTACCCACAACTAAACAAATTGTTGCATGTAGCATCTTAAAAAAATGAAATCTATTATACTAAAACGCAAATAAATAAGGACCATTCCCCATGCAATTCATCCCACTGTACGTAGGCATTTTTAATATGAACTAAACACTTTACCCTAAAGTGGCCGTAAATGGGTACATTAAAATAAAACGAGAAACGAAATTTTTTCAAAATTAACTACGCTACACTACATCACCTTATTCTTATTCGACTTCTAGTAACAGGCAGCATTGTAATATACCACCCATGAATGTACGCATTAGGAAACATTTGCCCGATATTTCGAATGTGTTCTTGCGCTCCTATGAAGCCTGTCATAATGACATTCCTTACACTTGTGACCGGGGCCGGCTCATTATTGTAATTTCCAAGGAAATATCGAACTGGCACTAATGGTCCTATGTACTGCTCTGATTGGATTTCAAGTTTTCTTAAATTTGGAAATGTATCTCCCAGAACCACCCCATTTTCAAAGACTGACACTAGCCTACCATCAATAATGTTAATTTGAAACACAATGTGAGTCACTTGAGGCATTCTTGGGATTTCAAAATGTTTCACAACTCCGTTCCATTTAAGTTTTTCGCAAGTTGCTGCAGATGCGTTGAGAAGTCTTCGCATAAAATCAAACGATGCCAGGTATGCATTAGTAGGAAATTCCAGATAATAAAAAGAACCAGTAAATGAAATTCTTCGAAGCGCTAGACGATCTGGGTGATAGTTCAGAATATAATCAAGTGGATGATAATCATAGAATCGAAAACGTAGATTTAGTTCTTTCAGAAGGTGAACACGATCCACTGGATGGACAAGATTATGAAGATATTCTTCAGGCAATGATACTTCAACTAAATTTGGAGAACAATGCAAAAGCTGTTGAACAAAAATTTCCGGAAGTTGAATATTGCATTCAAAAACTTGAAGATTTTCAAAACTTGGGAATTGGGGGATAGTAAATCCATCAAAAATGTAGGCGTAAGTCCACGCCTCGCGTATTTTCGTATTATAATAATCGTAAGGGAAGTGTACAGGAATCTGAATGGTGACCCTTTTGAGCATCAAAGCTTCAAGATTTGGAGCTTGATTTAAAAGAAGCTGCCTTATTTCTTCAAGAGTCACGATTCCATCGTTTTCATATTTTTTAACAGAGTGTCCGTGTGAGTTAAAAAGATTATCCAAGTTGTAGTACCCGAACGAGTTGTAAATAACAATCGATATTGACGGAAAAGCAGTAGAGTTGTCCATAACAGAAATCAAATCTTTCACAGAATGACCGTGACGTGATTTCATTACTACCAAGTCTTCGGCAATGACAGGAGGATGATTAGGCTGGCGCGCAGTAAACACAATAGTCACAACTTGTTTCTGGAATTTGTTTGAACAAAAGTAGGCCCAGCGGCTAGAGAGGAGACGACAGTTTAAAACTGATTTTCGGTCCAAGTTAAGTACTATATATTCCAGTATCTGCAATAGTTATTATTGTTTTCATTAGGAAAATCATGAATACGAACTTGAGACTTAAGAATCGGCCATGCTAATTTATTAAGTTATGTTAGCCGAACATTATTTGATTATATACTATTAGACTATGTACATCGCTAGTGACAAATCAAAATCAAACTAATCACTACTGTTAGCTAAAAGCAAAACTGACTATCCTCAAAAATAATTAAACAATACATTATTCCTATAGCATTTAAGCAAAACATTTTTGAAGACATGTAAATTGAATATTGTGACCTTTTGAAAAACATGTAAATAAAATATTTTGAAATTTGGAAAAAAATGTAAATGGAACATTTTGAAATTTTGAAAAAAATGTAAATTAAAAATTGTTACCTTTTAAAAACATGTAAAAATGTAATATTTTGAAATTTTGAAAAAAATCTAAATGGAACATTTTGACCTTTTGACAAAAATTTAAGTAAATAAAACATTTTGAAATTTTTTAAAACAAGTAAATGGAACATTTTCAATTTTTGAAAAACATGTAAATGGAACATTTTAACCTTTTGAAAAACAAGTAAATGAAACATTTTGAACTTCTCAAAAACATGTAAATGGAAAATTTTGAACTTTTAAAAAAAATGTAACTTGAAAATTTTATACTTAAAAAAAAACATCTAAATCGAACATTTTAAATATTTTAAAAGTATGTTCTTGATAAAACATATGTTCTAATTTGGATATCTAAACGATATGTATTCTAGGAACTTCAGGTAATTATCTAAAATGGTTGTTGCTTTTCAAACTCATGTAAATAGAACATTTTAAACTTCTCAAAAGAATCTAAATATTAAGCATTTTACAGTATATTACACATTTTAGAAGCATGCAATACAAGTTTTGCCTTAATGTCATGTCAGTGACAATGTCGACAATGTGTGACTTGTCACACATTGACATTTTGTTCTGAAATGTCCTAATCTTGCTGTTGCTGAAAATAAAATTAAGCATTGCGATTTTAAAATTACGTTATTTGGAGAATATTATAAATATTTGATGAAATTTTTGACGTACGTGATCGATTAGGGAAACTCTTTCTGCAGGGCTACAAGACAAATTTCCAAGTGCAACTGTATTGGTGAGTTCCCTTTTATTTTTACAAACGCGTTTTTTTTCACGAAGTTTTCCATCTAATTTGAGGCAGCTTACACCTGAGTTCCCGCTTTTGCTAACTGAAATTTTTCCCAACGTGTCTGATGTAGAAGGTTTTTTATCCATATTGTGTCCTTCACTTTGCATTTATAATTACTATTGAAAGAAAAAATGAACATTCAAGGAAGTCTGCTTCAATTAATTAAAACTAAAATACAAATTCTAGTATCGCCTGAATATGTATAATTTTCCTAACATCGTTTCGTAAATAACTTGAAGCTGTTTCAAATTTTGAATTCAGCAATAAAATTAGATTTTTCTTAGCACTCTTACAGTCAGACAAATGGCTACACAAAAATTGACAAAATTTAAATATCGCTATATTCAGAAAGAATTTTGAATTCTTTTTAGTACCTACCTAAAAGATTGATAAGACATTTACGTCATAAACAGAAACATATTCTTTGTTAACGTCTCAATAATTCGTTTGAATGACGTGTAAATTACTGCTGCGTTTAAAAGTATACACAAAGAAACAAATTTGAAACCTTAGTTAGAAATTAGAAAGTATAGAGTTATTAAATGACAGGTCCAAGGGAAATTCATAATTAGAATTGAATTGGGGTTGAGATGTTGTTGGCCGTTATCACACATTATAGTACCTATCAACCCTTCTAAAATTACACTCTGAGGGTTCATTCACTCACACTTTTAAACTATCGAACTTCCTCTTGGCACAGTCCTTGTTTTGCCTTAGCTAAACTTAAATTTTCGATGTAAACCATGTACAAATTATGTGGTACTAATTATATTTTTCAAAGTACCCAAATTCAGCCGCAGGGAACGAAACTCGGAAACAGCTTTATTATTTAGATTTTGACAGCCATTAGTGATTAGTAGCTACATAGAAAGTTTCCGAGAAGGTTAAATGTTTATAGAATATGGTATGTTAATATAGTTTACGTGGTAATTATAGAAATATTTAGTCGTATATATGCGACGATTGCAACTAATTCTGGCGTCAAGCTCTTAATTTTACATACCTATCGTCTGCAAAGGTTCAAATTGACACATATCCAGTTTTAGTTAGAAACAAAGCACACAATCCACAAAACAAAATAAAGCACTGTAATGATCCTGGAAGCATGTAATTTAATAGAACTTTATTGACGTTTCAGAAAAGTTTTAAAATAGGTACATTCTACATTTTTCAAAACCACGTAAATAAAACAATTTGCACGTTTCAAAACCACGTGAATATAACAATTTGCACTTTCTAAAACCACGTAAATGAAACAATTTTCACTTTTCAAAACCACGTGAATATAACAATTTACGCTGTTTCAAAACCACGAAAATATAACAATTTGCACTTTCTAAAACCACGTAAATGAAACAATTTTCACTTTTCCAAACCACGTCAATATAACAATTTGCACTTTCTAAAACCACGTAAATCAAACAATTTTCACTTTTCAAAACCACGTGAATATAACAATTTGCACTTTCTAAAACCACGTAAATGATACAATTTTCACTTTTCAAAACCACGTGAATATAACAATTTGCACTTTCTAAAACCACGTGTTCTCAAAAAAATTTCAAAATATTTACTATAAAATGGCATTTGTATTTCGTAAGAATCAGATCAGCTACTTTTGGAAGATTATCCAGCAAGTGATTAAACAATATCCGGAACTTAATCTAAAATTTTTACATAATATCAATATCAATTTCAAAGATAACTTTCTAAGTCGCCCTCTCGTGTACACCCTCCCAGATGGAATGAATTCCGTCCACCGATGGGTTCCTCAAAAAATGAATTACTACTGTAACTTACTTAATTAACGTATCAATAATATAAAATACTCTAAATACCCCAATGCTCTATAAGTTCAGTAGGGTTAATCATTATACATTGTTGATTTTTTAATAAAACCTAATTCTGTTCTGGTGTCTTTAAACGTATTGCTGTTAACAACTTTGAACCTGCATTAGTATAGTTACTCGTACGTACAAATACTTGCATTAGGAAACAAGTTTTTTAACCTTTTGATGAAGTGACCATCAAGAGTGGTGTTTGAGCATCTCACTCGTACATTTGCTACACTTGTAACTAACTTAGGATGGTTAAATCCAAAAAACTGTCGCAAATGTATATTCTCACAATAATATGATATTATATCCAGAATTTGTAAATTAGGAAACAATTGTTCCAGGCTCAGTCCTCCCCAAAAAATGTAAGCTGGTTCCCCACAGTATTTGCAACACCGTAAAGAAACATGCCTCACGTTGACCATTTTTGGGATTGAAATACATGGGAAACTTCCATACACTTTTAGTTTTTGGCAAGAAGCTGCAGAGTATTTTAAAATCTGATTCATCGCATCCATTTCTCCTAGGTACTGTTCGTTGTAAACCACATTGGAACTAATGGATCCACTTAACACAATTGTTTTAAGTGCGAGAAATCCTTGATGATGATTCGCAAGGAGATTAAGAGATGATCCTTTCCTTATGTACTCAACCCAGACGTTCAGTTTTTTAAGAAGGTGGATGCGGTTGGTTGGTTTGAGTAGGTAATGCAAATGCGGAGTGGGAAGTAATACTTCAATTAAATTTGGACACATGTCTAGAATCAAAGGGATAATAAAATTAGGGATGAAATAAGTACATTTAAAAACCAAAAGGTTGTTTAAAATCGGTTCTTGTCCTAAGGTTGTTCCTTGAAAAATTAAACTTAAAATACGATTTTTTTGTTCTTCAGTCTTAGGAAAGTCATAATTGATAGAGTAGGCTTCTTTTCTTGCTTCAGGACGAAAGATCAACCGAGCCACTGATAAATGTTGCAGGTTTGGGGCTTGAGTTAAGAGGATTTCTCCCAGCGTATCAACATAATGAGATCCAATTAACTTAAGCCTTTTAACAGAGTGCCCATGCAAGTTCAAAAAATCATTGACCCTGTTTTTATCTGCATACGCGAAGGTAAATGAATTTGAAGGGAAATCATTGGATGTGTTCATGACTTCAATTAAATTTTGGACGGCGGCTTCAATTATTGAATCCTCTTTGAGCTGAAGTGTATTGAGTGATTGCTGGACCTGGACGTGCACGTGAAGCCGCGGCTTAACAACAAATGAAATGTGGACAACTTTGAGCAACGCTTTTGTCACATAGTGAGCCCAGCGAAAAGAGAGAAGACGGCAGTTTAGTAAAGTTTGTCGGTCGCATCCCGCAATTATGAATTCGAGTAGCTGGAAAATTATAAAAACACAATAAAAATAAAATTCATATTAGTTACACATTTTTGAAGTACAGCAAGAACTAAAAAATTTAAACCTATGTAACAAGTTAAGCTATGATTATATAAGTTAATACAGTATCGTCTGTAAAGAAACAAAATGACATATCAAAAATGTAAGCTTGAACAAAATTGAGCCTGGTCATAAAAACAAAATGAAAAGCATGCGTACAATGTCAATTATGAGCTTGTAAAACATGTGGAATGGTTCTATTCACATTTTTTCGAAAATTTGTATTAAAAATTGTGAAATTTTTTATTTACATGTTTTAAAAAAGTGTAAAATGATCTATTTACATGCTTTTTAAAATTGCGTAATTTTCTAAATTAACTTGTTTTTCAAAATTGCGAAATCTTTTATAATAAAATCTTTTTGAAAAGTGTAAAATATTTTTTTTAAATGTCTTTTCAAGCAAGTTTAAATATTTTTGTTGATAGTGGATTTGAGCTTTTAGCTTTACAGTCAGGTTCTTTACAGTCAATATGAAAAATTAAATTGCATAATTTAAAAAATATGCAAAACCCTATACGTTTAACAGTTAAAATCTAAGCGTAATTAAATAAACTCGACTCACGTGATCAATTAGAAAAACATTTTCCACTGTAGAAGACCGCTGCAGAACTGTATTATTGTGCAATAAATTTCTATTATTTAAATCTCTCCCTCCTTCTTCAGTATCTAATTCTTCTGCATTAAAGCTGTTTAATTTGTCACTTAGTTTTAAAGTTTGACATTTTCCAGCTAATAAATCTTTACTTGCTAATTCCTTGTTATTCATGATTCCTTTCAGCAGTTGAAAAATTATTAAAACAACGATATTGTTTAAAAAGCAGGTTAACTGATTTTAATTATTGCTCAGACGAAATTGTTGATGGTCTTTGGAAAATAACAAATAATTATTTATTCATCCGAATCTAGCTGCCTTGCCTTATATTTCTTTCCCGAACACCTATCACGGTAATACTTTTCTTGTTTTTGAAAGGACTGTTTTTGTGTCTGGTAAATGCGCTATTGTATCGTTCACTTATAATTAGCCGTTTAAATAGAAAGGGTTTAAATATATGTACGCAAGTGGCTATAATAATTATAAAGAAGCTAGAATAAAAAAAGCTAATATTATTAGCTTCACACCTTTGCCTTGAATTGGTCCTTTTTGTATTCTAGGAATAAACATGTTTGCAGTTTAACCCTTTTGTCCCTTTTTGTATCTTTCCATGAGTTCGTTAAGCTTGTAAGTGAAGGGCATAACATAAGGGGTACTTAAACGCATTATGTACATATTAAGTGCTTTAAACCATGTACCTAACAGTTAGTGTTAGTACAAGTAAATACGTGTGTGAAGTTATGCGGGTTAAATCAAGATAAGCGATGCTATTGCTATTATAGTAAGTAGCCTTTGCATTTTACAAAAATGGTTATTATTTATTTTTATTAAATTCAATATTAAAGCAACAAAAAAACACTGTGCGGTTTAAATTCTGTTTGTCAAAATACTCAAGTAATTTTTTTTAAGGACCTACCTACGTTTTTAAGATTTCTAAGACATTTACATAATAAACAGAAACATATTCTTTGCTCACGTCACAATATTTTGTTTTAGTCGCGTGTAATTACTGCTGCGTTTGAAAGGGTACACGAGCAAACAAATTTGGAACCTAACTTATAGAAATTAGAAAGCATAGAGTTTACAAATGGCAGGTCCAAGGGAAATTTGGAATTAGAATTAAATTGGGGTTAAGATGGTGTGGGCTATTATCACACATTAGTATACCTTTCCAAAATTACACTCTTACTTTTTGTTGTACTCACTTTTGACACAGTCCTTGTTTGCCTGTGCTTTGCTAAACTTTAGTTTTCCATGTAAACCGTGTAAATGGTACTATTTATATTTTCCAAAGTACCCAAATTTAGCCGTAGGGAACGAAACTCGAAAACAGCTTTATTATTTAGATTTTAAAAGCCATTGGTGATTAGTATAGCTAGAAATTTTCCAAAAAGGTTCAATTGTTTTAGAATTTTGTTTGTAAAAATGGTTAGCGTGTTAATAATAGGTATAATTAGTCATGTATGCCACGATTGCATGTTATTCTGGCGTAAAGTTCTGATACACACATATCGTCTGCGAAGAGTCAAATTGACCCATCTCTAGTTTTCGTTAGAAACAAGACACACTATGTACCACACATAATTAGGTATTATAATGATCCTGGAAGCATGTAAATAGAATTTTGTAACCTTTTAGAAATAGGTAAAAAAAGAAAATTTTACACTTTTTAAAACCGCGTAAGTAAAACAATTTGCACGTTTCAAAACCACGCAAATTAAACAATTTACACTTTTCAAAACCACGTAATTAAAACAATTTGCACTTTTCAAAACCACGCAAATTAAACAATTTGCACGTTTCAAAACCACGTAAATAAAACAATTTACACTTTTTAAAACCACGTAAATATAACAATTTACACTTTTCAAAACCACGTAAATAAAACAATTTACACTTTTCAAAACCACGTAATTAAAACAATTTGCACTTTTTAAAACCACGTAAATATAACAATTTACACTTTTCAAAACCACGTAAATAAAACAATTTACACTTTTCAAACCCACGTAAATAAAACAATTGGCACTTTTTAAAACCACGTAAATATAACAATTTACACTTTTCGAAACCACGTTAATAAAACATTTTACACTTTTCAAGACCCCGTAATAGAACATTCAAACTTTTTTTAAACTCGTTATTAATAGCGTAAGCATCCATCACATATGTGTTTTTAAAGATAGCTCATTTTAATTCTAGCTTAAAATGGATATGAGTAATTTTAGTTTTTCATATAGACTATATATAGAAATTTTTAAATACAAGTTTAATGCATTTCGTGGAATACTTTTTCATACTAATTATACATATTAAGGGCTGTCCAAAAATAAATAAGTCAGTGGTCGGGGTCAACGGGCTTCTGTGACTATGAACATTGTCATATTTAACGTTAGGAAAGAGTGATACTTTATTTGAGTAAGTCCTACAACATTCAAACTTCCACAGCTCCACAGCTGCTTCCACTTAAACTAGTAAGTTCTCGCCTGGCAGTCGCAACAATTTTCAAATTGAATTAGTCGCTATTACCCTACTGTAATTAACTATGAGTTACTAATTTTCTTATTTATTAGGTTATCGTTTTGGTTTTAATTTGTAAAAAAATAATAATAGAATTTTTATTTTGAAATGTATTTTAGCCTAATTTCTGAATTAGTTGGACAATTGCGAAGTTACAATGAATTTAAATTCAAATCCAGTTTCAAAACGACTCAAGGTTGAAGCTGCTGAAACTAATATCACAGATACTAAGAATGCAAGCAGCCAGGACCAGGAGAACATCACTGGCTCAATTTCAGGTGGATCTAAAGGGGCACTCCATAGCGATGGGGTTAATACTGCCTTTGCTGATGTATTTACAGATGATGTGAGTGATTTTTACGAATTAACAACAACTTAAGGAATTAAATTTAAATTTCATATTGTTACCATTCTTAAAATTATTATGTTCACCTAATTGGTAGATCCTTCCTGCAATACTTGACAACCTGAAAATTTTTACTCGAAACGACCTGCTCGATTTTCGCCTCGTAAATCGATGCTGGAGAGATGCAGCCACTTCAGTCTTACTTAAGCGAAATCTTTGTGAAATTGCTTTAACGTTTGGCAAAGTGGATCTTGATCAAGATGTGGATGCAGATGCTCAAATTAAGGACGATGGAAATACCGCCAATAAATTTAAATCGTACAAATTTTGTAATGCATATCCACCTAAAGGCTTGCTTTCAGATCTGTCTGAACTGATCTCTGCATCTCCGAAATTCCCATCCAACAACTTTTACTTTGTTCCAAACTTCAACTTGGATTTGGGAAATTTAAACCCACTATCTGCCAATGCGGATGATGGAAATGAGAATCAAAAAGATTTATTTCATTTCTTGTCTTTGTACGGAAAGAAAATCAAAAAACTTTCTATCAGCAGCGGAATCTCGAGAAAAGCAGTTCAAAATCTGTTATATGTCCACATGCCACATTTGGTTTCCTTAGATCTTTTGAAATTTATAGATTTTTTAGACGAAGTTGATGAAAACCTAGAGGAAGATGATATCCTTGCTCTGCCATTACCACTTGAAATCAAGGAGATTTTTGTGGGATTTGAACCAGAATTGTTAGACAACAAATCAGACTTTTTGAAACAGCTCAGCGATGCTTCACCAAACTTGTGTGTTTTTCAAAGTGTTGGCGTATCAGCGCTCAAGACTCTACTTGAAATGGGAAAATGTCACCTTGTTAAAAATCTACACCTGTTCGCTCCCAGGCTCCATCAAGTATCTGATATGGGACAATTTGCAAAACTACTGACGAATACAAAAATTACAAGCAGTACTCTTCTTACCGTTCCCATACCTAAATTAACCCATTTAACAATCATGCTTAAAAACCATTGGACGGATGTTAACATGATTGACGCCATAAAGTATTTCAATATAATTCTAAGTGCAAGCAACGATTCGCTCAAATATCTTGAACTTCACTTAGATCAATCAGATCCCCACGTCAACATTTTTATCCCGCCACTTCCTCAATTGGAATGTTTTAGATTAGTCGATTACGAAAATTTACTTATTCCCGAAATTCATTTCCTAGGAGATGTGATTGGGCAGGGGATTCGAGCTGGGAAAATAACTGTGAGTCAGTCAGTTGAAGACTTCAATGCGCTTGCTCTGCAAAATAAAGAAAAACAAAATACTATTCCACACAATTATTTTCCATGTCTCCGAAAAATGGATTTGTATCGGTCCTACGAAGCGATAGGGGAAATGGGAAATGACCCCAAAAAACTGGCGTCATTCTTTTCGCTGGAGCACCTTGGACCAGATGGGGTGACCACAATTTCTGGAGATTCTCTCTTAACAGTGACCAAATTGAAACTCACACTAATTCTTCCAGAACAAATAAGTCCCATGTCAACCTTATTCCCAAACGTGTCACAATTGAAGATTACCATTCCTTGTTCGAATACCCTTCGAAACTGCATATGGGTTGCGTTCCCAAAATTAGAAAAACTTGAAATCTACATATTGCACCATGCTTTTTCAGAGCCAGGAAATTTTCAGGGGAATTCAAAAATGTTGGACAGTTTCTTCACAGGATTTTCAGCAGAATTGTGTGCACAACTTGAAAGTGCCGCAACTGTAACTGAATTGCAGTCACTTTTTCCGATGCAAATGTTTGAAAGGACTCAGCCCTACATTGGAGACTGCAAGAGTAATTTCCATTTGTGCTGATCAGTTTATGTTAACAAGGCGCATTTATGATTTTTTTGTGTGGCAATAATAAGCATAATTATTTATTTATAATTTTAACTTTTACAGATTTAAAAGAATTCAAATTACGCTTTCGAAGAGGTCTGACTCGTCAGTTTGTTACGAAAGTGACAGCGCTTTACGGATTCCAGGATGTGTTTTACCAGACTAGAATAATATTTTCTTTTCAGTCTATTTCTTTAATGGAAATTGCAGGTACTTTCCTAATTATCTCACATTTCAGGATTTCCATTTAGATCAAGTAGATTTTCACTAGAAATATCGTACAAAAGTTGTAATAATTACCCATTAAATAATTGTGAACGAATTGATTTAGACACACACCGAAATCTGGAATCTGTTGCTGCCTACGTTGAAATTCAAATACAGAAATAAATATACTTTTCATTTGGACTTTAGAATTATGTGGCCAGTTCCTTGTGGCAGGTGTTAACATTTGTAAATTTTATCCACATATTTTGTATGCTTGTACATTGATTTTAATTAATGCAATAAATATTATTAACACTTATGTGTGAAGCAGATTTTTTCTAAGTCATCATTATAGTCTCATCATTTCTAGTCAAAACATTTCATTGTACTTGACACACTTACACTGTATAAAAGTTTGTAGAAGCAAATTTTGTAAAAAGTGAAATTATTTTAGAGATCAACTGCAAGAACGCGTACAAAAACGTCATCCCTATGTACATATAATTCACGAATCTACAACTTTTTAAGACGGTGAAAACGATTCACAGGTTTGATCAGATTTAATGCAGAATATCAGTAGGCAATACAATTTAAGTTAAATAGGAACACATCTTTAAAATCTGGGAAACAAATGGCTCTAAAAAATCCCACCAAATTTAAGTGTTGCTACTGGAAAATTCGTAAACATTTTTAAGTAATTATTTTTGTAAAAATTAAAAAGGCATATTTATTTAATAAACATAAAATAATTTGTGTCCAAGCTAGCCTATGTAATTATGTGGTTTAAGTCGTGTGTGAACTGCAGAACGTTGAAAGGGTAGTTACCTGAGCAAATAAAACTAATACTGAAGTGTGGAATTAGAAAGAAAGGTTCATTCTGGCAGGTTTAAAGGAAATGTATTTATTACTGGAATTGAGCTAAGATTGAGATAGTGAGGGTTCCTTGTCATTTTAACCTTTCCAAAATTATAATTACTCTCAGGAGGGATTTACGTTTTTAAGCTCTTGCACTTAATATAACTAAAGGACCCATACCTATAAATATGTGTATATGTTTACACAAAGATATGCACGATTGCAACTAATTCTGGCGTAAGCCCTCATACATAATAAATGTGAATACGAGTTCACTGCATTTAATGGAATACATATTTTTTCATAACATACATATTAGGGATCGTCTAAAAATAATTAAGTCAGCAGTGGGGGTCAATGGGTATTCGTGACTATGTAAAACAAATACTTGTTAACGATGGCGAAGAGTAAAACTTCATTTTAGAGAGTTCTACAATAATCAAAAGTCCAATAAAGCTCCACAGCTGCTACTACTAACTAGTAAGAAGCCTATATGTTCTTGCCTGGCAATCGCAATATTTTTTTTGAGATGTTGGGATTGTGATACTAATTCTAAAATCTAGTAGCTATTATCACACTGTAATTAACATTGAGTTACAAATTTTAATTTTTGTTATGTTATCTATTATTTGATTTGTAAATTATAATTGTATTTTGCAAATTTTGTATTTTTCAAATGTATTTAAGCCTAATCTAGAAAACTGGCTGAACAATTACAATATTACAATGAATTTAAACTCAAATCCAGTTTCAAAATTACTAAAGGCTGAAGCTACTAACACAGATACTCACAATTCAATTATCAAAGAGCACATTACAGGGTCAAGTTTTAATAGATTTGAAGTATCCCGTAATAGTGATGTGGTTGGTGATACGTTTGTCAATGTATTTACAGACGATGTGAGTTTTACAATTTTATTAAAAACTGTAGCAATATAAATTTTTCCAAATAGAGTAGTTTTTTGGACGTATTAAATATTTCGCAATTTAAATACTCTTTAAACATCATAGTTAATCATAATTAGGGATGGCGTATTCAAAATTCCCTGCGTTTCATTCCCTTCCGATTCAAAGTTCCCACGGGAAGGGAATTTTGGCAAAATTCCCAGTTAAATTCCTAGTTTTCAAAATTTCCTTAAATTCCCAAAACTCCTTAGGGAATTTTGGGAATTTTGAAAATTTTCATTTAATAATTCAAACATTCCCTGTCATAAAATTTCCGAAATATTAAAAATGCCCAAAGTTTTTAAAATTTCCTGTTTGAAAATTCCCGGAACATTGAAAATTACCAAAGTTCCCAAAATTCCCTGTCTGAAAATTCCTAGAATATTGAAAATTCCCAAAATTTCCTGTTTGAAAATTTCCGGAACATTGAAAATCCCCGGAACATTAAAAATTTCCAAAGTTCCCAAAATTTCCCGTTTGAAAATTCCCGGAACATTAAAAATTTCCAAAGTTCCCAAAATTTCCCGTTTGAAAATTCCCGGAACATTAAAAATTTCCAAAGTTCCCAAAATTCCCGGAACATTGAAAATTCCCAAAGTTCCCAAAATTCCCTGTCTGAAAATTCCTGGAATATTGAAAATTCCCAAAATTTCCTGTTTGAAAATTTCCGGAACATTGAAAATTCCCAAAGTTCCCAAAATTCCCTGTCTGAGAATTCCTGGAATATTGAAAATTCCCAAAACTTCCTGTTTGAAAATTTCCGGAACATTGAAAATTTCCGAAGTTCCCAAAATTCCCTGTCTGAAAATTCCCAGAATATTGAAAAACCCAGTACTTCGTACATAGGGAATTTTGCCGAAATTCCCTATTTTCAAAATTCCTAAAATTCCCAAAGTTCCCTCCCTCCCAAAGTTCCAAAATTCCCAGGGAATTTTGAATAGGCCTACCGTCATCATAATTAATCAATAAATTTTGTTACCCACTTTTCAGATCCTTCCTGAGATACTTGACAACATTAGGATTCTGAATGCGTACGATTTGCTCAATTTTCGCCAGGTGAATCGATGCTGGAGAGATGCAGCCACGTCAGTCCTTCTTAAACGAAATCTTTGTGAAATATCTGTAACTTTTGGAAAAGCCAATCTTGAGGAAAATGTGGTGGATCCAGTTGCTCAAGTTCAAGACGGGGAAAATTACGCCAGTAAAATGAAATCCCACAAATATTTTAATGCTAACCAACCTAAAAGCTTTCTTGCAGATCTGTCTGCACTCATCTATACATCTCCAAAATTCCCATGCAATAGCATTTACTTCGATGAAAAATGTAGCCTTGGTTTTGGAAATCTGAGGCCACCTTCTGAAACTGCGGATGAATATCAAAAAGATTTATTCCATTTCTTCTCTCTGTATGGAAAGAAAGTTAGACAACTTACTTTCAGCAACGGAATCTCGAGAAAAGCAGTTAAAAATCTGCTATTTGTCCACATGCCCCATTTGATTTGCTTGGATCTTCTACAATTTACAGATTTTTTTGACTTTTTTGACGACGATGAAAATGAAGAGGTGAAGAAAGATGATCTTCTTGTTCCGCGGCCAGCACTTGAATTAAGAAAAATTGCGTTGGGACTTGAACCAGAGATGTTAGATGACAAATCTGACTTGTTAAAAGAGCTCGTAGATGCTTCACCAAACTTGTGTACATTTCAATCTGTTGGTGTATCATCAATACGCTGTTTACTTAAAATGGGAAAATGTCATCTGATTGAAAATCTAATGCTCTTCTGTCCTGGACTCCATCAATTATTGGATTTGAAAAAATTTTCAAAACTTGTAACAAATACTAAAATTCAAAACAGACCTAAATTAAGCAATTTAACAATCATGTTTACAAACATTTGGAGGAATGTTGATATGTTGGATGCCTTTAAGTATTTTAATATAATTCTAAGTGCAAGCAAAGATTCGCTCAAATATCTTGAACTTATCTTGGATCAGTCAGTTGCCAATGTCAACATTTTTATCCCGCCACTCCCTCATTTACAATATCTTAGATTAGGCGACTACTTGAGTTCAGTCGTCCCCAAAATACATTTTTTAGGAGATGTAATTGGGCGCGGAATTCAAGCTGGAAAATTAACTGTGGATCAGCCGGCTCCTGATTTTAATTCTCTTGCCTCACAAAATAATCAAGTAAACTGTAATATTCCACAGGATTACTTCCCACGTCTTCAAAAAGTTAGTTTGCATCGGTCCTTTAGAGTGATGGGGGAAATGAAAAATGAGCCTCAAAAACTGATGAATTTCTTTTCGCTTGAACATACTACTGGGCCAGAGAGGGAGACCAATTGTCCTGGAGATACTCTCTTAACAGTGACCAAATTAAAACTCAACCTAATTCTTCCAGACGAAATAAGAAACATGTCAACGTTATTTCCAAACGTGTCACAATTAAAAATGACGATTGCATGTTCTAATAACCTTGGAAAATGCATATGGACTGCATTTCCAAAATTAAGTACACTTGAAATTCACGTACTGCACTCTTATTATTTAGAGCAAGACAATAATGATGGGAATTCAAAAATGTTGGACAGTTTTTTTACAGGATTTTCCTCGGAATTGTGTACAAAACTTGAGAGTGACGAAACTGGAACTGAGTTACAAGGGCTTCGAAGAACTCAGCCTTATTTAGCAGACTGCAAATGTATTTTAATTTTTTGCTGATGAGTTTGATCACAATGCGCAATGATGATTTTTGTGACCATGTTTTATTTCTGAACGATAGTTCAAGCTTGAAAATCATAACTACCTACCTACCTATTTTTTATTTTTACAGATTTAAAAGAATTCAAAATTAGTTTTCCAAGTGGTCAGAGCTGTAAGTTTGTTTCAAAAGTTACAGCTCTTTACGGATTCCAGGACGTTTTTCACCGGACTAGAATAATATTTTGTTTCGCGTCCATTTCTGAAGGGCAAATTGCAGGTATAGGTGCTTTCTTAATTTTCTTACAACCATGAATTTCTATTTTTATTGTGGAAATTAATGTAAGATTAGATAAGCAGGCATTTTTCATTGTTGTGAATGAACTTTGGTACACAAGTTCAACTAATTATATTTTAAAATAATTGTAACCGAATTGATTTAGAAACACTCCAAAATCTGGAACCTGTTGCTGAGTACGTTGAAATTCAGATAAAGAAAATAACACATGCTACGAACCGCTGTATTGGCTGTACACGTTAAAAAAACTAAGCAAAAATTAATAAAAGTGGATGCCTTAAGAAGAAAAATTTTGTTTTACACTTAATTTGGATTTTCAAAGTGAGCGCAGATATGCCTTGTCACTTGTGTTGAAATGTGTAGATTGTATCAACATATTGTGTATACTTGTACAATTATTTTAATTACTGCAATGTAAATATTATAATTAATTGATTATAAGATGCAAATGTTTTCAAAGAATTTCAGTATGCAAAGTAAGTTTTTATTCGATTTACAAATTTATTTATTTATTTAATTTTTTTGCAATCGTAACATTCCTCTTTTCAATGTACATAGTACATATAGCTTCACTGCTTTTTTTTACACAGGAAAAAACTGTCATTCACAAGGATCAGTTTGGGGTCAAGTGACAGTGAATGCACCCTCGTTCCGTTTACCTATAATTAGCTATACAAAGAGAAAGGGTGTATTATTTACTGCTACGCTAATGGCTATATTAGCTCCATATTTTTGCCTCAGGCATCAGGTTCCTATCGTATTCTAAGAATAAATGTTAATTATCTTTTCATTTTAAATCTTTTGTCTCATTTGTATCTTTCCACGAATTCCAAATATAACTTCTTCGCTCAATAAGTTAAAACCTAGTTAAAACAGGAAAACGAACATGGGAGCATATCTTCCCCCCAGACATTTCTCTTTTTGGAATTTTATTTCCAAATCATATCACCGGACATTTTTCTATCAGTTTCAAAAAATCAGTTTGCTAAAATAAACGAATTCATTTATACAATTTATTACTACCTACCTATTTACATAATTCACCAGAATTTTATAAATTTTTGCAATACTGCTATGGCTTATTTATTGAGTCAAATATCTTTTGAATTTGAAAGGACATACAACAGTTCAACAGTTCATTCGGATTTTTTAAACACTTGCCTATTTAAAATAAAATACTGAACTAATGAAAAAGTTAAGAGTGGTGTGGGAAAAAAATTCAGGAGGAAAATTTCTGTGTACCCCTTTCCCTTGGCTCTGTCATTGTTTGCTTAAATCTAATTTACATCTCAACCCTATAATTATAGTTTTATTTGTATTTGTCCAAGTACCCGTTAATTAAGCCGTCGGGGACGGGATTTAAATAGCCTAATTATTTAGATTTCGATATAGTCATTAGGTCTGCTTATTTGGAACCAGTTTGTTCTTCACACTGCATGTGAACACAGTGCAGTGACAGTGACGACAGTGCTCTTAGCAACTAACTGTTTAATGTTAACTATATAGCCTGCGCTTTAGCGCTTTTATTTCACAGAGACTAACGTTGAGTTACAAATTTTCATTATCATTATTTTTTCTTTTTATCTTATTTGTAAATAATAATTAAATTTCTTCTTTTTAAATTTATTTAAGCCTAATCTCCAAATTAGCTGGGCAATAACAATATTACAATGAATTTAAATTTGAATCCAGTTTCAAAACGACTTAAGGCTGAAAGTGCTCAAACTAATATTACAGATGCTAAGAATGCGAGTAGCAAAAAGGACATCACTAGCTTAATTTCAGGTGGATCTGAAGTGGCACTCCGTGACGATGGGGTTAATACTGCATGTCCTAATGTATTTACAGATGATGTGAGCGATTTTTACAAATTCCTATAACAACTAATGCAATTTAAATTTTCATATTGTTTTAAAATTTTAAAATTAATATGTTCACGCATTTACCAGATCCTACCTGTGATACTTGACAACCTGGAAATTTTCACTCGAAACGATCTGCTCGATTTTCGCCTCGTAAATCGATGCTGGAGAGATGCAGCCACTTCAGTCTTACTCAAGCGAAATCTTTGTGAAATTGCTTTAACGTTTGGCAAAGTGGATCTTGATCAAGATGTGGATGCAGATGCTCAAATTAAGGACGATGGAAATACCGCCAATAAATTTAAATCGTACAAATTTTGTAATGCATATCCACCTAAAGGCTTGCTTTCAGATCTGTCTGAACTGATCTCTGCATCTCCGAAATTCCCATCCAACAACTTCTACTTCGTTCCAAACTTCAACTTGGATTTGGGAAATTTAAATCCACTATCTGCCAATGCGGATGATGGAAATGAGAATCAAAAAGATTTATTTCATTTCTTGTCTTTGTACGGAAAGAAAATCAAAAAACTTTCTATCAGCAGCGGAATCTCGAGAAAAGCAGTTCAAAATCTGTTATATGTCCACATGCCCAATTTGGTTTCCTTAGATCTTTTGAAATTTATAGATTTTTTAGACGAAGTTGATGAAAACCAAGAGGAAGATGATATCCTTGCTCTGCCATTACCACTTGAAATCAAGGAGATTTTTGTGGGATTTGAACCAGAATTGTTAGACAACAAATCAGACTTTTTGAAACAGCTCAGCGATGCTTCACCAAACTTGTGTGTTTTTCAAAGTGTTGGCGTATCAGCGCTCAAGACTCTACTTGAAATGGGAAAATGTCACCTTGTTAAAAATCTACACCTGTTCGCTCCCAGGCTCCATCAAGTATCTGATATGGGACAATTTGCAAAACTACTGACGAATACAAAAATTACAAGCAGTACTCTTCTTACCGTTCCCATACCTAAATTAACCCATTTAACAATCATGCTTAAAAACCATTGGACGGATGTTAACATGATTGACGCCATAAAGTATTTCAATATAATTCTAAGTGCAAGCAACGATTCGCTCAAATATCTTGAACTTCACTTAGATCAATCAGATCCCCACGTCAACATTTTTATCCCGCCACTTCCTCAATTGGAATGTTTTAGATTAGTCGATTACGAAAATTTACTTATTCCCGAAATTCATTTCCTAGGAGATGTGATTGGGCAGGGGATTCGAGCTGGGAAAATAACTGTGAGTCAGTCAGTTGAAGACTTCAATGCGCTTGCTCTGCAAAATAAAGAAAAACAAAATACTATTCCACACAATTATTTTCCATGTCTCCGAAAAATGGATTTGTATCGGTCCTACGAAGCGATAGGGGAAATGGGAAATGACCCCAAAAAACTGGCGTCATTCTTTTCGCTGGAGCACCTTGGACCAGATGGGGTGACCACAATTTCTGGAGATTCTCTCTTAACAGTGACCAAATTGAAACTCACACTAATTCTTCCAGAACAAATAAGTCCCATGTCAACCTTATTCCCAAACGTGTCACAATTGAAGATTACCATTCCTTGTTCGAATACCCTTCGAAACTGCATATGGGTTGCGTTCCCAAAATTAGAAAAACTTGAAATCTACATATTGCACTATGCTTTCTCAGAGCCAGAAAATGTTCCGGGGAATTGTAAAATGTTGGACAGTTTCTTCACAGGATTTTCAGCAGAATTGTGTGCACAACTTGAAAGTGCCGCAACTGTAACTGAATTGCAGTCACTTTTTCCGATGCAAATGTTTGAAAGGACTCAGCCCTACATTGGAGACTGCAAGAGTAATTTCCATTTGTGCTGATCAGTTTATGTTAACAAGGCGCATTTATGATTTTTTTGTGTGGCAATAATAAGCATAATTATTTATTTATAATTTGAACTTTTACAGATTTAAAAGAATTCAAATTACGCTTTCGAAGAGGTCTGACTCGTCAGTTTGTTACGAAAGTGACAGCGCTTTACGGATTCCAGGACGTGTTTTACCAGACTAGAATAATATTTTCTTTTCAGTCTATTTCTTTAATGGAAATTGCAGGTACTTTCCTAATTATCTCACATTTCAGGATTTCCATTTAGATGAAGTAGATTTTCACTAGAAATATCGTACAAAAGTTGTAATAATTACCCATTAAATAATTGTGAACGAATTGATTTAGACACACACCGAAATCTGGAATCTGTTGCTGCCTACGTTGAAATTCAAATACAGAAATAAATATACTTTTCATTTGGACTTTAGAATTATGTGGCCAGTTCCTTGTGGCAGGTGTTAACATTTGTAAATTTTATCCACATATTTTGTATGCTTGTACATTCATTTTAATTAATGCAATAAATATTATTAACACTTATGTGTGAAGCAGATTTTTTCTAAGTCATCATTAGTCTCATCATTTCTAGTCAAAACATTTCATTGTACTTGACACACTTACACTGTATAAAAGTTTGTAGAAGCAAATTTTGTAAAAAGTGAAATTATTTTAGAGATCAACTGCAAGAACGCGTACAAAAACGTCATCCCTATGTACATATAATTCACGAATCTACAACTTTTCAAGACGGTGAAAACGATTCACAGGTTTGATCAGATTTAATGCAGAATATCAGTAGGCAATACAATTTAAGTTAAATAGGAACACATCTTTAAAATCTGGGAAACAAATGGCTCTAAAAACTCCCACCCAATTTAAGTGTTGCTACTGGAAAATTCGTAAACATTTTTAAGTAATTATCTTTGTAAAAATTAAAAAGGCATATTTATTAATTAAACATAAAATAATTTGTGTCCAAGCTAGCCTATGTAATTATGTGGTTTAAGTCGTGTGTGAACTGCAGAACGTTGAAAGGGTAGTTACCTGAGCTGAGCAAATAAAACTAATACTGAAGTGTGGAATTAGAAAGAAAGGTTCATTCTGGCAGGTTTAAAGGAAATGTATTTATTACTGGAATTGAGCTAAGATTGAGATAGTGAGGGTTCCTTGTCATTTTAACCTTTCCAAAATTATAATTACTCTCAGGAGGGATTTACGTTTCTAAGCTCTTGCACTTAATAATTATAACTAAAGGACCCATACCTATAAATATGTGTATATGTTTACACAAAGATATGCACGATTGCAACTAATTCTGGCGTAAGCCCTCATACATAATGTGAATACGAGTTCACTGCATTTAATGGAATACATATTTTTTCATAACATACATATTAGGGATCGTCTAAAAATAATTAAGTCAGCAGTGGGGGTCAATGGGTATTCGTGACTATGTAAAACAAATACTTGTTAACGATGGCGAAGAGTAAAACTTCATTTTAGAGAGTTCTACAATAATCAAAAGTCCAATAAAGCTCCACAGCTGCTACTACTAACTAGTAAGAAGCCTATGTTCTTGCCTGGCAATCGCAATATTTTTTTTGAGATGATGGGATTGTGATACTAATTCTAAAATCTAGTGGCTATTATCACACTGTAATTAACATTGAGTTACAAATTTTAATTTTTGTTATGTTATCTATTATTTGATTTGTAAATTATAATTGTATTTTGCAAATTTTGTATTTTTCAAATGTATTTAAGCCTAATCTAGAAAACTGGCTGAACAATTACAATATTACAATGAATTTAAACTCAAATCCAGTTTCAAAATTACTAAAGGCTGAAGCTACTAACACAGATACTCACAATTCAATTATCAAAGAGCACATTACAGGGTCAAGTTTTAATAGATTTGAAGTATCCCGTAATAGTGATGTGGTTGGTGATACGTTTGTCAATGTATTTACAGACGATGTGAGTTTTACAATTTTATTAAAAACTGTAGCAATATAAATTTTTCCAAATAGAGTAGTTTTTTGGACGTATTAAATATTTCGCAATTTAAATACTCTTTAAACATCATAGTTAATCCTAATTAGGGATGGCGTATTCAAAATTCCCTGCGTTTCATTCCCTTCCGATTCAAAGTTCCCACGGGAAGGGAATTTTGGCAAAATTCCCAGTTAAATTCCTAGTTTTCAAAATTTCCTTAAATTCCCAAAACTCCTTAGGGAATTTTGGGAATTTTGAAAATTTTCATTTAATAATTCAAACATTCCCTGTCATAAAATTTCCGAAATATTAAAAATGCCCAAAGTTTTTAAAATTTCCTGTTTGAAAATTCCCGGAACATTGAAAATTACCAAAGTTCCCAAAATTCCCTGTCTAAAAATTCCTAGAATATTGAAAATTCCCAAAATTTCCTGTTTGAAAATTTCCGGAACATTGAAAATCCCCGGAACATTAAAAATTTCCAAAGTTCCCAAAATTTCCCGTTTGAAAATTCCCGGAACATTAAAAATTTCCAAAGTTCCCAAAATTTCCCGTTTGAAAATTCCCGGAACATTAAAAATTTCCAAAGTTCCCAAAATTCCCGGAACATTGAAAATTCCCAAAGTTCCCAAAATTCCCTGTCTGAAAATTCCTGGAATATTGAAAATTCCCAAAATTTCCTGTTTGAAAATTTCCGGAACATTGAAAATTCCCAAAGTTCCCAAAATTCCCTGTCTGAGAATTCCTGGAATATTGAAAATTCCCAAAACTTCCTGTTTGAAAATTTCCGGAACATTGAAAATTTCCGAAGTTCCCAAAATTCCCTGTCTGAAAATTCCCAGAATATTGAAAAACCCAGTACTTCGTACATAGGGAATTTTGCCGAAATTCCCTATTTTCAAAATTCCTAAAATTCCCAAAGTTCCCTCCCTCCCAAAGTTCCAAAATTCCCAGGGAATTTTGAATAGGCCTACCGTCATCATAATTAATCAATAAATTTTGTTACCCACTTTTCAGATCCTTCCTGAGATACTTGACAACATCAACATTCTGACTGCATACGATTTGCTCAATTTTCGCCAGGTGAATCGATGCTGGAGAGATGAAGCCACATCAGTCCTTCTTAAACGAAATCTTTGTGAAATATCTGTAACTTTTGGAAAAGCCAATCTTGAGGAAAATGTGGTGGATCCAGTTGCTCAAGTTCAAGACGGGGAAAATTACGCCAGTAAAATGAAATCCCACAAATATTTTAATGCTAACCAACCTAAAAGCTTTCTTGCAGATCTGTCTGCACTCATCTATACATCTCCAAAATTCCCATGCAATAGCATTTACTTCGATGAAAAATGTAGCCTTGGTTTTGGAAATCTGAGGCCACCTTCTAAAACTGCGGATGAATATCAAAAAGATTTATTCCATTTCTTCTCTCTGTACGGAAAGAAAGTTAAACAACTTACCTTAAGCAACGGAATCTCGAGAAAAGCAGTTCAAAATCTGCTATATGTCCACATGCCCCATTTGATTTGCTTGGATCTTCTACAATTTACAGATTTTTTTGACTTTTTTGACGACGATGAAAATGAAGAGGTGAAGAAAGATGATCTTCTTGTTCCGCGGCCAGCACTTGAATTAAGAAAAATTGCGTTGGGACTTGAACCAGAGATGTTAGATGACAAATCAGATTTGTTAAAAGAGCTCGTAGATGCTTCACCAAACTTGTGTACATTTCAATCTGTTGGTGTATCATCAATACGCTGTTTACTTAAAATGGGAAAATGTCATCTGATTGAAAATCTAATGCTCTTCTGTCCTGGACTCCATCAATTATTGGATTTGAAAAATTTTTCAAAACTTGTAACAAATACTAAAATTCAAAACAGACCTAAATTAAGCAATTTAACAATCATGTTTAGAAACATTTGGAGGAATGTTGATATGTTGGATGCCTTTAAGTATTTTAATATAATTCTAAGTGCAAGCAAAGATTCGCTCAAATATCTTGAACTTATCTTGGATCAGTCAGTTGCCAATGTCAACATTTTTATCCCGCCACTCCCTCATTTACAATATCTTAGATTAGGCGACTACTTGAGTTCAATCGTCCCCAAAATTTACTTTTTAGGAGATGTGGTTGGGCAGGGAATTCAAGCTGGAGAAATAACTGTGGATCAGCTGGCTGCTGATTTTAATTTCCTTGCCTTACAAAATAATCAAGGAATAAACCGCAATGATATTCCCCACGAATACTTCCCACGTCTCCAAAACGTTGATTTGGATCGGTCTCCTGAAGAGACAGAGGAAATAGGAAATAACTCCCAAAAACTGTTGAATTTCTTCTCGCTGAATCATCTTGGACCAGATGGAGTGACAATTCTGCCTGGAGACACTCTCTTAACAGTGACCAAATTAAAGCTCGGCCTAATTCTTCCGGACGAAATAAGCAACATGTCAACGTTATTCCCAAACGTGTCACAATTAAAGATGACCATTTTGTGTTCTAATAGACTTCGAAACTGCATCTGGACTGCATTTCCAAAATTACGAACACTTGAAATCTTTTTAGAGGAAGAACATCTGGGGAATTCAAATCTGTTGGACAGTTTCTTTACAGGATTTTCTTCAGATTTGTGTGCAAAACTTGAATACTTGAAAGCGATACAACTTCAGGAACTTCAACTGAATTACAGTCACGTTTTCCCATGCAAGTTTTTGAAAGGACTCAGCCTTATATCGGAGACTGCAAAAGTTATTTCTTTTTTTGCTGATCATTTTTTAAAAATGCGCTTAATAATCATAATTAAGTACCTATTTTTATTTTATTTTATTTTTTGTTTTTACTTTTTTCAGATTTAAAAGAATTAAAAATACGATTTCGAAGTGGTCTAAGTCGTAAGTTAGTTTCGAAAGTGACAGCTCTTTACGGTTTCCAGGACGTTTTCCACCGGACCAGAATAATATTCTCTTTCGAGTCCATTTATGTAGGGAAAATTGAAGGTACTTTTCTAATTGTCTTACAAAACCAATAATTTTCATTCGTTATGTAGATATTAATGTGTTGTTAGAGAAAAAAACTTTTTTGATTGTTGTGAATGAAATATGGTACAAAAGTTGTACTGATTATATTATACGTATTAAAATAATTGTGACCGAATTGATTTAGAAACACACCGATATCTTGAACCTGTTGCTACCTACATTGAAATTCAGATGAAGAAACAAATACATACTACGTTCCGCTGTACTAGCTGTACACTTAGAAAGCAATCGCAAAATTAATCAGATGGATGCCTTACGAAACAATCAGTTTTTTATTTGATCATTTGGATTTTAGAAATCAATAATGCCTTGTGGCATGTGTTGAAAAATGTCAATTGTTTCCACCTATGTTATGTGCTTATGTGAAGTTACAGTTGTTTCTATTTGTACAATAAATAATGTAAAGGTTTAGATGATGCACATGTTTCTGAAGAGTTTTGATTATTTTTATTATTTAATTTATTTATTAGGATTTTGGGAAGAGTCAAAACACCTAATTACATAGTAAAGCACATTGTACCTTGCAACAAAAACGAAATCAAAAACTATTTTACTACAAATACACACGCACGCACACACATACTTAAACCTAAATTAAGCTCGCTGCTTTTCAATTCTAATCTCAAAATTGGATATTTTCAAACTGGAAATAGCAGTGAGAAATTTATTAACGTTTTGAAAATTTTCACGAAGGCAGCAACAAGATGCCCCCGCTGCCTGAATTTTCAAAAATTATGAAGATGGAACATTTTGCAGTTTTCATAAAATAATTTGAATTTTCGAAAACTTGCAAAATAAAAATTATCCACGTTTCCAAAAAATGGAAATAAAACATTTAACACCCAAGAAAAAACGTATAATTTATAACGTTTTTGCACTTTACTGAATTAAGTAAATAGCACATTTTGCAATTTCTAAAAACATGTAAATACAGTATGTTGGTTCATCATAGAAAACCTTTAATAAAATTAAAATGGTCTATCTTGTATGCAGAAAAATTGCTGCCCAAATGCAATTCTTTTGTTCGGCCCTGTCAATGTGAAACAACAGATCTACAATATTCATACATTAGGTTTATTTGCCTTCGGCCTTGCATGTGTTTCACGACTGAATAATTTTTCCCCATATAACCCTTTGGGCAACTTTGTAATATTCCATAAATTCTATAATTATAGCTAGACCACCAAAAGTTATTTTAAATCTTAAGTACGATAGAGCTGAGAAGCGTGAATGCCCCCTGACATGTGAGAGTGTAATTTTAGAAAGGTACTAATGGGTAAATGGCCTATACCATCTTAGCCATACCATTCTTTAAATAGATTTCCCTTAGACCTGTCAGTATTAGCTTTACCTTTGAATTTCACCATTAAGATTGCAGTTGAAATTATTTTTTCAAGTACCCTTTCAAACGCAGTACACACGTGAATCCAACTACTTATTCTGACGTTGTTAAAAATTAGTAATTATTATTATTACATATATATATATATAAAAACAGTTGCCTCAAAATTCTTAAAAACATCTTCTAAAAATATTACGAAATTTTTTTGTAGAAATATTTTTCTTTTCCTGAGTCATTTGGTAGCAATTTATCGCACCGTAGGAGTGTGGTAAGAAAAATACAATTTTTAAATGCTAATTGGTGGATAAATTATTATACGCTGTAATTTAATACGACACAAATCAGAGTTATAGTTATAAAGTAACATACAATTATTGTAGCATATATTAAATTTTGTTATTTATTTTTACTTGTGTGTTAATTGTGTGTGATTATACAGTGTTATCTAATTTGCAATTTTATTTCGCCATGTATGTAATTATGTGGTTTTTTACACGCTTAAAAAAGATCTTGACACGAATGTAGTTAGGCCGTGGCAACAGGTTAAGCTGTTAACTTTGACAGGTTTAGTAGTAAATTTTGAAATTTTTGAAGGGGTGGGGAAAACTGTTAACCACATGCAACAAGACTGGTGTTGCAAAACCCAACACCAAACTTGTTAAATAAACACTAAATATGTTGAAGCATTTATATCACTGTATATGTATGCTAAATTAGTAATCCATAGGTAATGTGTTGTGGAAGTCCAGTGGTTAAGGAGTCAGGTTCGTTATCAAAAGGGTGTGGGTTCGAATCCAGGGGTACGTTTCCAGTTTTTGGTGTTATTTTTAATTAATAAAATCGTTCAACACGATTAGTGTTGCGTGATCCAACACCGTTCTAGTATACTTAATGTTAGTCCAACAGTTTTCACTGTAAATCACTAACTATAATCCTGTTGACCGTGGTTAGCAGGATTCACTGTGGATGTCGGAGTAACAAGAAAGTAGTAAGAAATTAACAGTAAAGTTAGTAAAGTAGTCAATTCACTCTTATTTTTCTAAGCGTGTAAGAGATACGTAAAAACTATGTAGTGGATTTATTTACAGTAATACATTTTTAGAAAACTTATTTATTCATTTGCAACCAGATTCTATAATACAAATTTTCGTTTTAGGACTCAGCATGGATAATAAAGCTTCTTCATCGGGCGCATCAAAGAAAACATTCGAGAATAAAAGTGACAACGCAAGTTCAAGCTCCTCAAAAGTTGATACGAAACTGTATAGAAGACAAAACAAAAACAAAGGTGAAGTTAGAAGTAATCAACACGTTGTTCTTTTACTTCAAGATTCTTCTTGTTCAACAGCGGAAAATGTTTTCCAAATTGATCACGTAAGTTATCTCAAATTCAAACAAATATTATGTTTCATATTAACAGTGACGAATAAAAATAATGCAATTACCTTACGAAATAGTTTAAAACGAAATTAATTTTAAAATTATTTACGAGATCAGCATAAACGACTCTTGGTCCTTGAGTAAGCGTGTTTCATGTGCAATTAATAAAATAATACTTATATGTGTGCAGATACTGGAATCAATGGTTCTGAGATTGGATCGAGCTACTCTTTTGAACTGTCGTCTTCTTTCCAGCCGCTGGGCCTACTTTTGTTCAAAAGCATTGCAGAAAAAAGTGACTATCGTATTTTATGTGCGCCAGATTAACAATCCTCCTATCAAAGCCGAAAACTTAGTTGTGGTGAAAGCACTTCACGGTCGTTCCGTCAAAGATTTAATTACTGTCATGGACAACTCTGCATCCTTTCCATCGACTTCTCTTAAATTTTTCAACACAGTCCAATACTACAACTTGGATAACCTATTTAACTTACATGGACATTCTGTAAAAAAATATGAAAGCGACGGAATAGTGACTGTTGAAGAAATGAGGCAGCTTCTTTTAACTCAAGCTCCAAATCTTGAAGCGTTGCTAATCAAAAGGGTCGTAATTCAGATTCCTGTACATTTCCCTGAAACCTATTATGATATGAAGCTACGCGAGGCATGGACGCAACCCTACCTTTATGATGCATTTACAACACGCCGAATACCAATTTTGAAAAACCTTCAAGTTTTTCAATGCAATGATCAACTCCCTGAAATTTTTGTTCAACAGCTTTTGCATTGTTCTCCGAATTTAGTTGAAGTAATATTACCCGAAGTATATCTTCATAATCTTGTCGTACCTGTGGATCGTGTTCACCTTCTGAAAGAACTGACGTTGGGTTTCCGATTCTATGACTATCATCCACTTGATTACATCCTGAACTATCACCCAGATCGTCTAGCTCTTCGAAAAATTTCATTCAGCGGTTCTTTTTATTATCTGGAATTTCCTACGAATGCATACTTGGCATCGTTTGATTTTATGCGAAAACTTCTCCAAGCATCCGCAGCGACCTGCAAAAAACTTAAATGGCACGGAGTTGTTAAACATTTTGAAATCCCTCAAATGCCTCAAGTGACTCACATTGTGTTGCAAATCAACATGATTAATGGGAGGCCAGTGTCTGTCTTTGAGAATGGGGTGATTCTTGGAAATACATTCCCAAATTTAAAAATACTTGAAGTCCAATCAGAGCAGTACATAGCACCATTGGTACCGATTGGATATTTTTTCGGAATCTATAACAACGAGCCGGCCCCAGTCACAAGTGTGAGGAATGTAAATATGAAGGCCTTTAGCGGATCACAAGATTACATTCGAGATATCGGGCGGATGTTTCCTAATGCGTTTATTTATGGGTGGTATATTACAATGCTGCCCGCTAGAAATCAAATCCATGTTTAGGGTAAGTTACGTACAAAATATAGTGGCTTTGTTAGCATGCGCTGACTTCCATAGTTTCTAATTTATGGAATATGACAAAAAACCAAAAAAAGATCAGACTTCAAAACATTGTATGACCAGTTATGAAATATGAAAATTAATTTTATTTACAATTTTGCAAAAATTTGAAAACATTCAAATTACATTAACTTAAAAAGTTCAAAATACTCGATACACATATTTTATGAAAACTCAGAATTCATTATAATTTAGTTTTTACATTTTAGAATTTCAAAATTTTTATAGTTTGTAGATAATAAACTTAAAAGTAATTTGGGAGATATAAATTGACTGATTCGATTCTGAACCCGTTGCAGACGACCTGATACTATTGGGTCCTCCAGTTCTCAGTTAGTTACTACGCTCAGGCATCCTAGGTGGTGCACGCCCACGCCTTCCTCGTCGAGGCCGTGCTCCGCGTCTAGACGGACCACGGTTAGTAGATAAAATCTAAAATCAAGAAAATTAAATTCACCAATGACCAATTAACAAGCTACAGAATTTGCAGGAAATGAAAATATTACGCATTTTAGTTTATAAAAACAAATAAAAGTCAAAACTTTATTGGTACTTACATCACTGTCACGAAGCAGAGAGAGAAGTTCTGTCATATCATTTTCGATAAATTGTAGCCGAATATTTGTGCCAATGAACCGATTCCGGAGTGCTTCGGTAGAGAAAGACGAAGTGACATAGATCACAGTGTGGGGCCCAGCAAAATTAATTGCATTTTGGATGTCTTCATTGTTCCGAATCATTGAGCCAGGTCGGGGTTCTGAGTAAAAATAAATATTTCGAATTGAGAAATGAATACTCACAGCAGCAGTTTGAATGCAACAAACAAATACTAACTACTGAATAGTTAACTACTACACGCATTTGACATTTTAGCATACTTTGTATTGAGCAGTAGTAGGTAGTGTAATTGTTCATTATATCTTTTATTAACATCATGTTGTTAATTAAAATTAATTAATTATTACCTGGTGTGAGGTGGAGGTGAACAGTTTCATTATACAGAAAAGGATTGCCAAGAAGTGATCGAATCATCCCAACCACAGAGACATAGCTGTATCTTTGATTTTGTATAATTCCAAAAAGTTTCTGGTGCCCTCCGTACCTTATCTGTACAAAATTATTAATTATAATTAAAAACAAGATAAAAATTAACTGATTTTACTTTTTTGACATTACATTTATTACAACAAAGCTTGCATGCACTTGTATTTATTACGCAAAACACACTCACAACTAATATTTTAGTAAAGACTGGGCGATTATTTTCTAGCTCAGCTGCCCGAACCTCTCCTTGAAATTCCATGGTTTCGGGACGCACACCAAATTAAAAGTTAAACAATGAGCGTTGAGCCTTTTAAGATTGATTTCTTTCAACCTACAATGTTTTAATTAACCTTTATTTATTAACGATTTTATACTTTTAATTACTGGGACTGAATTTATAATTCAAAATACAGGAATTAATGAGAGAATTCTGAAAATAATTTAACTTCTAACAAGTGAGCCGGTTTACGGTCAGAAGTATTTACTGCAACAGCAACAGAAGCAAGATGATTAATTTAAAGCAAACTCGTCGTTGGTGTTGTGATAATAATAACAAAGTAGACAGTAGACAGTTGCAATCACTCTGCACTGTGTACATTTATACGTGCACAATTTATATATTATGTTATCGTAAATGTCAGTTACTTACAGGTAGACAAGTTTACACTTTAAAAAAATAAAAGGCTGTGGTTTGATCTGTTTTCTGTGGTGCATAATTAGCTTAATTCCAATATTTTGAATGCACTCAAACTCGATTTGTTTGCTACTTCACTGGGCATGTTATATAATATAAAAGTAAATTTGAAATTAGCGCAGTATTTGCTGTACATAATTACAGCAGCTGAAGTTGACGGCAATCAAGAGGTAGTTACTCTATTAAAATGCAGTATCCTGCAATGTAGCACATCATAGCTTTAACAAGGATGCAGTAGTTAATATGTTCCTATAATGCATAACTAGAGCTTAAATAAAAACCTTGAACTTGGATTATAGTTATAATTGTATAGCTAATAAAGCTACATAATATTAATGATTATAAATTGGTAGTAAAGATGCAGTCTCAAGAGACTCAAGACTGGACCTAAAGAATAGATTTCAGTATAACTACCTACTTAAAGGTTACACGCAGTTAAGGTCTTAAAGTGGTTGTAAGTATTATTGAGAAATAATTATACTGTTCGCGAAGGCAAAACTGACTGATCTAATTTTACATTTAAAGAAAATCTGACCATTTCCATACTCTAGTAAATACAGCTAATTCAATTTTATAAAGCATTGAATAGATAGGTATGTTATGGAAGGGATCGTCCATACAAGGCGTCTTTGAAGTATCACGCATAGGGCTTGCAAAATCAAGACCAAGACTTTCGCCATTTTCAAGACCATTCAAGACTTCTGAAAAGTCTTGAAATTTCAAGACCACCTTGAAATTCAATTATTCCAACCTCTTAACCCTGTTTATGACTTTTAAGACAAAGTTGAAAAATTTTTGTCAAGAGTCTTGATTTTTTCAAGACTTTTGAGTCTTGATTTCAAGACTCTTGAATTTTCAAGACTTCAGAAAGTCTTGATTTTAAGAGTCTTGAATTTTCAAGACTTTTGACAGTCTTGATTTCGAGAGTTTTGAATTTTTAAGACTTTTGAAAGTCTTGATTTCGAGAGTCTTGAAAATTCAAGACTTTTAAAAGTCTTGATTTCGAGAGTCTTGAAATTTCAAGACTTTTGAAAGTCTTGAGTTAGTCTTGATTTCAAGAGTCTTGAAATTTTTGTGCCTCCAGAAGTTAAAATAATGGTTAAAAAACTGAGTTTTTGTGCTTAAAAAATGATTTTGTACATGTTTTTGTTAGTCTTGATTTCAAGAGTCTTGATTTTTCAAGACTTAAGTCTTGATTTCAAGACTGAAGACTTTTGGAAGTCTTGATTTCAAGACTCTTGAAGTTTCAAGACTTTTGGAAGTCTTGATTTCAAGACTCTTGAAGTTTCAAGACTTTTGAAAGTCTTGTTTTCAAGACTCTTGAATTTTCAAGACTTCAGAAAGTCTTGATTTCAAGACTCTTGAATTTTCAAGACTTCAGAAAGTCTTGATTTCAAGAGTCTTGGTCTTGACAAGACTTTTGAAGTCGAGACTTTTGCAAGCCCTAATTACGCAATGCTTTCACCATTTTATTACCACGACCAGAAAACTCAACTATTTTGTTTTAAATTTGATTTTTAAACTTAATGTATTTTCTTTACAATTATTTAGGCTAATAGGTAGATTATTCACGTTTTATATAGATAATTTATCAGAAACAAACTAATATTGCAATTAATTTAACTGTAGTAAAATAATGAAATATAGATATACATACAAAATTGCTTCATGTTGCATGATAAAGCACTCATGACATATTTCATGTGATAACATTTAAAACATAAATTAGCTCGTATAGCATTAGCACTATTTAAAGTGAACATATTTCTGGCTTCTCTTTTGTATGCAAACCCAAATCTCCATAGGAGCTCTCTCTTGCTGTTGTATTACACTTGTAAAACGTACATATGTAAACGGTTTCTGCCTGGCATGGCTCAAAATCTGGATTTTTGAAACCCCTCTTTCGATCGATGAATATTCACACGAAACACACTAAAGCCATTTCTCAGCTTTCTTAACAAATCCTTATATATCGTCACTTTGTTTTAGATTTAATTTGGAAATTTCGTGGTGTTGATTGTTGATTACAATTTGCTTTGCAGAAGCGAACAGGTACTTGCAAAACGCACACGCAAGAGCAACCCTGGTCTTCTTTTGGTATGTATGCCTTGATATGGAGTACAGTCCTTGTTTCCTGCTGAAAAACAGCCTTAGACACAGTTGACACCCGAAATTTCAATATTTTTTATATAAAGGCTTTCTAAATGAATCATCAATCTCGTTGCTGTATCAGCAGTAAAATTCTGAGTTGCACTGGAAATTAGTGGTTTCTCCTCTGTATGCATCCTCATGTAAATGTAACTTTCCCCATTACTATGCGTTTTTGTACTGCGAATCTGCAATTAAATGTTCTTTCAAAATAACTTGAGTGCGTTTTAAGCACAAAACGTCGACTCGTAAAAATTCACTCAAAGCACTTAAAAACCGCTTAAGCTTTCTTGACCACTCCTCGTCACTTTACATTGAATTTAATTTTCAAGTTATTTGTTGCCAATATTGGGTTAATGTCAAAAATCATTGATGCTCGAATAACTCAAACGCTGGAGATATCATCATATTTTTGCTGGTGCGTGAAATTAATATTAGGGAAATGCCATAATTCATTTGCTGAATAACGTGACACTCTTATGGGCACTAGAGTTATTTACACCCAAAGGTATCTTAACTTCTGTTTGATATGTTCCATTTCCATTTAAAGCTTCTATTCCACTGCTGCTGCTGCTGCGGCCACGCATAAGCAACTAGTCGCATTTATATGGTTTCTCTTTTGTGGGAGTCATCAAGTGAATTGCGCGCTGTGCGTTTTAGATTACCATGTGATACCCCAAAATTTGCATTGAAACCGATGTTGGCTTTCCACCCAGCTCAGTAGTCACTATGTACTAAATTGCAAGATCACACCAAAACTATCACGCTGACAAAACTGACAATATAACTCCGTAGTCATGGTGTGAATATATTGAATTCCGGAAGTATCAGCAGGACATCAAATATTCTGTGTACACTAAAAGAAAAACTTGACTGTCTTCACTTTGTTCTAACGGTGGTTTGGTTCTAGGTCCATCGCATGTATTCACCTGCAACCGATGGGAACGGAACCCACAATCACACATGGCAGAACCCGCTCACTGACCTAGACCCGGACCCAAATTTAGGTTCAAAGCAACAGGGTGCGCTCGGGAGCTCCTAAACAATTTGGCTCGATAAAATTGCCCTAAAGTCTAGACCCAAACCCAAAACCAAAGACCCGGGTCGCACTTAAGTTTTTTCACTTGTGGACCCACGCAGAGGAGAAACCATTAACATATGGCGAGTGTGCCTACTGTACTGCTGAAACAGCAAATGAATTTAAAATTTTAGTCGAATGCCGCCAAATAGAATTACAAATTTTAAGATTTAAAACTCAAATCTGTCAAAAACGTTTATTTAGTTTAAGTATGACTATATCAATTTACATGATAGGAAAACGAGGATTCCTCTTGCGTATGAGATTTGCAAGAAGCAGCTCTCTTTGACTGCAACTTGAAATCGACATCACAAAGTTTGTAGTTAAAATCTAAAGCGGAGTGACAAGCAGTCCTTGAGAAATCAGAGTCAATTGAAATGTGTTTTGCGTAAATATTCATTAGGATATTAGGAGTAGAACGTTGAAAATACAAACACAATTTATTTAGATTTTACTTAATCGTCAGTTGCTTTGCTGTGGCATAGCAGTTCAGTAGGCGCACTGCACTGGACACAGTTTAATGGTTTATCTTGAGTATGAGTCATTAAATGAATTGCAAGTTCCCTTTAGCCTTTAACTATGCATTTTTGGACTGCAAAACTTGCATTTAATGACACGGGATTATAATGACTCAACATGTGCGTTTTAGCACGCAACTCTCCACTCATTAACATTCACGCAAAGCACACACTTCACCCGAATCTCACACACTCCTCGTTTACTCCAATTTAGTTTCTATTAGCAAGATATTTAGTGTCAATTTTACGTAACTGTCAAACAAACCCGTTTCTCGCGAAATTCACACAAGAGAGAAACCCTTCTTGTTTCCCTTGTAAACTCATATGGTAATGGAGTTCTTGGTCGCTGAAGAACATAACAATCTTTTTCACAATTTACACTAGAAGATTATAAGTACTTTAAAATTATGTCAACTTTCCATGTCAAGTTTTATCTTCACTGCTGCGGCGGCAGCGAATCAATCGCACTAGCAACACTGTAATGGTTTCTCTCGTGTGTGAATCTTGAAATAAAATGTGTGCTGTTTTTTAGCTTCTTGACACTGTATTTTTATTGAAACCGCTTTTGGCTCTTAACCCAGCCTAGGGGTCAATACTACAATGCCAGATCAGAATGAATCACTATAACTGACAAACTGACAATATTACTCTTTATTACTATTATGTTATTTTTAAATGCAGAATTAATTAATGCCGAAATTATTTATTACAGCGGTATGACGAAAGACACTGAATACTTACAATTACAAAACAAAGACAACATGTTTTATTTCGGAAGAACTTTGAAGAAAATGATAACTATTGCTCCAGTTAGTCTTTCCTTTTTTTTTGAGGGGCAGCGCTGAATTCAAGTCATTGTGGATTGGTGAAACGTTTGTATGTGCATATATTGCCAACGAAGATTCAAAATGACCCATGTCCAGTTGAAACTTGAGATAAAATGATGTAAGTCAAGAACTGTAATTATGATAGATGCGAAACGTGTTTACAACTGCAGTTTCAAAAGTACAAAATATGTATGTGTTTCAGTGTTTCACAAATGTGCGTATTTTTCACGTGTTTTTGAAAAGTGTAAAATGCATCATCAACGTGTTTTTGTGAAAAAGCAAAATGCATCACTACTGGGAGAGTTAACGTTGTAATGAGTGTGTTGTAGCATAGGAGTGTTTTGGGGTTGGTGGGGTGAGTTTGGATGCGAGGAGTGAGAAAGAGCGATTTTTGGGAAGGTATCCGGGAAGGTATATGGGAAGAAATGAGGGCATGTATGGAGGGAATGTAAACGGGGAACGAACGGGAAGATATGAAGGGATGCAACGGGTAGATATAATGAGATGCATTGGGTGACAGGCGGATTCGAATTACATGCATTACATTACACGGCATAGTGTTACGTGGCCATAGAATTTAATAATATTATTCTTAATATATGAATCTGTGTAGGTAGGTAGGTAGGTACTTACATAGGTAGCTCCCCATGAATGGGGATTTGCCTTGTGTTGTATGCTAATTGTAGGAATGTAAGTAAAATGAACCAGGAGAAATGCAAATAAAGTCATTTAATTAAAGTATTTACATATTTACATTTTATTTTTTTTGCAATTTTCTTGCTACACCGACACAATTTACATTGATATTTACATAATCGTTTTCAGTATTCTAAATTAAACTCAACTTAAATTAAATATTTACACAACGCAAATACAATATTTACACATATGTACATCCTACAATACACACGTTTTATAATTAATTTATATTTTTTAAATTTGTATTTATAGTATATTATTAGGCTAAAATTAAATACATAGTGCTACTTATGATTAAACTAAAAACTACAGTTGCTCACACAAGCTTACACATACTTTAATTTTATTTTTTAACTAAAATTAATATTTACAAGAATTGTTTTTACAATATTTACAAGTTTTTTTTTCACGTTCATGTTGTAAACCAAGTTACGTCTTACGTAAATCAACGTGTCCAAAGGGCAAACTATAATTACAATTAGTTGGATCTGGAAATACTCGAGATAAATCCAAAGAGTTAAATGCCAATCTATTAAAGTTTACAATGTACAAGTTATGGTCCTTAGACCTTACAGAATTCACATTTATCTTACAAGGTTTGTTTGTTTCCAACATTATTTTATACTTGTTGTGTTTACACTGCCTCATTGCAACTGCTGAAATTCCTGCACACTTTTGTTGTTGAGTGTCGTTTAAGTACAATAAACTATACATTTTTGGTTTTAAAATAATTAGTTCTTTTAAGTCTAAGCTTTGTATTCTTAACTTTCCGCTTTTGTCTTTATTTAGACTGTGTAAGTCTGGGTACTGGTGCTCATACATTTTTAGGAACTCATGGTCGCGAGGAATTTTGCTAACATCAAACTCTATCTTTGCTTCAAAGATATCGTCCCAAAATGTATTTAGCTCGTCAATTGTGTGCATTTCATATCCGTCGGTATCACTGTAATCCAGATGTGCCTTGTCATGGAATATCTCACAAAGACGATCCCATTTTTTATAGAACAACACTTTTGCAGTATCTAAAATAGCGACTCCAGTTAATGGTTAGTAGTCAGTAAAGTTAGTAGCGCGGTATGTTTTCAATTTTTCTGTGAATATGCTGAGATCTTCTGACAATCCCTCAAAGTCTTTGCAACGAGGTGATGCTAATGATTTTTCAGCTTCTGCTGCACTTGTACAAATATGAGCATTAACAAATTCCAAGATATTTGCAATTGTTTTTCCGTAAATTACATTGTTATTTTTTTTAAGTGCTTTGTTTTCAAATTCTGTTTTAGCTGCTTTGCGTTTTTCCAAGTTAACATCAATGTATGGTTTAAAACAGCGTTGTTGTTTGAATCTTACGCCACAATGAACATTAAGTCAAACTAATCCCATAGACAAGTAATACTGCAGAGCCTTGAAATGCACTGTATACTTGTACTTGTTATGAAGAGTTAACATCAATCGGGGGCGGGATACTTGCCGCTGCAAACTGTCAGCTGTAGTTTTATTCGGGCACATGATGGTAGCAACGTCTTGCAGATTTAATGTTCGCTTTTCCATTGCAAGAGGCAGGTTTTCGTCTCGTTTGTGTAAATATGCAGGGTATTCCAAATCCACTTCTAGTATATATCCGAAGCTACCATCTTCGTTGCCAAAATTAGAATCAGCCCAGTTGATATGTTTTAGGTCTTTGGCTTCCATGTATTCGTAATCTGACACTAGCATTAGCTGTTTTAAGCAATATGCATACAAACTATTGATGTCTAGTGACAGCAATTGCTTGCGAGGTTTTGACTCGTCAAAACCTTCCGGACATCGCTCATGGTTGGCAACTACATGCTTCTGAGTGAACATGCACTGACCGCCGCGTATTCCCTTTGTCGCAATGTCTAATATTCTTTGATCTCTTATGTAATCAATTTCGGCATTTGTAAACTTCAAAAAACACTCCCAAGAGAAGCTGGGCAGCGTCATAGAGTAAGTTGGGTCCAGTTGGTAGTTTTGAAGTCCAATTTTTCTAAAGTCTTGCCATACTTCAGCAAGTAAAAGTGTTTCTATCATACACGAAACCCGAGTATAATCGCGCAATGTTGTTAGTTCAAATTGAGTACACACTTTTAGCACAAGTTCCCATTCTGTTTCAGAAATTGGCTCGTCGTCTAGTATTGATCGCTGAAATTGTTCTCTTAAAATGAGTTTCTTTGAAAATGCACAACGATTAGTTAATGCCTTGAACGGAAAGCACAAGGGCGTCTGTAACAGTTTGATGCAGTTTTTTTATATCGCCGAGCTTCTGGGTTTGTTGATTTCATTTTACTTAGATGAGCAAAATGCGACACAAAATGTGACACAAGTTTTAGATCTTGTTTATTTTGCGATTTTAAAGATTCAACTAAATCTGTTAAACTTGTATCCATAAATAAACTCGAATCGATGAAACGAACTTTAACTTTTAAATTGAATTTTTTTCCAGTATATTGTTCTCCAGTGTTCTTGTCTTGTGGGTATTAGAGATGAAGATCTGGTAGCCAAGTATCCTTTGAAGTTATTGTTATAGATTTTATATCACTGGCGGATTTTGCAATAACTTTGACATCCTTAGCTTTAAAGTTATTTGTTTTCATTGCACTAATTATTAGGTGGTAGTCAATTGTTCCTCCACAGTGTGAAATTATGGGTATTTCAAACTTGTACTTTATTTGTAGATTACATCTGCTGCATGCTGCAAACTTAAAGTTACCCTAGTGGTGGTTATGATGAAAATTTTTAAATATTTTCTTATTGTTGTCAAATTCACGTTTGCACATGTGACAATGTGATGCTTTATTGAATTGTTTTTTTTCTTCTTCTGATGGCAGTACAAAGTTGTTGGTGTTTCTTATTTTAGACAATAACTTTTTTGCCCAAGTGAATATTCTTTTAAAGAAATGATTTATTAAATTTAGACCATCAAAATACTCGACTGCTATAACTTTATCAAAGTGTTTCATTTGACTTATAACAACAACCGAATATGCGGCTGGAAGAATCTCGTTTGAAATCTTGATATTGTGTGTTACAGATTTTGCATCTTCAATAGGATTCAAAAATGTTGAGAATTTATTAACAATGACGTACGGGTAGGGAAGGGTTTGCCACAGTTTGGAAAACTTGATTCGTTTGTGTAATTCTGGAAACACAATGTTTTTTGTCACAAGAGTTGGGCAGTTTTCCAGATGTTGATCCAAATTGTGTTTTGAATTAAACGATCTAAAACATAGCTGGCAATAAAATTGCTTGGTATTATGCCCATTACGCAGAAACTTGTTTATGTCAGTAATCAACACAAGATGATAAGCTTTGTTTTTTTCATTTGCAGAGTCGTTTTGGATGAGAAATAAATTACACTTTTCACTTATGTCGGTATTCTGGCATCTTCGGATTTGAATAATTTGATCTTCTCGGTGGCTCCAAATATTGATTCCAAGATTATTGTTTATTTCAAATATTTTTAGTTCAGTCAAATTGTCCATTTGCAAAGGAAATTTAAAATCAGTAAAATCAAATCTTGAAAAGTATGGTCGGTACTGCTCTGGGTACTCTAAGCTTTGTTTCATATTGTGTACTCTTTGCACTTTGTTTTCCTGTTTTAGTTTGTACATTTTAGTGTCTATTATTTCGTGTCTAAACCGATGAGCAGCAACGCAGAACCTAAAGCACTCGTTGCATTTATTTTTAATGTTCAAATATCCTTCCTTTCTGGGTTTCATTTTGAGAAACTTAATATACCCTTTTGCTGCTGCATTTGCAAATAAGTTTAGTACACCAATCTTCACCTGAACTGATTCAATTTCGCGAAGTACCCATCCAGTTCCGTACTTGTTAAAATCGGTCAGTCTTTCTACGCACTCATTTGCGCTATTTAATACAAACTTGTCAATTTCACTTGTAATAAAGATATCGTAATTCTGACCTATGAAAGTGGGGTTACGCACTTTTATAGTTTTTTCTGTTTCCACTTCAACTTCTAATTCCATTGTAGCGACAATTATAAGCTGAGCTTTGATACCACTATGTACACTCAGGTTTTGTGTCAGTAACTTCACAAAGCGATCATGCAATTCTGCCATTATTGTTTCAATACTTGCAAATGTTTCAATTGGCTTGTGAATGTAGATTACAATCATTCCCTTATGATATCTTGAATATTCTTGAAATACGTCCAAGTCTATTTGAGGTGAACGGCGTAGTCTTTTCCTTGCTGGTTGGCTAGCTGTGCTTGTAGTTGGTCCATATGTTGTACCCGATCGACTGGTGCCGCCCCCTACCAGATCTTGGCTTCGGTTCTCAATGTGCCCAAGTCTTTCTCCAACATGAGAGCATTGGTGGTGCTGTTTGTTTAAACAAAACAGGTTGAAATCTTCACACTGATGTACGTGTTCCACATGGGACTTATACGGTACATGAAAGTAACACTTAAACGGACAGTGGGGAAAAGAACACTTAAAGTGGTTGGGGGATGATCCAAGCACTGTGGGCAAAGGGTAATCTTCTTGCTCGTAATGCAGTTGTGCGCCGACAACTCGTGTCGTGTAGGATGGGGTAACTTGAGGGTCCATGTTAGTAAAGCAATACTTTAACTATAGAGGAGGGTAATGTGAAACACCACGGTTTGGTTTCCGATACAGCAGTAGAGTTCTGCCTGGAACTGTGAGCTTTGTAGATGTATGGCTTTAGGACTTGTTAGGTTCTTGAGTTAGGTGCGTGAACTGCTGCTGCGAGTAGTGTGAGGCTGAGTCAGTTGAATACCAGTATTTATAACTGAATCTTCGAGCCGCTCTATCACGCCCACTTGTTGGGCTCCGCCTTCTTCTTTAGGGGGCTAGGTTCTCCCTTTTCTGAACAGCTTTATTATTTTGAATGCAAACAGGAGCAGAACCAGGATAAATGACACGTATATAGCTGCACATGCACAAAAACAGAACACAAAAGCCATGTATTAGTATGTGTATATAGATAGTGCTAGTTTAACTACTATTAGCTATACAAGTTTTTACTATATAAGGTATATAAGTCAAACTCACGAGTCAGTGAACAAATTTTTTTATTCACTCACGTATGTAATCAAATGTGTTGTGTACCAATAGCTTAGCTTCTGTGTGTTGAAACTTCTCGACCACGTCCATGATAATTCCGTTCTGGGCATTTAGACTTTTGAGCATGTACTTTAATGCCTGTAGTATAAATTTATAAAATGAATTGGATTGGATAAGAGGAAGTTGCGTAGTATTAAACTGCGGGCTGGTTTATTGCCGTCCATTTGGCTTTTACTATTTTCAGATGATCTTGTGGCGTGTTTATCTTCAGTCACAGGTGGCGCAGCTAACACATCAGCTGCAAATACATTGTTGCATACCAATGCAAGTGCTAAAAGCACAAGCAGCACTGAAACGTATATGCGTATTGAAGGCATTGTTGATTTTAAGTATTGAACGCTGTGAGTTGTTGTATGCAACTGGTGACAATTGAAAATTTGCAACTGTTTATATAAGTTTTTGCATTTAGTTCTGCAAGAATATTTATGCACTTATATTACGCCGTTTTCGTTTGAAGGGTCTTGAAATCATTTCTTCGTACTGAATCCAATCTTGTCGTTTAAGGGTTTTCTTGTGATTTCCTGTTCCATTGCCATTTTGTAAGTCTTGCAGCTGTGTGTTGTCAAATTGGCTAGGAGGGGAAAGTGCAGATGCTGTATTGGGTTCATAGGCAGGTTTATTATTAGTCTGTTCTGCACGTATTTTCATAAGCTCAGCATACAGCTTTGGCTCAATTGCCTTCATTACTGTTGCCATTTTTGTTTGTTTGTTAAAACGTAGAACGCTAGTCACAAATTATGTCAGAGAATAAAGTAGTACAACAAATTTCACTTTTGTACACTTTATAAAACACTGTAGCTAAAATTGCTTGAACAAGTTTATGATACTTTAGTAAAACTTTGCGCAGGCGTAGTATATCGTCACACGTTAATCGCCTTATTAGCGTCTTTATTTGAGTATTGTATCCTTTAAGTGGATGTTTGCAAAATTTATTCACGTTGTATATAGTTTCAGCCAAGGCATATAATTGTTCAGACGTTGCACTTGTTATAAGATTTTTGTATTCCTTAGACTTGTAAAATGTTGAATTTGACAAAAACTTGTAGTTTTGTTCAAAACGACTGCCACTATTGTTTGTTTGAGCCATTTTTATGGTTGAGTTGGTACGTAAATGTCAAAACTATTACACGGAAATTTGTTTTTTTGCACATATGTTGTAGGATTGGGGCACTTTGGATGCAAATCTAGCATTAGGTAACTGTGCTGGCGTAAACTGCATGCTTTCTTGTATGCTTCTTGCAGGAACTTGGGACGTCCGGGGCTAACGTGTCTTGAAATTTGACCAATAATGCTTCTATCTCTTGGTACGTCAAACAATATCATGTATTTTGTATTTAAGCTTGTAGTTCTTAACTCTTTAGTAAACGTGTTTTGTAGAACAAGTATAACACTAAAGTCCATATGATGGGACAACTCAGTAAATATTTTCTGAACTAAGAGTCTGGCCTTTGGGTTTGATTCAATAAAGTTAAGATGGTCATCTAAAACCAATAGGCATGGGCTGTTGATATTATCTAACAATGCTTCAATGTTATTTATATCTGACACTAATGTTATTTCACTGTCCGATGCAAAATCAATGCCAGAAAACTGTTCTGGTTTTGTATGTACACTAACATATATTACGTTATTTATTTTTTCGTTAATAATTTGTTTTCGGTGCTCAACAATTTTTAGACAGAGAGTACTTTTTCCTGATGAGCTAGGGCCACATATCATAGCCGTAAAAGGGTGAATTAATCTAAAGTCGACAGTGGTTGCTGTTGACATTATAAAATCTAAACTGCTACTGACAAAAGTTTTTACATATACTGCTATTTATAATAAATTTGTGATACATTTTTTATAAAGTTAGGCTACACTTCTTACACAATATTACAATAATATTTAATAGTACATTATTAAACTATGGCAAAACTCTGGAAACGAAACTTTAAATGTATTAGACTGTAGTTTAAGTGGTACGCTATACATATTCGGTATTACACTAGGGATCATTTCTATAAATTTCCTTACTTTTCTATCATTACCTAGTACAGAGCTTGTAAATATACTCAAAAAATCTTTATAACTAATTCCTAAAGCTCTAGAGTAGAGATAATATATACAATACATTCCACACACTGTCGATCTGCCGCTTTGTAGCACTGTGCAGTTTTCAGCCACCATATGGTTTCCTGGCAATTGCAAATTTCGATACTGTTGAATTGGATTTCCATACGAGTCAAAATATTCGAAGCTGTACCTTGAAGTCACCCAGTAAGAAATTCAGTGCTTCCTAGGGCTTTCCAACTTGTCTGTATTTTGAATAATTGCAATAGGGTAAGTTATTCCATTGTTTCTTTTTTCTGCGCTGAGCAAAGTTGACCGCATTTGATCTGCTGCAATAACGTAGAACTTTACTTGAGTTTCTCCAAGTAAGATTTTGAGACATTGTTGTAATTCTCCAGTGTTCATAATGTGAACGTTGTTGTTTGTTCAACATCTGTAAAGGAACAGACAGGCTTGTTATAGATACATTATTATAAATATACTTGGAGCTTAATGGTTTTTTGTTTTTGCACAAACTCGTTTGGTTCTTTACATTTTAACGGTTGATAATAACTTGTTGGTTGCGGTCAATCTCAATAATGTTTTGATATTGGCTATATAGTATAGCTGTCACTGATTTAGTTAGTGCGGTTCTAAACTTCAAACTTATTTAGACCTGTCCAGTTTTGTTCACGCTTAAAGCATTGGCTTGTGTGGGTACAAGCTCAAATGCAAATAAGACTCTTCCCTTTGTATAGTTGTTTCTATGTACCCCGTTATTAAGGCTTGGATTTGCTGCTGTTTTTTTAAGGGTGTTCAGAGCCAGCAAAAAGTTATCTTCTCCTGATCCTTCTTCTTTCTTGAAACTTAAAGGCAACGTCTTGTATTCAATTGCTTCTTGGTTCATTGAGACAGTAATTTCACTCAAGTTAAAATGTTAAAAGTTGCAAAAGGATTTTGTGAGTTTTCCCAGATACGCTTCAGAATCCACCAGGCCAAACACAATAACTTGTGGTAATCTGCCGTTGATGCAATTATCCAAGGAATGTGAACTCACGCCAGATATAATAACAAAGTTCTTGATTTCCGGTTCAATACACGGGTACTTGAGCGTACCATTATTAAGGTTAAGTCGATGCTTTTCAATAGCTAGTGGTGAAACGGTCTGTCTCTTCACGTACAGTACAGCATTTACAATGTCCACGCAAAACGGGCAACCAGAGTACCCAGTTCTGGTTTCAGTTTCTGCATCAATGCAAAATGCAGGGTAAGATCTTCTCATAATTATTCGGATATCAGTTTCTCCTGGTAACATTCGAGTCTGTGTAAAGAATGGTGATTCTGGCCTACCCACCATTGTAAACGGCTTTGATTCACTAGCAATATTATATCGAGCCATGAAGCCGTCGTCAGTTTTAGTAAATGTATCTGGAGAAGTGTTGGGTATGAACAACTGGTCTAACATGCCGTTTTTCTTTTCGATTGGATTAGATGCAAGTTCCTTCTTCAAGTAAGAACTGATGGCGTAATGATTTGAGTTGTCACTAATTAGCTGGCCATTTAAATAGAACTCCATGTTACTGAATAAACCGTAGAACAGCATTGAACACGGAGCGACTAAATCAGCAGCTGCTATCGGTTTGCCATCTGCTAGCATAACACGGCATGTGAGATCTAGAAAAGATCCGTCTTAGGCGTAATACTTGCCTTTAGATTTCAAAATATTAAAAATGAGTGGATTTTTGTTATCTCGCGGGCTAAGTACAGGGTAGTATGGGTAATACTCGGGGGCATCTTCAACGCTGACATTAGTTGGGGGCAACTTGTCTAAAATAAAGCTGTTCCTTATAGATTTTTGAGAACCCTCGTAAATTGTAGATTCGTCGTAGAATCTATCTGGTGTGGAATCCATGATAAGACAGAGCTGCAGATTTTTTGTTGATATTGCTTTGTTGTAGGTTAGGTGATGAATGAAGTAGAATTGAACGTACAGTGGTTTATAAGTTATTTGCGTCTGTATGCTTTCCTTTGTCTTCCTGCTCCAGACTGAGCAGATAATCTGCCTCCTCCTGGTTGCTTAGTATGCGTAACTGGTTTACGTCTTAGGCGGCCACCAGTGTGAACACGCCGGCGAACAATGCGTTTTCTTGAGCCTCCAGACTCTGCCTTACGACGAGCTACACAACGTCCGCCAGTCTGAATTTTAGGCATATTGCGTTTTACTACTTTTTTATTTCTTTTAGGACAAATTGTACGGCAATGAGTAACGCGGCACTTGTTAGAAATTGCACGTCGTTTGGATGGCTGTCGCAATTTAAGTGGAACTAAATTTTGGGTATTTTCTAGGCCTATTTCACTGTTTGCACTGCTGTTTAATGTGTTTTCAAGACCAACTCCTACGGTATCTTCTCCAGCCCCCATTTGTTTGTCGTTTTCAGTAGCAATGTTTTTAATTGGTTGAAGTGTACAGTATTCACCGAGTAAACTGTCTTTTAAAAGTTCTTCGACCACAATTTGGAGTGCGTCACCAGCGTCAGATTCGTAAACGTTTTTACACACAATTTTACGCATAATTTACAACATGTTTGGTAATGTTGTAAATAAATTAAAGCACTGCACTGTTTGTTTAAATAATTTGCAAGTAACTGGGCTGACGTTGTTGTTGTTTGAGAGTTGAATTCAAAATGATTCGCAAATGACAAACTGTGTCTTTTTATATTAAATATGTTTTAAACTTAACGAGGCTTGAACTGCAATTCTTTAATAGTTTGCATGTTCTCAGGCAGTGTGACTAGGCTTCGGTATTCATCTTCTTTGTATTCATAAATATACTCTTGAACATTCTCTAAAACATTCAAGCATCGCCAAAACATGCAATAGTTGCATACTTTAATTTCTGGCATGTACTTGTAAATGTACACTGTTTCCCTATACAAAGATATGCTGTGAATATACTCTGCATCGAGTTCGCCTCTGACTAACGAAACATCATTAGGATCGAATTTACACACGAAACAATCAATATTTTCAAAACTTCGGGTTACTTCACACCAATTGCCAACATCGTTGAAATTATCAAAGTCAATCCACTCATCGTACGGTGTATTTAGGCTGGCAAGTACTTGTTCATCTTTTTTCCTTTCTTGCATTTCACATCGCGTACAGTATTGTTTGTTTTTATACATGACAGTTTGCAAACTTGACGGCGTATAGTTCAACCAGCAGAACTGGCATGCCTCACACAACAAACTTTCCAGAGTTAATGAATTCATGTTTTTCGCACAACAAACTTTACAATTTGCAATCTTGGGTTAAGAACAACTCAAGGTTTTTAATTTCATCGTAGTTCAATTCAATTTGCAGGCCCAACCATTCTCCGTATTTTTCAGACGTTTGCTTTAAAACTTGGCAGAAGTAAGAACTACAGCAGATTCACCACTTTGTGTATTGGATCGTCGTTGTACATGTAAGGCAATGCACTGCAAATTTATTTTTGAATTTAATTTATTAAAAAGCACTGTACATAAAATGATGTTGTTGTTGTTTGATAGTTGAATTAAGAATGATTCGCGAATGAAGAACTGTGTCTTTTTATATTAAATATGTTTTAAACTTTGCGAGGCTTGAACTGCAATTCTATAATAGTTTGCGAATTCTCAGGCAGTGTGACAAGGCCTAGGTATTCGTTTAAAAGGGTAATTTGTATTACTTGCTGTTCCTGCTGTTTAAGTGGCAAATATAATATTGGCAAAAAGTTGTGCACTGTCTCTTCATTATATTCGCTTGAGATTTCAACTGAGCGCAGCAACGGTAGAGCATGGGTAGCATAGAGCTGGTTGTCGATCAAATTGCATGTTACAAGCATTTGCTTAGCTGGTTCAGTATGCTCAGGTTCAACATCTTCTTCATTTTCTTCATTTTCTCTCTCTTGTTCTTCTTCCTTTGCTAATTCCGGTTGCAAGTTGGCGACGACACCATCTTTGAATATGAAATTGTCATTAAACCCAAAAAATCTAATAACAAGTAGTGGGAGCTGTACAGTAATGTCTTCCCGTAGGTTTGGAATACTGAGCTGTCCGTCTTCATGTTTAAACTGTACAGTCGTATCACTCCAAAGCAGCTCATTTAAAGTGCGGTTAATTTCATGCACTATGTGATCCAAGTCTATTTCTTCTGGTTCTTTCATTGGCATATAATGTGCACACATTTTAAACAGGCGAATGTTCATGTAATTATAGTCTACAATTTCATTGTATTTCTCTTCGTCAAAGTCAAATTCAGATTCGTAGACGCCTTGTCGTGTTGCTGCAAGCCTAAGCACAGTGCTATTGGTTCGGGTAACACAACATAATCCCCTTCGTTTCCTTCAAACGTCAATTTGCATTTAGTATTGCTTGTATCAGAAGGAAACTCAATTTTTAGATTTGTGTCATTATTTTCTGGATCACGCATCTCAGAATTAAAACGTTTAAAACATTTACGAAAGTCAGAATCCTCTGTATTCATTTGTTTTCTAAAAATTATAAAAGTCTCAAAGCCCTGGTATAACTGTATTACGTTCTCCATACTTTCAATTTTTTCAGCCCCAAAATTGAAGTTTGTGTCCATTGGAATTATCTCAAAGTCTTCTTGACGTGAGTAGTCGTACGGTTAATGGTTTCCAGACATAAACCGTGATCTGCCTTGCTTAAAAAACAGTGCAAGAGGTGTAGGGATTGCAAGAATTACATTGTTTGATTTTGACACGTTAATAAGGATCATATGTATTTCCTTAGGGTCTAAGCTGAGAGCTTTTTGTTCAATTTTAAGCGGCACTTCGTCTTGATTTAGCAACGCATCGTTAAGTCTAGTCATAAATTGGTGTACTGTTGTTTCTTGTTTCTGGAAGTTGAAAAAACTTTTTACTGTTGGCTTGTAGTTGGGAAACAGTTTTTGAATAAGCTCAAGGTCAGAAACTTCAGCGCTACGTACGCTACGTATTGGGGTGGCTGGTACATGCTGAACTATAGCTGGCTGTATGCTGCTTGTGTATCTCAAACTCACTAGTCCGACGTCGTAATTTTCAAGGTTTAGAGGGTTAGGGAGAACAGCTACAAAGCTAGACGGGGTGTTACCAGTATAAATATTGTTTTGCTGGTCACTTGTAATCGTTATGTAGATATTTTTGGTACCTGCTGGGTCTCGATCTAATTGGGAACAACAGTGTTTGTCTAATCTTCTGCGTTTGTTGTTGATATGCTGCTTGATATCATTGGTAAAATATGGAATAAACGGTGTAGAATTCATGTTGATTCTTCAACTCGGCTAAGCTCTTCCTTATAAAATGATCCAGTAATGCTGTTGTGATTTAAATCTTCCAAGTAGTATGTTATAAGTATGGTTTCCAAGTTTACGGACTTCACAATAAACCATTCAACGCTAAAGTTTTGGTTGTAGCCTGGGTAAAGGATAATAATACATTAACTCGATTGTTCAAAAGTCTCCCTATTTATACATGTTTTATAATCTGGTATTTTAGCTCACGTGGTACGCTATATTATACTTAACTTTCTTAAATGTTAATTTAGTACGACTAATTCGCACTTGGTCGCCAGGCTTAAACACTGGTCTACGTTTCGTAGTGTCGTTAATAAGGTCTGAGTACATGGTTCTCCATACATCGTTTTCATTCAAACTGTTCACGCTATTGAGCGACATCTGGATTGTTGAGTGAAAAGTGTTGTTGTACGTTTTTACAAATGCACAAAATATTTCAAGAATACGGTTTGTTTGCTTTTCTGGTATGTACCTAGCCACCTTCTCAAAAATGGTCCTACATAAATAAATAAATACTGTGGTAAAGCATGTGCATCAACCTTATATTGAGTTTTGTATAGCAAACTTGTTAGTTAGTGTGTAATTTAGCTGAACTTATGACTCTTTCTACTATACTTGATTTAGTCTCACTATATGTATTATAGTATTTTATTCCCTTGCTCTTTAAAAACTTGCGAAAAGACTCTGCTCGAAATTTAGTACCTATAAGTAACAAAATATTATATATATATTGTTGTTAGTCCTATATATTATATTTAGATTGATTTGAAACGTTTAAATTAGTTGTATGTTACCCTATTAGCTGTTTGCAGCTAACCTCGGTCTGTAAATAAATAAATTGGTGTTATTTTTGCTTCATGGAATATACTTTTCATTGCTTTAATTACTGTTACTGGTCTTTTGTTCTTTATAAATCTACAAAAAAGCTTTTTCGTGAAAGCGTCAATGCAAAAAAGTATGTTTTTATATCCGGAATTTGCTTTTAATAAGACTGACCCTAAGATTTTTAAATTAACGCAAGAAATTTCTCCTGCCATGTTCACAATGGTTCTCCTGCGCCTAAAATTTTTCCTTATAGGTCTGTGTAGACTAAATGAATTCAGTTGGCTTAGTTCTTTGTCAACCTTTTTTTTGTCGTGAAAATGCTTATTGTTTTTTATAAATCCACTTAGGGCAGAGTATGAGCCTTTAAGCCTTGAATTTAAATATGATTTACGACTTTCTGCCATTGTATAGATACAAAAGTTTGCGACTGTCACTGAGATAGTTGATAATAAAACTGCGCAAAATTTTAGTAAACCAGACGTTTTAAGTATCTTACAATTTATAAGTAGCCGAGATTTTATTTATTGAACATTTTCATTATTGTTGTATTTATGTATTACTACAACGTATCATTGATTTTTATTATAATTTAAGTGCAATTATACAATTTCATTTTTTCTTTTTAGCACACTTCGTATTGCACTATAAAGTTTACCTACTATTTGTGCTATTTTAATTTGTTTTTAATATTTGTACCTCACTGCAAACAATAATAAAAAGGTGTCACACATAGCTGTATTATATTTATTTCCCTATTTTTACTAGTTCAATGTTTCCTAATTACATAACTATATATTCACAGATACTTAAAAAACTTTTTGCCTATTGCAATATATCATTTACCAGCTACAATCTGCTATTTCTATTTATATACAGTAAACAACAGTAACTATGAATCTAAAATCATTAAATGTTTTTTATTATTTTACATTTACCTACTTAGTATTTTTTATATTTTGTAAATACTAATACAGTGGTACTTTTAATATTTACAGAATTGTTAAATTGTTTGAATCATACAGTATTGCATTACCTTACAACTATCATATAGTAAAATTGTATATATCACTTTCTTTTCACTCTTCAAAAACGTGTTTGGTTATTACAATATAACATTTATAATTCGAACACATGCAATAATTTATACATTTCAGATAAAACTTTTAATAAAATACGTAAAATCAGCATGATAGGAATTTTACTGCTAGCGTTATGTTCTAGAGGCTGCTTTTTTATAACAAAATTTAGCTTGTTTTATCCAACGTTAATTGACCTAACTGGATTACAGTTGGTTCAAAAAATGTTTGAAACACTTTGAACTGGCGGTTTTGAAAAATAAAATATCGTTCGTACTTTGATTGGCTTTTTATTACATAATTCTTGCGTAGCTTCTTAGATAAAAATGTACAATACTTACATGGAAACAGTCCTGTGACAGTAGGTTCTAAAATTACTTTCATCGTTTATATGTAAGCAGAAAAAAATAAAATTTATAAAAAATAATTTTATAATCGTGTATACTGGATATATGTTTATGAATTTATAATTCAAAACATTTGAAAGCGGAAGCGAAAGCCGGAAGTTGAAGTCGTAGTTGTATTCGGACAGAATACTTTTATATTTGTGTATACTAGATTTATGTTTATGAATTTATAATTCAAAACATTATTGAAGCGAGGCGTAGCTCAGCAAAACGAATTAACGTTTGCTTTTGTCGAAGTCGTAGTTGTATTCGGACAGAATACTTTTATATTTGTGTATACTAGATTTATGTTTATGAATTTATACTTCAAAACCTCAAAGCGAGGCGTAGCTCAGCGAAACGAATTAACGTTTGCTTTTGTCGAAGTCGTAGTTGTATTCAGACAGAATACGTTTAAATTTGTGTATACTGGATTTATGTTTATGAATTTATAATTCAAAACATCAAAGCGAGGCGTAGCTCAGCAAATCGAATTATTGTTTGCTTTTGTCGAAGTTGTAGTTGTATTCGGACAGAATACTTTTATATTCGTGTATACTAAATTTGTGTTTATGAATTTATAATTCAAAACATTATTAAAGCGAGGCGTAGCTCAGCAAAACGAATTAACGTTTGCTTTTGTCGAAGTCGTAGTTGTATTCAGACAGAATACTTTTATATTTGTGTACACTGGATTTATGTTTATGAATTTATAATTCAAAACATCAAAGCGAGGCGTAGCTCAGCAAATCGAATTAACGTTTGCTTTTGTCGAAGTTGTAGTTGTAATCGGACAGAATACTTTTATATTCGTGTATACTGGATTTATGTTTATGAATTTATAATTCAAAACATTATTAAAGCGAGGCGTAGCTCAGCAAAACGAATTATTGTTTGCTTTTGTCGAAGTCGTAGTTGTATTTGGACAGAAAACTTTTATATGTGTGTATACTGGATTTATGTTTATGAATTTATACTTTAAAACATCGAAGCGAGGCGTAGCTCAGCGAAACGAATTAACGTTTGCTTTTGTCGAAGTCGTAGTTGTATCCAGACAGAATACTTTTATATTTGTGTATACTGGATTTATGTTTATGAATTTATACTTTACAACATCGAAGCGAGGCGTAGCTCAGCGAAACGAATTAACGTTTGCTTTTGTCGAAGTTGTTGTTGTATTTGGACAGAATACTTTATTATTCGTGTATACTGGATTTATGTTTATGAATTTATAATTCAAAACATCAAAGCGAGGCGTAGCTTAGCAAAGCGAATTTACGTTTGCTTTTGTCGAAGTTGTAGTTGTATTCGGACAGAATACTTTTATATTTGTTTATACTGGATTTATGTTTATCAATTTATAATTCAAAATATTATTGAAGCGGGGCGTATTTCAGCGAAACGAATTAACGTTTGCTTTTGTCCAAGTCGTAGTTGTATTCGGACAGAATACTTTTATATTCGTGTATACTGGATTTATGTTTATGAAGTTATAATTCAAAACATTTACAAAGCGGAAGCGAAGCCGGAAGTCGAAGTCGGATGTCGACGTGTGAGCTGATACCGATGCAATTTGTATGTACGATTGCTTTAGTCGGAGTCGTAGTCGTAGCGAGGCGAAGCGGAGCGAAGAGTTTGGAGCGAAGTGTAAGGAGCGAAGATGGTTCATTTCTGAACAAACTGTAAAAGGTTTACATCCGTTATATACTATTTTTGTCATTTGAAACAGTCGGGAGGAGGACGGGTGGGTTTGTTATGGCTACATCACACTGTATGATTAACCATGCAGCCCCTTTACCGTACTGTTACTACTGCCTGGGTCCGTTTTTCCCCCCCTTGCCTTCAGTTCACCACTTACTACCGTTACTCAAGTGGTAAAGACAACCCCGTTCACTGTTACATACATTGAGCTCAAGTCCCTATATAGGTACCTATGTATATACCTACCTACTTACATCCCACACAAAGCCCACATTTCCCTCACATTACTACTGACAGCATATGACACAATGAAAATACTCATTGACCAGTACCTACCCATTACGTATATACTATATACCTACCACTTACCTACTACTTACAATGTCCGTATTTAATTCATTTATTATTTTATTCATTTTATTTCCCTCAATTTCTGTCCATTCCTCCCTCACTGTTCCAAGCGAAGCATATAGTACAAGGCAGACTGCCGTTTAAAATACTTACCTATCACCCACGTAAGCACCTACCCACATACACAGACACGTGTAATATTATTATTATTATTTTTATTATTATTATTATATTGTGTGGATGGGCGTACAAATCCCTATATCATCTCCCATCCCATGCCATTCTATCATATACGCATGTCTCCTCTCCCTTTCCCTCCCTTAATATATACGTCACACCACCCGCCAGCTACCACTGCCATTCCTCGTCTACATTCCCAGGCACCCGCCGTACATAATCCTCCTGTCCAAGCTCCCCGCCACACTCATTTCAAATTCCCGTCCGGGGCCACCTGCCCTCAATTTCCTCATTTCCTGCCATTCTTTCCTCTTTTCATATGTTCGCCATACAACACAAGGCAAATCCCTATTCATAGGGAGCTACCTATGTAGATACCTACCTACCTACGTACATGGATTTGCTCAGTATTTTTATTAATATAATTATAATGCAATAATTACTGCACACAATGCCAGTCCATGTCACCCAATGCATCTCATTATATCTGTCCTCTCGTTCCCATCATATCTTCCCGTTCGTTCCCGTTTTCATTCCTTCCATACATGCCCTCATTTCTTCCCATATACCTTCCCGGATACCTTTCCAAACAGGGCCGGTTCTAGGGTATTTGGCGCCTCATGCGAGTGAATTAATAGCGCCCAACGATTTTTTAAATTTTAGAAATCATTTAAATTAAATATGTAATAGTCTAGATAAATATCTGTTTCGAATAAAATTCGGACATCTATCAGTTTCCTTTAAGGCTGGACATCTTTCAGTTTCCTTAAAGGCTGGACATCTTTCAGTTTCCCTTAAGGCCGAACATCTATCAGTTTCTTAAAAGCCGGACATCTTTAAGTTCCTTGAAAGCAGGACATCTATCAGTTCCTTAAAAGCCAGACATCTATCAGTTCCTTGAAAGCCGGACATTCATCAGTTCCTTGAAAGCCGGACATCCATAAGTTCCTTGAAATCCAGACATCAATTAATTTTTATAAAAGCCGGACATCTATCACTTTCCATAAAAGCCGGACATCAATCAGTGTCCTTAAAGGTCGGACATCTATTAGTCTCCCTATAGGCCGGACATCTATCAGTTTCTTGAAAGCCGGACATCTATCAATATCCATACAAGCCGGACATCTATCAGTTTCTATGAAAGCCGGACATCTTTTAGTTCCTTGAAAGCCGGACATCTGTCAGTTCCTTGAAAGCCGGACATCTATCAGTTTCCCTTAAGGCCGGACATCTATCAGTTCCTTGAAAGCCAAGCAACTATTAGGTCCTTGAAAGCCGGACATCTATCAATTTTCATAAAAGCCGGACATCTATAAGTTTCCCTGAAGGCCGAACGTATATCAGTTTCTCTGAAGACCGGACTTCTATCAGTTTCCTTAAAGGCAGGACATCTCTTAGTTCCTTAAAAGCCGGACATCTATCAATTATCATAAAACCCGGACATCTTTTTATTTCCATAAAAGCCAGACATCTATCAGTTGCCGTAAAAGTTGGACATCTATCAGTTTTCCTAAATGCCGGACATCTATCAGTTCCTTGAAAGCCGGACATCTATCAATTTCCATACAAGCCGGACATCTATCAGTTTCTATGAAAGCCGGACATCTTTTAGTTCCTTGAAAGCCGGACATCTGTCAGTTCCTTGAAAGCCGGACATCTATCAGTTTCCCTTAAGGCCGGACATCTATCAGTTCCTTGAAAGCCAAGCAATTATCACGTCCTTAAAAGCTAGACATCTAACAATTTTCATAAAAGCCGGACATCTATCAGTTTCCCTGAAGGCCGGACGTATATTAGTTTCTCTGAAGACCGGACTTCTATCAGTTTCCTTAAAGGCCGGACATCTATTAGTTTCTTAAAAGCCGGACATCTATCAGTTCCTCGAAAGCCGGACATCTATCAATTATCATAAAACCCGGACATCTTTTAATTTTCATATAAGCCGGACATCTATCAGTTGCCGTGAAAGTTGGACATCTATCAGTTTCCCTAAATGCCGGACATCTATCAGTTTCCCTAAATGCCGGACATCTATCATTTCCTTGAAAGCCGGACATCTATCAATTTTCATACAAGCCAGACATCTATCAGTATTCTTAAAAGCTGGACATCTATCAGTTCCTTAAAAGCCGGACATCTATCAGTTTCTTAAAAGCCGGACATTTATCATTTTCCTTTAAGGCTGGACACCTATCAGTTTTTTGAAAGCCAGACATCCACCAGGTCCTTGAAAGCCGGACATCTATCAATTTTCATAAAAGCCGGACATCTATTAGTTTCCCTGAAGGCCGGATATCTATCAGTTTCCCTGAAAGCCGGACATCTATCAGTTTCCTTAAAGGCTAAACATCTATCAGTTTATCTGAAGACCGGACATCTATCAGTTTCCCTGAAAGCCGGACATCTATCAGTTTCTTGGAAGCCGGTTATGTATCAGTGTCCCTGAAGGCCTAAAATTAATCAGTTTCTTGAAAGCCGGTCATCAATCAGTTCCTTGAAAGCCGGACATCTATCAATTTCCATAAAAGCCGGACATCTATCAGTTTCCTTAAAGGTCGGACATCTATCAGTTTCCCTGAAGGCCGGACATCTATAAGCTTCTTTATACAGTCAGACGTCTACCAGTTTGTTTGAGCGTAAGACATCTATGAGTATGTATGAACTTTAGACATCTATCAGTTGTATTAAACATTAGAGATCTATCAACTTCCTATATAGTTGGACAGCTTTTAGTTTGCTAACAGGGTAGACATCAATTAGTTTCCGTTCATAGTAGGACGTCTCTAGGAGTTTGCTTGAAGCGCAGAAATCAATTAGATTGCTTATATTGTCGGAAATTGATTAGTTTGCGTGAAGGCCATACATCAGTCAGTTTCTATATATAGTCAGACATATAATTATTAGTTTGCTTGTATAAACGGGCATCAATAAATTAACTTTATGCTAGTCTGGCATTAATTAGTTTGCCTGTATAGTGGGACATCTATCAGTTTGCTAGTATAGCGGGACATATATCAATACTATTATATAGGATTCTATTTGTCGTTAGTTTAGGAATGAAGTAAACGGATACCTTTCACATTAGATCTTACTAGTATGCAAATAAGGATCGTCCGTAAATGACGTTATTTCAACATTACGATTTTAGAGATCCCCTTTGTCATTATTTCAAGATTTTTTAAGTTAACGAATTTCTATAGCATGCGATCTTACTAGTTTGCATACGAGGGTCGTCTGCGAATGACGTCATTTAAACATGAATATTTTAGGGATCTTCTTTGCCATTGGTTCAAGAATAAAGTGAATGGCTATGTTTAACATGCGATCCTACTAGTATGCAAACAGGAATCGTCCGTAAATATCGTTGTTTAAACATTAAAATTTTAGAGCTATTTGTCATTAGTTCAAAAATTAAGTAAACTAAAATCTTTAACATGAGTTGTTACTGGTATGCATACTGGGATCTTCTACAACTAACGTTATTTAATTATTACTATTTTAAGAATCCCCTCTGTCATAGGGTCATGAATTAAGTAAAAGGATATGCTTAAGCTCATAAAGAAAATGTTGTACGAGAAAACAGTGGACTTAACCAATAGTTGAAATTCAAAAGCTGTATGAATACAAGACATACATTCATGTTAATGTGCTAATGCTACTGAGCGAACTTGTACCAGGACCACATGTTTCTTGCCTAATCTCATCATCGACACTCGTACCTAGCTCACTCGTACCGGAGCTATTTTATCAAAGCCAACTCCAAGCAGCAGCACTTGTACTTCACCCACTTGTGTCAGCAAAGCTCGTACGTAGTCTGTTTTCACCAGCGATAACTGCTTGAGGTTGAGTTAGGAGTTTGTTAACGTTACTGCAAGAAAAGTTTTAGTGATGATACCATCTTGATGAAAGCTCAGCATCTACTTCGGGCCTACGGTGGACTAATCCAGCGCAAAGCGCCGGATTTTTAATAAAGGGTTTGCACTAAAAACAATATTACGTTTGCAGAAAACACTTAATAAATACAAATTTAATGCGCATTCTACATGGCTTATGTGGTTGTCCGAATGCTTTTACGTGTATTGGGTGTATGCATGGTTACAGGATACTATTGACGTTTTTAAAATAATGTGTCTAATAGCCTCACCACACAGCAGACCTACGTAGGTTACCTCCGCAAAAAGCTTAGCTAGGTGCTGTGCGGAGAGCCGTGCCTAAGCCTAAGTGGGCGTCATTTTCTCTAACTCCTTACCTAAGTAAAATGCGTTAGGCAAGACCTAAATACCTACCTACGTAGGCCAGACGTGCTGTGCGGGTCTTACCTAACTTATGCTCCATCCAGACTATGATAGGTATACGATTATAGTCAATTGAGGTTGGTTTGTCAATTGACTGTAACCTATTATCAATAACCCTCATAGGCAGTGTGGATAAGTTTCGCGCGTTTCAGTATAAACTCAATGACTATCATAGGTGCCTATGATCATAGTCTGGATGGAGCATTAAGGTCCTGCTTTTAGCACACTTTATTTTTCGCTCCCCCAACCAAGTATATCTTTGACACTCTCGTTCATTGGCTCTAAGCAAACATGAACCCGCGAGTTGAATTAACCAATCACGTTCGCTCTTCTTAATTTAAGTAAGGCTGTGCGGGGTATCTCTAAGTTGAGGTTACCTACAAGAGGTGACTGTGGGGAGAGCTTGACCTAATTATGCTACTTCCGTAGTTTACCTAAATAAATTGCTGTGCGGTGAGGCTATAATATTAAAACAAATAGGTAACTTAACATGTTTTTACCGTATTTGTATTTAAGTTATTTTGAAGGAAACTGTTTATATACTGTTTGAACAAATTATTCTAAAGCTACTTCAAGCAAGTGGCCCTATTTTATGTGGTTGTAGGATTTTCCCTACCCGGACTTTCCCTACCCATTTGGTTACTACGCGGATTTTTCCTACCTGGACTTTTCCTACCCAAGACCAAACCTAGGACTTTTTCTACTCGAGACTATTACTTATGTCGAAATAAAACAGAAACAACTATTTATGAGTTTACCGTAAATTAACTCCAGGTTATAATAAAATGCAAAAGCTGTGGGCATATCTTTGCGCAATGTGCAGTTTTTGTGTACATGGGTAAGAAAAGTGCTAGGTTCGGTCGTGGGTAGGAAAAGTTCGGGTAGGATAAATCCGCGTAGTAACCAAATGGGTAGGAAAAGTCCGAGTAGGAAAAATCCGTTTACCATTTTATATGCCTTGAACATTTTTTCTACTACTAACCTAATCTTTGTCGTTTTTTTTACTAAAACACAATAATATTAAAAACTCATACTGTACATTTAAACGGTTAAATTCCGAACCAAAGTTCATATTACAAGATGCGCTTGCTTGGCAACATGACATCAAACAATTTTCAAAACTTAATACCTATGCCAATGTTAATAATAGCATGCGGAGGGCGCACTATAGCTTCTGTAATTTGTAACTTGCTTTTGAATTCTAATACAAACAGATAGTATAGGTTTTGTAGAATGAATGAGCAAACAAAATGGTTATTAAATAGGCGCATCATAAGTAAATTTTCACTCCACGTGGCAGGACTTCAGCGATGCAAAAAAAATGAAAACGTAAATCCCAAGTCAAAAAATTTTGCAATATTGTCAGGCCAAATTTTCAAAACAATTATTTTATTGCCTATTGCTATTGCAGCTTATTGTTCTTTGTTTGGGCGCTCTTTAATTGCATTTGCAAAGCAAGTGGCAGCGCTTCTGCGATACTTAACATTGTGAAACTGCTATGGCGCCTTATTCTGTTTTGAAGATATCTGCATTCTATTCGTGCTAAAATTGACAACACGCTTGTAAAACTAAAGATTAAAATACTTAACAGGCGCCTTGCTGTCGTCGTAGGCGCTTCATTTTATTCCTTCTAGTGATTAGTCATTCTGTGCCCCTTTAAATAAATACATATTCTGGAAGCCGTTGGCTTTCGTTTTTGAGGATTTGTAATTTTGTTCTTAATCGAGAAAAAAAGGTTTGTAATGACTTAATTTACAATACTTTTGAAGGGATACAAATATATTTTACAGCTCTAAATTTTGGCGCCTCTGTAAATTTCGGCGCTTCATGCGGCCGCATGGATCGCATGGGCTTAAAACCGGCCCTGTCCCAAAAAATCGCTCTTTCTCACTCCCAACATCCAAACTCACCCCACCAACCCCAATACACTCCTATGCTACAACACACTCATTACAACGTAAACTCTCCCAGTAGTTGCATCATTTACGTGTTTTTGAAAAGTGCAAAATGTTTTATATATACATGTTTTTAAAACCTACACGTTCTATTTTAATGTTTTAGAAAAGTGTAAATAGTATTTGCATGCTTTTGAAAAGTGGAAAATGTTAGTTTTACGCACTTATTACAAATTGTGCTTTGTATATAGTTACACGGTTAACATATTTCTTATTTCATTTTTTTTTAATTTCCAATTTAGTGTCAAGCTGAAAATGGATTCAAATTAATCGGAGGGTATAGCAAAATGTGGACACGTAATTCTGATATATCGATGCTCCTATTAGTGGATCCTTCTGCTGGGCTTCACTACCCAAACCCCGCGGTGACTGAATGGGTAGTTATTAATTACAATATTAAAAACTGATATACTATTTACAATTTATTACGTTATATGAAAAAATGGTAAATGGATGGTAGTTATAATTCTAGCTTCTAAGCTTACTAACTTTAGTCAAATCCTACCAATGGAAGGATTATGTTCAGCGTTAAACTGTAAAGTGTAGGTCAACAAGGAAATTAAAAATGAATCACAATGCTATAGGTATAGAGACATGTCTTTGAATCGTGTTTAAAAAGACTGGTCCGTTCTTATGTGTACTTTACGACTTACAATAAATTATGAAAACTTTTATCCAGTCATTTTGTTTTTTGTTTCCTAACTGCAACGTCAGTCTTAAACTTCTTAGTTTTCTGTATTTATGAGCAGTAATACTTCCAGTCTACCAGTAAAAGTTAAATTGAAAACATTCAAAAGTACATTTGATTTTTTTTTAATACGTTTAAATAACGTATAATTACTTTGCCAGTTTAATAGGTACTATTTCATTGAAATTAATGAATAATTTCGATATTTAAATTTGATTAAAGATAATTTAATGTTAATTTGTCAAAATATTTGACTGAGCGTGCAAACAGTTTAAAATTTAAACTTGGGACTTGGAATTTCAGTAATTCCATTAATTATTTTCCTCCAATTAATCATTGTTTCAACTTTCAAGGTAATTTTATAGAATTAAAATTAAAAAACTAAATAAATTAGCTGACATTTTTATTGATCATTACATAGTTGTCATTACGTTATTATAAAAATGAGGTGAATAAATAGTAATTTATGGTTAGCAAAGCATTGCGGCTTCGGTGTTTTAATACAAAAGATTTTTGATTTAACAACTTTTGTTTTTAAATTTTGATTTCCGTTCCAGCACAATTCTTACTATACCAGCTATCTAAGTAGTTGCAAAATCGAGTCCTGCAGTCACAATTTAATTTTGGCCAATTTAAACGTCTGAAGAAGGATAATACTATGGACACTAAATCCAGTTTTCAACAGCAATTCTCAGGCGACGAAGAATCTATAATAGCTGACCTGCGTTGGATACGGGATTTACTGGTCAATGTTGGCCATGAGGCTGAGGATCTTCAATTTGATATTGATAGTTGGCTCCAATTATTTGCAAACTCTGAGGCTGATTTTACTAATGGGAGTCAACTTCCATCTTTAAGCCTGTTAAATTATATGCCATTCTTGTGGACAGTGAAGTTCTTGGAGATTTTTGCAATTTTCTGCTCAAGGCAGAAAAGTTTGAGGATGCTTTAGGACTCAGTTTAAAGTTATTCACCAGGCTCTGTGCGTATTTTGGTCCTGGTCATCTTAAAACTATTATTGCTCATATGAGAGTGGCCTTATGCGAATTCTCCTTGAATGACATTGAGAAATCATTGGCAACATACACTGAAATTTCAGAAAACCTCAAAGTTTTGGAAATAGGTCCCAACAGTGAATTTGTAATTATGCTCCAGTTTAAAGTTGAAAGTGTTTTCTCGGAACAAGAAGAATTTGAAAAATCATTGGATGTCCTTCAAGATGTTTTCCATACTCGCAAATTCTATTTAGGATCTTGTCACAAAACGGCTGTGGAAGTAGAAACCAAAATAGCATTTTGTTTATTAAACCTTAATAGGGATACCGAAGCTATTGAATTGTTGACACACATTCATGAAAAACTGAAGGCTGCTAAAGGCGAATATGACGAGGAAGCCATCTGTTCGCATTTTGAGATTGGCAGGACATATTTTGACATAGGTCATTACCGTGATGCACTAAACATTTTTCAGCAAGTGTTGTGGTTTTCTCTTTTGTATGTTTTTACTCGCTAAAGCCTGAACCATTTGTGTGCAACACATTTTGCAAGGTTTTTAATGTACCACTAGAAGTTTTATTTTTTAATGTCAAGGTTAATTATTGAGATATTAATAATAAATTGCGTATTTGTAATTTATCTGATTACACATGTATGAGATAATAGCAGACTCTTTTGTATTTTGGGTCTGTGATGCCTTGTGACTATATAATTACAATTACTTTATATTTTGTATTTGGAAAAATTAAAAAAGCTGTGACTATATGTAAATTTTGTTTCTAATCGTAAGATAACTAGGACAAACTGTATGTAAAAATGAACGTTATTCAATTCAATGTTGAAGAACACTTAAATTAAAAACAAAACATTTCATTTCTACAGCAAATTCAAATTCAGAGTCATTGTTTGCAAATTATTGTAAGCAATCTGTGGATTGCGCAAGGCTATAGTATCACTACAAGCTCATAACTATTTACATGTCGTTGAATAATAGTCATATACCTATAAATACGTAGTGTGTAATACATAATATGCATACCTATAGCCTAGCCTATAGCTACTTTGTATATTTGCATTAGGGAATATTTCCTTTAATTGTTTCAAGCTTATAGGTCTCTACTTTAAAGTATTTTAAATGAAGGTTTCTTACACTCAATACGGGACGTGGGTTTTGAATCCCAAATACTTTTCGAATTGAAAAACTACACCCACCATAACTGGATTTTATTTGAAGAAATCGTAAATTAGGAAAGGAATTCTCGAGGCAGACACCGCTCCGTGTAATATGATCTGTCATCTCTTCAAGTTTATAGCAGTATTCAAAAGACAGATATTTTACCTGAGGCATTTTTGGGATCTTAAATAGCTTTAAACTTCCATCCCAAGCAATTTTTTGACACGTGGCAGAAGAAACTAATAAAAATGTATCCATCACATCCACTGCTTGATGATACCAGTTTTCTTGAAAAGAAAGCATTCCGTAAAAGTAAATTTTTCGAAGCGCCAAATTATTTTGGTGACCGTCTGCAAGAGTGCATAAGGAAGTCATCTCTCTATAAAATTCACAAATCTCTAATTTTTTAAGGAGGTGAAGCGGCGATTCACAGGTTCTACTAGATAATGCAAAAGACTAGTAGGCAATAAAATTGCAACTAAATTAGGACACATCTCCAAAATCTGGGGAACAATAAAATATGGGATATAATAATTGCATTTAAAAATTTTGAGATTTTTTAAAATAGGTCTTGGTTCTCCAAAATTGTAAAATCCAAAATTTTGTTTTAGTTCAGTTTGTTCTTCTGCGAGAATTCTATGCATCTCGAACTCCTTATCTTGCATTCCTATTTCCCTGAATGACAACTGCTGGAGACTTGGTGCGTGAGTTAAGAGAAGCTTTTTTACATTTTGGAAACGTTGATGTCCTTTCAACTTCAGTTTCTTAACGGAGTGTCCATGAGTGCTCAGAAAATCGTCTACATAATTATCATGCGCATGTAGAAAGGAAAATGATGTACAAGGGAATTCGATTGAATTATTCATAACGGCTATTAAATCCTTAACCGTGCGACCACCATCTGATTTCAGCACAAAAATTGGCTGTGTTCTTGCACTAAAATCAGGTATTTGACGGATAAACCGAATATTTACAATTTTTGACAAAGCGTTTGTTTTAGCCACGAAGTAGGCCCAGCGCCGGGACACGAGGCGGCAGATTAATAACGTTGATTGGTCACATTCCCGAAATATTGATTCCAGAATCTGTTGATTATAATTAATTAGCATGGAATTATTTCAATTACAAGAGAAATAATTAATTATATTTAAATTTCAAAAGTTTAAATAATTGCACTTTCTGTACTCACGTGGTCGAGTAGAGAAACACTCTCTACTACAAAAACCGATTGATTTGTTGCTAAATTCAGCGACATATTTCTGCTACTTTCAGTGTTGCCTTCAATATTTACTTCATCTAGTAATTTTATATTCAGGTTACTGATTGCGGGGCAAATTTGAAAAACAGCTGACGAAGGTTGAATAGTTGTGATTTTCTCGTTGATATTCATGATGAGGGGTTTAGTACTGATTGTGAGTGTCAAGACGATGTGAAACTAAGCGGGACTACGCATAAACAAAAATTAAAAATATATGCTCAAATAATTATGCGTGATCCAAAACTTCTCTGTTAACCAAAGTTAACATTATTAAACCATTGCAAACTAACTTAAGTATTTTCTTTATGTAACTGTGGGATTTTAAAAACACCTCATGTAAAAAATATGCGCTTTTACGATTTTGTAAAATTAAAAGAACTTTATTTTCATAAAAAAGAATAGTGTATAAAAGAATCTTTCAAAAATATATTTTAATTTTTAAAATTCATAAAAAAAAATATTGAATTTTTTTTATTTTACAAAATACCGTAATAAGGTAAGAGAGAACAGCATAAGGAATAGTAAACTCATACATCAAAATCAGATAAAAACTGTGACGTCGAAGGGGGATCAAATTTTGAAAGTTCTTTAATTATGTTAAACTTTGTCACTGTGACCAAACAACGCAAAATCCAGTCATGTATTTTGTTATAATTATGTATTTTTTAAAAGCAGCTAGATTTTTTTAAAAGTGGATGTTTAAAATTATAAAGTTTTCTAGAGTTAAGGCAGAAATGTTTCCCAGTAACATGTAAAATATTATATTATTGTACAAGTGTAAATAAATTCATTTACTTTTTCTCTCCAAATTAGCTTTAAAAATGTTAAGGAGCTCCAAAATTATATTATGTATGTATTATTATACTATATGAACGTACCTATTTAAAAATGGTTTAAAGTATAATTATAGCAACTTCACAAAGTACAGAGTTCAGTGTCTTGTAGCTAAAATGAAAATAAAACATTTCAATTAGTGAATACTAGCGATACTGTAGCAGCAGTCTAGTCTTTCTATAACTTTTCTTTTACTGAAAGGTTGACCCATGGAAATCCAAATGTGTCATTTAGCTGCCCCTTTCACTGTTTTACTGATGTGTATTCTCTTTAGGTAGTAAATTGAAATTTAGGACAAGTTTAAAATTGTATTTTTAAACACTGTGTTGTGCAACTTACAATTAGGAAAATTTACTCTGAGGTCAGCGGCCAACTAAATGTATGTATATGTATGTACTATACTCTATTGTCTGTAGCATGTCTCTGTGAAATAAAAGGAAGGGATTAGAGGTTCTGAGAGCTAACCATATGTGGGATTATTGAACTCGTCTTTTTTCCTGACCTTTATTCTAATAATAAATACAGGATATAATTTTTACCCTTTGATCCCTTTTGTAGCCTTTATGTACTAAAAGTTTAATCGTTTTGAGTGAAATCAAACTTTTGTAAAGGTTTGAGTGTTATTCCTTGCAATACCATATGTATGCCCATGAATTGGCTTCTACAAACTACCAAAACACTTAAAAACCAAAATTAAATCAGAAATGCATGTCCTAGAGGGACTTATTACATTTTGCCAAAAATCTCTTAAAAGACTTAATTATACCGTTTTGCCAGAAATATTTTTTGACTATTTAAAAAAATAAAATTGGCTTAACTTTGGCCTTTACCATTTAACGCAGTCACGTAACGAGTAGTGTAGTACAAGTAAAGCATTTCGACGGTGAAGTATCAAATTGGTTAACTTCCACGTTTTGCTAAAAGCAAATCGGATTCCTTCCACTTTTTATTAAAAGCAAAACGGTTTCCTTCCATTTTTAGCTGCGGACAGCATTTGTATAGGCATAGCCACACTAGGAACAAACCGGTTTTATTGGGATGATGCACGAATGACGTCATAGAAATTAGGGGTTGTCCACAAGTGATGTCAAGGATCGTTGCAAAAATTGAAGGAGTGATCCATAAATGACGTCAAGGACTGTTGCAAAAATTAATGGGGTCGTTCATAAATGACGTCAAGGACTGTTGAAAAATTTGAAGGGGTCGTTCATAAATGACGTCTATGTTCGTTCTAAACATCGAAGGGGCTGTGCCTAAATGAGGTCCATGGACGACCATTTTAATATTACCATGGACATCATTTATGAACGACCCCTTCAAATTTTTCAACAGTCCTTGGCGTCATTTATGAACGACCCCTTCAAATTTTTTAACAGTCCTTGACGTCATTTATGAACGACCCCTTCAAATTTTGCAACAGTCCTTGACGTTATTTATGGACCAATTTAATTAACCAATTTGATACTTCACCGTCGATTTATTTTCTTAAGATTAATTTTATTTTCTCGCAATCTATTACCAAGTTTGAGCTTTTTTATGATTTTAGTATTGTGTAGAACAAATAAAAGGGAAAATAATTACACAATTCTGAACAAAATACTATTTGGATAAAGTTGTCTTTAGAAACGTACAATATTCGCGGTACGGGCTATTGATTATTAATAACTAGAATTAAATGAATTACTGTGAATTACTTTTGAAATGTTTTATATTTATTAATTCAAATATTTACACTTAAGTCCATCAAATAATTTTTGAAATATCCGTTTAAAAAATTCAGCGATACGAAGTATTACATAATAACATAATGCACCACGTCACTTCAGCAAACGTTAGTATACTAATTAATTAGGTTTAATTAGGATATTATTATTGTTTAATGTTACTTAAATAACGTATTAAGTCTATGTTATTATTAAAAATTTTCAAGAAGCATGATTAATAAATCTCGCTTGCAACTTAAAACCTAATTAATGATTTTTTGATTCCTTTTGGTTTTATAAAAGTAGACAGCATCTTCTACATGTTTAAATTAGGCTAAAAAGTAGTTCAAATTGTTCAGTTAATTAATACTAAGCACTTCTAAAAATCTTAAGCCAGGATAAAACGTAGAAAATTTAATTAGTTACTTAAGCATTACTTTGTATTTTTTATCCTTAACTATAGCAGTATTAAAATAGTTTAGATTAGCGCAACATTCCGGACAGAAATTGCCTTTTAAATTCAAAGCCCAACGGGCAACAAATTTCCTATGCAACAGATTCCATGTTTTCGAAAAGCTGCAAAACATTTTGGTATGACGTATTTAAAATTTGCAAAATGTTCTAATCACATGTTTTTGAAATAGTGAAAAATGTTCTTAGTTTATATTTTTGAAAAGGTACAAAATGTTCTAATTCCATGTTTCCGATAAACTGCAAAATATTTTAGTATCACGTATTTGAAAAGTACAAAATGTACTTATTCCATGTTTTTAAAAAGGTCCAAAATATTTTTATTTCACGTTTTTGAAAACTGCAAAATGTTCTAATTGCACGTTTTTGAAAAGTACACAATTTTCTTATACCATGGTTTTGAAAAGGTGCAAAATGTTCAATTTCCTTTATTTTGCAAAAATTTCAAAATTTTCTAATTTGATGTTTTTAAAAAGGTGCAACATATACTAATTGTATGTATTTTAGAAGTGCTCAATGTTTTATTTCAATGCTCTTAAGACATATTTTAATATTTTTGTAGATAGTTAATATTGTTTTCAGCTTAAAATGGATATGGGTCATTTTGGTTTCTAACAGACGACATATTCAATAACAATAAAAATAAAATCTTTGACAATCATATTTTCTCCAGTTAGGCCAAATGGGCTGGTCTGGGCTAAGCTGGGTCAACTGACCAACGAAAGCACTTACAATTGTAACTTTACATCAGCTGTGGGCCACTGATTTAGCCCTGAAGTATATACTAATTAATATTGTTCAAGATTAAAACAAACTAATTAAGAAGAATTAAACTCACTCATCATTTGATTATCCTATACATATATATATGTATCTATCATTTCTTCGTGTAACTTGTAAAATTCTTTTTTCTTATTATACGCTGCTCTATTATTACGCATACCACCAGCATAAATTAGATTAATTAATTATTATTTAATGCTATGTAACCAGTGACCGCATAACCGCATGCATATCGTATAAATACACTGCTGCCCGTACTGACGATCCACGTGTAGGGATCGTTCATACATGATGTCACTAATTTATCCAAAATAAATATTTTGATTACAAAATATGACAAATTTGCAATAAGCTTAATCGCTATACGTCTACATACATCTTTAAAATGTGATGTCGTCATGATATAAAAAAAAACCTATTGACCCTAATAATGACGACATTTGTCGACAACCCCCATTTCATGAAAACCATTTAACATAAACGCAATAATATAATTAAGCCTGACTGCTGTCCACATTCACTAATAAAAAATTACTTGCTACTTGAGCCTAATCTGTAATTTCAAAATTCGCAATATCATAAATTAAGTAGGATTTCGCAATAAATAATCAGTTATGGTGACTTCTGACTTTGACACTGACCATCTGCGTCTTAAGTGAAGATAAAAAACAGGATTTGGTTTACATTAGCTAACCTCAAAATAAATTCGAAAATAACATTAGAGTAATTAATCTGCAAGTATTAGTTACCGTATATCCTATAATAGTACGCCTTATGCGTACTATCCAAATTTGGACCTCTCAGACCCGCGTACTATTACAGACCCGCGTCCTATTACAGACCCACGTACAATTTAATATGAGGCCCCTCAGACCCTTTTACTATTACAGACCCACGTACTAATACAGACCCGCGCACTATTATAGGATATACGGTACATAAAATACTATTTGTTTTAGCTACTATAAGACCATATGAATATGTTATTTGAATGACGCCCGTCTTACAAGTACATAGTTAAAATCTTGGAATTTTTTTTACCAGACATTTGCAATACATGTTTTCAAGTACATGTGATTACAAAAATGTACAAACATCCGCTCTATGCTTAATTCGAATGTATTGAAACGAGAAAAAGATAAAAACTACCCTGGCCGTCTTATCATTTCCTTGCTCTACTTTGATTTCCAGCTAATTTATATGTACTTTGAGTCTATTTTTTTCTTTAGGGTATTATATAAACGACGTGGCATGTTGAGCTTTACATGCTCAAAATTCCCAATTTAACTATTGATTTCTGAATAAGTACTGCTAAAAGAATTACGACTTAAACCACTCCGTACTCCGTATATTTAGACTAACTACTCAATTGAATTGTGTACTTCTTGACTTCTATGCCTTTCGCTCCACAAGTCACAGAGTGCAAATTCAAATACCTTACTGTAATTTACAGTTACATCACAGGCAATTTCAAAGGCAACAGCAACAGGGAACGAAGTAAAATTAATTTCTACAGAGTCAAAAATTACTAAAAAAAGAAGCAGAGGTAAAAATAAAAATTTGAACATTTTCAGTTGTAATTAAAATTTAAAATATTATTAAGTATATCCTTAACACGTTGCTTCTGTTAATGATGTCTGCTTTTATATGTCACTTCAAGGCTAAAACTAAAATTCAGTCTTAATTTTAATTTTCAAGAAAATTGCATTTTTATTTCCAGGATTTATGATTTTCAAAATATCTGGCGCCATGCCACGAAATAATCAATCAGCAGCAAAGGCGAAGAAGCTATCAACCCATCGCTGCCTTCCCTGCTGGACGAACATTTTGGCTGCATTGACTTTTCTTCTTCTTTCGTGTGGATTTCTAACATGCGACGCACTTCAGGAGCGCTTCATTCAAATCCCTGCGCTCAAAAGAATTGCCCATCTTGGCTACCTATACAATGAGAAAATGGCTGAAATCGTTCCTGTGGGCGTATTTAGGCGAACCATCTCCAAGGAGTTCATAAATCAAGTGCAAAATCCGTACAGACGGACCTATACTGAAATCACAGATTCGTTAATTGATCAGTTTAATTTTTTAAGTATCGATAAGAATACTGCTGTTAATATTCTTGTAGGTATTACCAAGCCCAAGGGGGCCTTAAGCATTCTTAACGGAAATAAACCACAAAAAATGACAGGGATTCTACTTTACGAATTTGAAACAGTTGTTCAAGACCTCGAAACACTCCAAGAAGGGCTCAAAGAAAACTATAACAAGGATATCATGGGACACTTGGAAGCAACCCATGTCGTCACATCCATAACATGGGGGTGTCGTGTGGCAGTCCAAGTTCAACTGCAGCCAAATTTCATGGATACACAAAATGACAGCCAAGTTTCTAGAAACTTATTGAGGAAGAAATTGCGCAGTCTCAGAGGAAAGTTAACAGATTTAGATTCGGATCAACTCCAATCAAATTTTTCCATGACCGTCACAAGCGATATTCCCCTACCCCAAGAAATTCCGACTACAGGTCAAGAGGTCAAGGAACTGCTGAGCCAAGTTCCAACGATGACTGGGGAACTCAATGAGGGGAAAGGAATCCCACTCAGCTACACTCTCACCCCCATCAACTTAATTAGAAGACACCTGAGAGTCTATGAGCAAAACAAAACAGCCCATAAGTTGAACGACTTTACACTTAACGAATTAATTGAAGTTTTTCAAGAGCTCCAATCCGCAGAGATTCAACTAAACCAACTGAACGACAGAATTAAAAGCTACTCCCACTCCAATTGCTTTCCCCAACAAACACAGATTAAACTAATTACATTTCAGACCAAGTTTAGGAATTTTAAAAGTAACTTTACTGCTACAGTTAAAAATTCTGTAATTAAGGTGCGATCAGGTTTGAGTGAAAATACCATTTTGTCAGATTTAGCAGTCAAATTTTCAGAGTCAGATTTTGGGACACAAAATTTTAGGCAGCATGTTGCCGATTTTGATAGCAACATAAATAAATTAAAGTTATGTGAAAATTTTCAAAATAAATTCCCAAACGTTAAATACTTTGGAGCCTCAGAACTGGAAGGACAAAAGGATGACCTTTTAAATAGTTTAATTGAATTTGAATTCAATTCTCAAACTCCAACTTTTATTCTGTTTACAAAATTTGAATTTGTTCAAACTGAACCTGAAAATTATACAGAGTCTGTTGGGTTAATTTTGGAAAAGTGGAATACGACTACTAACGCTGCTGTTTACGTAGACTGCGACTATTTGCATCCCTTTTGCGACAATGTAACTGAGACTTCGGTTTATGAGTATAAAAATGGAAGTATTTTTAAATTGATAAAAAATTCTACAGACAATTCTCATATCTGCTTGAATGAAGAGGCATGCTTAAATGGAGGAACTTGCATTGAAAAAGGTTTGACATGTAAATGCCCCGCTGGATTTATTGGTGAAAACTGTGAAGGTAATACCTATTTATTGTTTCATAACTTGGTCTACGTTTTTAATTTTAATTTAAAGTCTGTTACATATTGATTTCACATTTCACAGTAGCAGCCGTCGCCGGCGGGTGTAATTTTTGTATTACGAAATTTCAATTCCAAATTATTTAATGTTTTTAAGATACTGAGTGTGCTCTTCCCGGGACTTGCAATTCTGCAGTGACAAAACCTCCTTCATGTAAATGTGGTCCAGGTTACGTCAAAGATACCCTTGAACCAGCTAAATGTATTTCAAATTCCTATGATAATATAACTATTATTTTTGGAGATTCAGCTGGCATCCAACAATTTTCCATTAGTCAACCCAATGTTAGCAGTAAAGCGGTAAAGGTAAATAATAATTAGGAGACACACACACATATAAATATAATTATATCAATTAATTAATGCTGCTTCTATTTAATCCTTTCCTTCCTCAGAAAACCCAGCTGAATTCCGAAACATCTTTGGACAGAGGCTTGGACTATCACCACCGCAACAGAAGAGTGTTTTGGAGTGCTAGCGGAGGAAGAATATACAGCGCACCGATTTTTGCGGGAGCTTCAAAAACAGTTGTCCTAGCTGACACTGGAGCAAGCATCATATCGATAGCGATTGATTGGATCCACAACAATATCTATTGTAGCGACGACGCCAGGGATAAAATATTTGTTGTTAAATTAGACGGCAGCATGAAAAAAAATCTTATTAACGATGGACTTTCGCACATACTCGGCATTATTGTGAATCCTTTAACAGGGTAATTAAGTAAACGTTTCAAACAATACATTCATCAAAATTGTTTATTAAAATACAACTACATAAAATGTGGATACAGTTGGATGTACTGGGCAGACCATGCTACGAAGAAAATTGAGCGTGCAGGAATGGATGGAACTCGACGGGAAGTCATTGGTGCACATTCGAACCATCTCTATGGGCTGACATTAGACTACACTGAAAATCGACTGTACTGGACAACGTGGAGCCCTCACCCCTCTTTAGTGTATTCAATGAACACTGACGGATCTGATTTAAAATATATTGTGAAAGCAGCTCCACCTGCTTTTGGTGGCAGTCACTTCGGTGCAATCGCAATTTTTCAAGACCACATTTACTGGAGAGATTATTCCACAAACAAAATGTATAGAGCCAACAAATGTAATGGAGCAGAACTAACTGAGCTGATAACCATCGTAAGTTGTAGAAGTAGTGAGATTAAAGCTGAATTATATATACATAAATGCCAACCTACTACTGGCCTTGGTCAAGAATAATCTTTTTAATATATAATTGTTTTTACCGTTATGCAGGCAAACATCCAGTCTGGTGTTCAAGTGTACCACTTTTCAAAGCAGCCGGATGCTGCTAACAAATGTACTAATCGGATTCTCCAATGTTCACACCTCTGCCTACCCACTCCTTTAACTGGGAATGAGAGTCTGTCCACGACATGTGCCTGTCCAGATGGCCGCACCTTGTCTTCTGATGGACACAATTGCTCATAGAAACTCAAGTAATGGGAATTATTGTGAGGGGAATTCTACTTTAGCCAGAAAAAAACCAGTTTAGTTTTGTTTTACATTTTTTTGTCTGATTTTAAAATGTAATTATAAAATATCTGCCTTATGTCACATGGTCTTATTTAATGGAGTGTTAACGAATTGTAATTTTTGTTTTAAATGGTTTGACTTTGCTTTACCTAAAACGCTTACAATTCACATTTTAAATGTTTTTCTTCTCTTACATTTTACAGCATTTTAGCTGCTTGTAAAATCATAATAATTACTATAGTTATACCTACTTACGATTAGAGCAATTCTGTGATTGCGCTAGTTTAAAATTTGTCTTTTACTTTAAGTAAAGTCAAATTAAATAAATTCTAATCAAGAACCCCTCCCACCATCTTTATGTTATACAATTGAAAGTGTTACGTTTGTACTTTGGTCGTCATGTCGTCGTCGTCAACGTGTTCACAATATTAGAAATCCCTGTAATAAGTAATAAGGCTAGTAGATTTGATAGGAAATGTATACAATTAAACTCTCCAATTACATATACCGTACTAGCACCGAGCCATACAGAACTAGCTAGCAGCTGTTGCAAATTCATGAACGTTTTAATTTATTTAATTCTGAAATTCTTGTCCTTCCGTTCACACACACAGCGTCAATGGTTTGCATTTTAAATTTAGGCAGCTACAGAAGAATCGTATATATGTAGGTAGGTGGGTATCCTAATAGTGAATTGTTGGTTCGTATGCTACACATATGGAACGAGTACTCATAGAAATGTTATATGCCTAATGCCCACGGGATAATACAATTATTAGCTTGTAGTTTTAGAAAACAAAGCCTTCATAATTTTCAATTTATGCAGTGGCATGTATTGGTACGTAGCTACCTTACAGTTTGTACTATAGAATTGTGGTAAATATAACCTACTAAAAGTTGGGCATTGGAAATAAAGATTTACATTTTCATTTTTCGGGATAACAATTGGAAAATAAAGCAATTCAATATTCGTATTCGTAAATATTGACGTCGTGCATAAAGATATACAATTAAAATCTGTTCGTTGAAATATAAACGTAAAAGGTAAACATGACTTCATTACAAGCAAAATTTATCAATGACAGCGCCCTATTCTTATACTAACATGCATATGTTTTCAGGAATAGTGCACATAATTAAATCATGACGGCTGCCCTAAGAAATTAACTTTAAATTAAATTAGGACACTGGAATTAATTCTAATGCCATCAGTCAGGACGAGAAGTGTGAAAAACCACATTTGCTAACGGATGTGTCGGAACCACAAATGTTACAAATGTAATTTTACTCTACATGTGATATGTTTAGCAAACTCGAACAATAATTTTGCTCTAAGAATTTGCAAATGTCGTCGCAGGATTAAAATTATAAAATGTTATTAGACAAAATAGATTTAAGTGAATGAACACAAATGATGCTCGAAAAAAGTCCATATTTTGAGAACCTTTGTCATTATTTTAACTGTAAATTACGTAAACAACAATTTTTGCTGTGGGATGTCATAAGCGGCCAACTAAGCCAATTCACTCCCCCGATGACGTCGTTTGTGGACGACCCATAATGCAGTTATATCTTGTAGTTTGCATATTTTTGCAACTAACATGTAGTATAGAGTAGGATTAAGTTTATTTGCATTTTATTTCTACCATCTACAAGTGCAATAGCAACAGAGATGAAATTTTAGAAAAATCTGCTTAATTCCAGTGTAATTATTTCATTTTGCATTCTCAGCATTTGAAGTGTTTTTTGCCAGAAATCTAAAATGCAAGTATTTACCAACACTCAGTGTTGGTAAATACTAAATACTACTAAATAAAAGGCCGGTCTTAGGCCAACTGGCGCCCAAGGCGAACAACTGGATGGCGCCCTGTCCTAAGCAACAAAATGTCGCAAAGCACGTAAGGCTTCAACTAGTTTTAGTAACATACAAACGTTATCTTTGCAAACCAAAGAACATCACAAACGATTCTCTGGCATGTTTAAGGACATCATAATCGTTTCCTTAGCAAACCTAAGGACATCAAAAACGTTTCCTTGGCTAACCAAAAGATATTACTACCGTTTTTTCAGAAAAACCAAGGACATCACAAACGTTTCCTTTGAAAACCCTGTGTACTATTTCAGGAAATACGGTATTCAAAATACTTGATCATTCTTTGGGTGGCAGAAATACAATGATGACGAATTTAAAACTAAATTTGAGGCGCCCTATTCTTTAATTTATTGATTTTGAGCATAAAATATTTTATTCGTTATATATGAATCAGGAAGCAGTGGTTTACGTTAAATTAATCGTAAGGCGCCCTATTCTGTTTCTGATCGCTCTAAATTATTATTTGTGGAACCCGAATACCCAAAGGAATACTTCCATAATAGTTGACTTAAAACTAATATTAGGTCGAATAATTCTGCATCTGAGCGCTCAAATTACTTTTTGTACTGAAAGCCGCAAAGTTCGTGTGATTCAATAGTTGACACTGACTCTGGGGCGCTTGTTATAACTTTCAAAAATTCTTTTTATTTCTGGTCGAAACTTCGCGCCTCTAAAACTTTCGGCGCCCAAGGCGGCCGCCAGGACCGCCTGGTCCCAAGACCGGCCTTGACACTGTACTATACAAAACTGTCTACATTGCTGCATAGAATTAACAAGGTGAACAGTTACCTAAGGCAATATTTTAATAAGGAAAAGTCTATTAAATTTTGTTAAAAAAAAGAAATTAATCCACCTCAAACATGCACTTTAATTAGGTTTCAGAAATTTGTATAGTTTAGAAACTACAATTTGAGCGCTTGAATTAATCTATACAATAATAGGGCTTACAGTTGATATAAGTTTGATTTCGCTCAATACAATTCAAATTTTTACTAAAAATAACACATTTGTCATAAAAATATGTAATTCGTTTAAAATATACAGTTATGCTAGATATGATTTCCAATAGCTACCCAATGAACCATCATCGTTTGTGAACCGTTTCGTATTCGTTAGAAATTAACGTTAAATGGTATGTACAACGTTACGTGGTTGCGTAAAATAACGCATCAATGGCCACTTTGGCAGCGGTTCAGTTTCGCTATAAAATAACGATCCTAAAACGATAACTGCATGCGCAAGTACAACGTTAGGCAGAACCGTCGGTGATCGTTAATTACGTACGACGAAAGAATGATAATTTTATGCCAAAAATTCCTGATGTTTAGTTTTTAATCTACACTTACATAAATTATCATGAGCAACACACAACACTGATATGCAGAATGAATCAAATATTCAATGAGCATCTAGAATTAAAATAGAGAAGGAAATTACTGATATCTTTTATTTATAAATAGCAGATAATATCTATCATTACACATAAACTGTAAGATATATTTATTTCCAAGATTGACTTTACAATCAAACTTGAAGTTCAGGTTAAAGCTGAACTTCAACTATGAGAGAATTTAAATAATACTATTTTACGATTAATTAACTCCACATTTAGACGTATATTTGGCATTTAACTACCCAACTTGCAATTAAAGTGACACCAGTTATTGGGAACTATTGAAGTCTACAACCATTATTAAAGTACACTCAACACTCATTCTGAAGTAGGTAGTTATATTTGATGTGAATTTCAAATCGTTCAGAAACTATAAAAATTCTGGGTCTCAGGTACAATGGAAACGAACAAACAAAGGCGTGGAATTTTCTGTACGTTGACCTTGATTTGACCAGTGACTTTAACTAGAGTTAACTTCTGCAGTCAATTAGCGATCGAAGTTAACTATAGTTGGGGTACATTTTCAAGTGAACTTATGATTTGTTTGTTAACTCGGCTGAGGGATATTGACATCCTCGTACTATGTCAGATGATGAGATCAAGGTTCGTTTCAGGTCAAGTGAAATAGTAAGTACACTGACTTACAATCACGAGCACACTACGCTGTTGTTTTAGTTCGGTAGTTTGGTGGAACCTACCAACCATTGTACTGATAACCTGCAGCACCAGGCACCACAAAATAAATATTTCACTTTGATTTTTTGTCTGTCACAAAGACCAAATATATTATGTAAAAAACACACTAACATTAAGCGCACTAAATTAGAATGACAACACGCCACTAACTACAGCAGTTAAGTATTGCTATTGTGTAACTTTAATTGCAAGTTAGCTAACTTTAAAGTGTAAAGTCTGAAAGTGAGATCAACTGCAGGACAGCAGGAATTTCAAAGTGACTTACAGCTAGACTTTAGTTCAGCTGCAAATGCCTGGTGTGTGATGATGGTGTGGAGTGGAAGTGGAATGGTATGGTTTAAGCCAGACGCAGGCTCATTCTAACGTTATAAATGCTGCGTAGAATATCGTTATTTTATGACGATTGTCATACCATCGTATGACGATATGATAATATCATTATTACCGCAATATTGCTACGGCTTATTAACGACATTGGAGTGGATACTGGTAGCGATATATTACCGCAATTTTATAACTTGTCAGTATCGAAAACTAAGCGTCGGGTTTCTACCGTTTGAGACGGTTTTATTTCAACGTTATTTTATAGTATATTTATAACGAAAACGATTATTAACGTTACAAAACGGTTACTAGACTACACGAAAACAATTGTGGTTCATTGGGTACTTAATTAATCATATAATTAGCTTTTTAAAAGCTTTAAGCATCTTTTTTTGTTGTATTTTTGACACATTGCAGTGGTTATATCTTATATGCATGCATAATACAGGTTTTTGTGGGTGTGATAAATATATTTTCTGTAAACCACATTTTCTTGAATTTCTGTCTGTTAAGTAATTTACAAACACACTTTGGCGTCGTCCATAGACTTTGAACGTATATGCACTTTTGTGAATTTTCTTTACCCCTTTTCCCCATAGGTATACAATAGTTATCATTGCATGTTTTTCATGCATGCCTACATATAACATAACATTTATAGTATTTACTTGTAATTACATTTCATCTAGTAGTAACATGTAACTACATACATATAAATTTTGATACAGTGTATGCGTGCTCAACCCACGCAAAACTGTCTGACCGTTTTCGATCGTTTCTAGCTATCGAATTATGTCGTCGGATTTTGGAACGTTTTCCGACCCTTTTTTCCGATAGGCGACTATCGGATCCGACAGTTACGAAAAAGTCAGAAAAAAATATGGAAATTTCCAACATTGTCAGAATTCGATCTCTAGACTTCGGTTGTTGACACTGTACCTTAACCCTTCCGCTACATAGTCCTTAATTGATGAGATAGAAATTAAGCTCCTACTTATAGCGCCTTCGCGTATTTTTATGCTTTACGTCATAAATACTTAGTTTTATGAAAAAAATGAGAGCAACATTAATAACTTAGTAATTAACTACCTAATTAAGCGTAATCAGGGATTAATTTTTTGACATGTCCAAAAAGGTCAGGTCAAAAGGGTGACCAAATTAATTATTACCTAATAATGTAAATTGCAAAAAAGGTTGTATTTTATTAATATATTACCATATAATTATTTCATTACGTGACCATTTCAACAAGGTCAAAGGTCATAGGTCACTTATTTTGTAGCCTAAATAGCGTATGTCAATAAGATCGATGACTAAGTTTTTTTGGCATTTTAAAACATTTTTTGGAAGTTTTTAAAAATTTTGTAAAAAATTTTGAAAATTATTCAAAAATTACGAAAACTAGTTAACAATTAAACATCCTGTGGACAGATGATGAAGTATGTCAAAGGTCAAATTTTTAAAGTTTTCAAACGATCGGAAACTATTATATTTTCTCCGATCGTCTATCAACCGATCGTCTGACTATCGTTTCCGATAGTTAACTATAGTATTCCATCGGACACAATATTTCTCGCCGACAGAACAATTTCCGATCGATTCCGAAGCTATATTTTTGCGTGGAAAGCTCTTTGCAATCCCTCTCCAGCCTGTACTATAAAAATTTTAGCGAGCACTGGACCCGGCAAATACAGGCGACAGGCAACAATACAAAAAAACCTAATATAATCCGTCTATAATAAGTGTTACTCTAAAACCATCTTTCATAAATTCGAACTTCTATCACAATAAAACAAGGGGCTTCGCCCCACGGTGGGGAGCCGTTAAAGAACAGAAGCTGAAAACAAATTAAAAAAACAATCATCAAACAATTTTTTTAAATTTCCCGCCAAATCTTAAAATCCAAATTTGAACATGTAACTAAATGAAATTGCACATAAACGATACACCCTTTCAACCGAAATGAATGAGCGAATCTAATTAACTTAGTGTGACAGCTTAGATCATGATTAATTTTTAATTTTAATTAAAAAACTTAACTAATTTTTTGTCGAAATTGACTTCCGGCGCATAAAAAAGATTTTAGACGGAATTTTCAAAAGAAGTAACAGTTTTTTATGTAAAAATCGCAACCGGTTTTCGATAAACTCTTCCGTTCTGCGTTATTTCCAATCTACAAGTCATTAGCTTTCGAATGGTATATCACACGTTGAAATTAGTTAAGTATCTCAAAAGTGTAATAATGATTCGTGAAGGATTACTTCACTACCGCAATCCCACTGCAAACCTTGAATTATCTTAGGAGTTTCCATTCTCGTTTTTCCGAAGATTTACAAAATAAATTTTTAAGAATAGAAATAATATATGTTGTTGTGTTGGGTAGAGTCCTGCGACTAAAGATACATGTTCCCTTTGGCGTGCTTCTGCCTTGCTGCTCTTGATTTTTACAATTCCAGTTGAGACTTGTCTTCGGCATGCTTCTTGGCTTGGGGTCTATGGTTCTCCTGCGGAATGCCTCTTCTTTTGATGTAGCTTGGGTTTTTCAGTGAGTTCCACAGGTAGCTACTAGTCGCAATACTGAAGATGCAATGAGTTGAGTCTTCTTTATCACCTCTTTTGAGTGTCTTTTTCTTTTCGCTGAAGATGGCTACGGTGTCATCCGGCGGAGAGAAGTTGGTGCTGGCTCAACGTGTCATTTCCATTCCTGTTTCAAGTTGAGATTACAAACAGGATTTAGTCTACATTGGCTGACCTCAAAATAAACTTGACAATAACATGTGGGTAATTAATCTGCAAATATTACTTGTATAAGATACAATTTCTGCTTAAGCTACTATAGAACCTTATCTACAAAATAACGTTTTTACAACCTCTAAATGCCTAATTCGAATCCATTTGTACAAGGAAAAAATAAAAAATACACCGCTCGTCTTATCGTTTTCTTGCTCTACTTTTATTACCAGCTAATTTATAATTATGCAGTTCATAGTAGAAATAGTAAATGTAACTGTGTGTTTAAGTACAAGAAAGAACTACTGAAAATCGTAAAACAATACACTAATCTTGAAGTAGTCTTCTGCTCATCCGGAAAATTTACTATGGCTCAAAAACACTCTACTAGCAAAGCCACCCTAGCATTAGAAACAGTTTGGAATATACTGAAAAGAGGAAAATGCGACTCGTGGGAGGCAAGCATGAAGCTTTTGGACGCTATTGTTGTACCAATCTTGATGTACGGGGCACCAGTATGGGGCCTAAGGTATATGAAGCAGATAGACTAAACACAGACTTACTTACTGAAAAGACTTCTCGCACTACCAAAAATCACTGCGCATTATGCAGTAAGACTAAAAACAGGAAGAGTTCACCTCAGTTTTCAAGTATTTAAAGCAGCCATTAAGTTCTTATATAAAATTATATGCATAGGCAAAGATAGGATACCTTGGATTATATTAAAGAAGCTGATCGTAATAGACAATAGAAGCAACAACGACGAATCCAGAACCTGAGCATTACAAATAAAAAATCTTCTAACTACCATGGGATTTAGGAACGTGTGGGAAAGGCAGAGTGCGGACTTACTAACGAAAAATATAGGCGTAATCCTTGACAAATATAAATCGATCTTGTGGGAAGACGATATTTCAAGAATGAAGGCCTTAAGTAACTACTCTACGTACAAGACCATAAAAAACAATATCAATACGGAAGATTACTTGAAATACAGAATTCTAATCGATAAAGTGGGAATTACTGCTCAGATTCGGCTAATTAGCAACAACTTCTGCAGATTCAGAACCAGAGAAAAAACATTTAAACTAAACCATGGAGAATCAAATTCAATATGTAGCGTGTGCAACTTAAAGGAACCCGGAACGCTGAAACACTTTATTCTAATATGCCCGCACAACAGCCATCTAAGAACATCGTTAATTAAGAAGCACGGAATAATTAGCTTACAGGGTAATAGCGATAACTCAATATATGACTTTAAATTTATAGAAGCCACGGTGGACATATATAACTATATCATATCTGCGATAAAAATAAGAAATTTAATTACCAATATGTAAACCAAATCAATTTTAATTTAAATATTTATATCAAATTATATTAATTTATATCAATTATGTATAACAAAGAAAATACTTTATGTTAACTTTGTGTTATAGGTGTAACGCCTTGAGGCACAATAAAGTCAATCAATCAATCAATTATGCAGTTCAGGTCTTGCCTTGTTTAAAATATATTATACTACGTGGCATGTTGAGAGATTATTGCTTAAAATTCCCAATTTAGCCATTTATTTTTATTTGGAACTGTTAAAAGAATCACGACTTGTCCTACTGCATAGTTTTAGACTACTACTCAATTTAACTGTGCACTTCTCGACTTGTCTGTCTTCCACTTCAACAAACACACAGTGGAAATACTTAACTGCAATTTACCGCATTATTACAGAAAATAAAAAAAGCAACAGGAAACGAAGTAAAATTAATTCGTGCAGCCCAAAAATACCTAAAGTAAAAGTTTCCTACCCGCTCTAATAAAGATGCATGCTTAAACGAGGAAACTTGCATTGAACATGGTTTTAAAATTACTTGTGAGTGCTCCGCCGGATTTATTGGTGATTATGTATGTATGTATGTATGTATGTATGTATTGAGTATTGTTTTTGAGGCCTAGGCCTATACACACTCGGTACAATTGACTGTTACAGCTTACCACCGAGATACACTATTGCAGTGCACTCTTCGGGTTCGCTGAATGTAATTGTCTATACTATATTAAACTTACTTGGGAAGTCATACCTATTGATAAGGGTATTTGTTATTAACCGCTCTGTTAGAGGTGCAAGATTTAGCTTCAGCCAAGGAGACACTGAAAACTGTTTAAAGGCCGTGAGAATCAGAGTATCTTAATAACCAGTCCAGTACCAATAGAACAGGCAAGGAAGACTCATGTTCCCCTTTAGATTTATTGGTGATTATTGTGAAGGTAAATTTACTTTTTTTTATTACATAACGATTCCACAGTAAGTACCAGCCGGCGGGCAAGATTCCTATATTTTGACATATTATCTCAAAATTGATTATTTTTTAAAAACAGAGTGTGCGCTTCCCGGAACAAGCAATTCTGCAGTGACAAAACCTCCCTCCTGTAAATGTGGACTAGGCTACGTTAAGAATGCCCGTGATCCAGCTATATGTCAATTGTCTTATAAAAATGCTACTCTTCTTTTCGGAGGTTCAGCAGGCATCCACCAATTTTCCATAAGTCAAAGCAATGTCAGCAGTAACCAATAATCAGGTCACGCAAATACACACACTTTGTGTATTTAACTAATTGAAGTTGCTTCAATATGTTCTATTTGCCTAGAAAACCCAATTGATATCTAAAACATCTCTAAACAAAGCGTTGGACTATCACTACCTCAACCAAAGAATATTTTAGAGTACTAACAGTGGGCAACTATACAGCGCATTTATATCTTCTGGAGCATCAAAAACTCTACTTCTATCCCACTGCCGTGTAGGATAAAGGATAAGAGATGCGAGATTGAGGTGGTAGCTCCTATGTGCTCTCTAGGTACAGGCGGAGTACTGCGCGTCCACCTACGTGGACTTTGGTCTGCTGTCTCTCTCTCTCTCTCGTAAATTCCTGCTTTTTCTTAACAATGGCTGCGTGGACAAAGTCTGCTCCTCTTTCGCTCGGCTTCCCATACACACACTGTAATTTTGTGCCTCTCGTCTCCGTTTCTCCACACTCACCTCAGTGTACAGTCTCCGTGCTGAATTCTAGTCTCCTCGGAGTTTTACTCCTGCTAATCAAATCTCCTTCCTAGACTACGAGCTGGAGGTGATATAGAAATAATATAATCTTAAGATATTAAAATAATACTGTGCAAAATTTAAGGACAGAGCTTTCGCTGGACCGTGATTTAGTTTCAAGATTAAAACGAGTAGTGAGTACCCGTCACCAAGTGGACTTGTATTAAAAAAATTTCAGTTTCCAATACTATTTGATCAAATTATATACAAGTCGTATTTCTACGTCGTACCTGTAACCTCTAGCGGTTCCAGGAATTACCTGTAACTATAAGGAAAAGTCCTCGAATAATTTCTTAACGTAAGATTACGTGAATTACATATTATACTTCTGTGCTCCGGTCACTTTTACTTTTTTAATTTCAAAGTCGTTTGTGTGTTGACTTTGATTACAAGTGCATTCATAGTGCATGTGACCTATAAGGAAAAATGTATGCAATATATTTACGTAACATTAAAAAGTGCCTGTAATACTTCTCACTGACACTGGCTCAAGCATGTTATCGATATCAATTGATTAGATCCACAATAATATCTATTGTATTGAGACTCTAGAAATAAAATATTTGTTGTCAAGTTAGACGGCAGCATGAAAAAAATTCTCATCAATGACGGACTCGTCCATGTATGCAGCATTGTTGTAATTCCTTTGACTGGGTAATTAATTTACGTTCCATAACTAATATAAATTTAATTACAATACTAATTGAAATACAACAACATGAAATGTTGATACAGGTGGATAGGTACTGGTCAGATCATACCACAAACAAAATTGAGCGTGCAGGATTAGATGAAACGCGGCGGCAGATCATTGGCACACATGCAAACTCTCTCTATGGGCTGACATTAGATTACAATGAAAATAGACTCTACTGGACAACGTGGAGCTCTCATCCCTGCTCAATGTATTCAATGAATACTGACAGGTCCAATCTAAAATTGGTTCTACGAGCAGTGGCTCCTACTTTTAGTGGCAGTTACTTCAGTGCAATTGCAATTTTTCAAAATCAAATTTACTGGAGGGATCAGTCCACAAACAAAATGCAAAAAGCTAACAAATGTGATGGAACCGAGCTGACAGAGCTTATTTCTACCGTAAGGTACAATAAAAGTGAGAGCACAGATGAATTATAGGTACATGTATTCCATTTTCGGAACCTTCTTAGGGTCTTGGCCAACTAAAAATATTTTTATTTTGTATTTATTAAAATTTTGGACCTTTGTATAATTTTAGACAAACAGTGCCTATGCTGTTCAAGTTTACCACTTTTCAAAGCAGCCGGATGTTGCTAATTAATGTGCTAATCGGATTCTCTTATGTTTACACCTCTGCCTACCCATCCCTGTAACTGGGAATGAGAGCCTGTCCGGATGGCCGCTCCATGTCTTCTGATGGGCACAATTGCTCCTAGAATCATAGTGCTTCATGTGAGGTATTGTGAGGGCGAAGATCTCCTTTAAAGCCTGAATAAATTCAGTGTGATTCAGTTTTAGACTTTGCTGTTTGACTTTAAAATGTATAATTGTAATTTTTGTTTGTTTTGCTTTGCTTTAACTGAGATTCTCACTATTTGAATTTTACAAGTTTTTCATTTTTCAAAATGTCACAGCATTTTCGCTGCTTCTAAAATCATATTTATATATAGTAGAAAAATGGCTAATTAAAACAATGTAGTAATTGTGTGAGTTTAAAAATTGCCTTTTATTTAAAATAAAGTTAAATGAATTGTATTATCATTAATAACTCCCGTCAACCTTTGTTTTAAATGTTAAAATTATTTTTTTAAGTTTTGTCGTCAACATTCGAAATTCGTGTAATAAGTAATACAATTTGACAAGTTTTTATAAGAGATTCATACACTCAAACCCTTGAATGACCTGTACCGTATTAGCACAGAGCCGAACAGGATTACCTAGCAGCAATTGCAAATCATTTGATGTTGTACTTTATTTCATCTTGTAGTTTTTTTAGCCTCCCTCTTCACAAATCTAATGTGTTTTTTCATTCATAAATTATGTGTGCAGTTACAAAGGAATCGAACGTAGATTAAGTAGGTACGTAGGTAGGTGCTAACATTGCATCAGTTTGCATTATTATGTAATCAAAAATAGTTTGTACATTTTTATTCAGACAGCTGCCTTAAGAAATAATTTTGAATTTTAATAAGGGCTCTGGCTCTGGACTAAATTATAAAGCGATCAGTTGGGACGTAAAGTTTTAAAACCCGCATTTGCTAACGGATGTGACGTAACCACAAATAATGAAAACATAATCATTTTCAACATGTGGTATATGTGGAGCAAAACAGAACAGTCATTTTGCCCAAAGATGGTTTTTTAAAGTGTTCAATTAATTTATATTTCTACTTGATCAAAATCATAAAATGTAAGTTAAGAAAATAGGAGCATAATATGATTGTCTACAAAATGATGTCATCAAAAAGTCCATATTTTAGGACTCCCTGTCCTTTTTATAACTGTAAATGACAATCATTACCATTAGATGACATAAGTAGCAACTACACCCATTCATTCAACAGATGACGTCTTATAGTATTTACCAAGACTGTACTGTTTAACAATAAATGGTACTGTACTGTTATAAATTAGAAAATGCAAAGCTCAACCGAAGCAATTTTTTTTAAACGTCAAAAGCCCATAAAATGATTTTCGGCAATTCGAAATATTTTCACCTGAAGTAGGTATGCACAAGTTCTAACACCAGTTTCCTGACATCTGAACCGGAAAACTTTAACATTGTTAGCATAGCTGGCCAACCAAATGATTTAAAGTTGGCTCTTCTAGCGATATATACTTGTAGCGGTATATTCTTTATAGTAAGATCTGTCTGAACTTTTAATTAAACCGAAGTTTGTCAAATTTTGTTGACGCAAAATATTTTTTCAAAGTAAATTGTGGCTTTCACTTCCTCTTCCTGTTGTTGTTTTTGTAAAAACAACAAAATACAAAAAAAGCTTTTCATTAATTAATACTATCAAAGTTTAGCCACATTGTCATACTTAATTGTGTGATTTCTATTTAACTTACAAACAAAGAAAGCAGAAACCACATTTAGTTTAAATGAAACCAGGGCTCTATCTTTATAGCATCGCACCTTCACATTACAGCAGAGTTGACCAAGTTATGTTTGAGTAGAAACTGAAGCGCTTAAAGATTCAGTAACCCTGTACCCAAATTATTACTGCTACTATTGTTTGAGAAGTAATCCGCCTTAGGTGTGAATAACTATACTAGAAAAACTGTTTCATTACCAAGTATTTAAAACTTTATTTTACAAATTTTAACCTAATACATATTTAAAGTAAGTAACATAGTGCCTTGTGCATTATTTTCAATATTTTCAATATACAAATCATAAAAAATTTCATTAAATCAGACCTAATTATCTAGACGCTACGAAGTTAAAATGTTCTAACTATACGTTTGTGTTTATTAATTTTTATACATTCATATAATATATGACATATTATGTAAATAATTATTGTTTAGATGTCATTCCTAATTAGGATTGTTACGGTGCATACCGAGCGACTTATGAATGTATGTAGTAATGGTAATGAGATGTACGTGTAAGTATGCACGCGTAGAATGGGTGTACTGTAGTGTAGGTATAACTTTATTATATATCGCTTGGTCAGTGAGAGATACTTCTCCTCTCGCTCGTCTCGTACAATCTAACTATCTTATCGCTAGTACTACTATCTATATAGAAGATGTGTGGGTGTTGGCAGTGGTGACGACCACTGCAATGTTTACATTAAGAAAGTGTAGTATGTATGTACTACACTATCTTAACACACGCGCCTCCCACGCTATAGTGAAACTATACAATTTAACCGTAACCTATAGGCAATTAAAACCATGCCGTTCACAATAATAGCAATTCATCAATAAACTAAAAGGACAGACATCTTACACTGTCAATGCATAGCCTATCTTATTCATACGCACTATGTATTAACCATTATGAAACATACACACAATACATTAAGTCGCCGCGGAGGACGAATCCCAATCTTTTCCAATTTACATATCAAGATTAAGAAAATATTCACCGTTTCAACAATTTGGTAAGTAGAATTTTGTATAATAGCTTAAAAAATTCATAAAATTCAGGACTACCATATACATACTTAAAATTTGAAAACATAAATTTGGAAAACCGTCGAATTAGTGAAAAACGCGGGTTTTGGACCGAATTTACCCAATTATTTCATTTTACTACTAAAATTACTTATTTTAAATTCCAGATGGACTGTAAAATCTATCCTCAGTCTGGACCAGTGTCTTCGGAGGATGACCCCCTTCGGACCGGGTGACCTCGGTGACTACGCTATCTTTACGGATTCTAGTGTTCATATTCAACAAAACTACAGGTAACTATCATACTTTACATATTTCATAAAATTATTCCAAATAACTGCCCGAAATACAAAATATAACATATTCCAGTGGGGTCAAACACACCAAATACAATTTTGATATTAATGTAATATTCACATGGGTTATCGTACAAATAATTAATGGTTGCGCCTCCATGTGGAGTTTGGCTTTTTGTTTACAGTTCCACGACCAGATTAACAATTTTGAGAGTGACTAGGTGCTATACATATCAATTTGGAAATTTCAACATTCGATCTATTTACATGGTACGCATTTTACATTATAACTAAATTAACATTATTATTACGTTCATGCCTACCCAATTCTTATCCTACACACATTAATTTTCATATACCTATACTTATGCTACTGTTTAATATTACATTTACTAATCTAAGTACTTCCCTTGGAAGATTTTGTTTCTGGTTTTTCAGCTCAAAACAACAGTAGCAGTGGTAAGCAGATTCTATAAACTATATATTATTATATACTATCTACTATTATTATAACTGAATATGTTGTATGTATCAATGTCAACTTTGATTGTATCTATCTCCCTGCGTGTGACTGTGGTGCCCGGTCCCTCAGGAGAGTCGGCTCATTCTCTGCTGGGTCTGACCAACCCCGCGGAGGCCAAATTATACCAAGCCATAGTCAAAAACTTAAACCACTACACTAGCTATGCAAAAGGGCCTAGCCCATAGATAGGTAGTAAAAACATTGTCTACAAGTTCAAGTTCACGAACTTGACGTTAACTGCTTACATAGTAGTTAACATTTATATTTTCTACATGCTTTTAACTTTATAACTACTACTAACTGTACATACTCTAGTTTTTACGGATTTTAATTTCTAACCCTGCGCATATTTCACAAATTACAAACTACTTAAATTAGGCTAGCCTAAATAACAAGAAAAATTGCTACCATTATATATATAATCTATGCTAGTATTACAACAATTAATTCATAATTATGTTTTTCAATTATACGGCTCGTGTTCATGACCACGATCGCATATTCGATCCACACAATTTATCCTCAATTCTTGTCACCCCTATGTATATTTACTTTGTCCATAACTATCTCGCTATATTTTTATTTTGGTGTTCCAATATTTTTGTTTCGTAAATAATGGCTACATATTAAGCTCGTAATAAGTTCAAATACTTAATAGTCTAACAAACAATACAAGTAACTATGGATTTAAATATTTTTAATTGTCCTACTTACTATCTATGTATACGTACGTAAGTACACTCTACTACCATATGTTTTACCACTATGCCTACCATACCAAGAGACCTGCTTCCTTTTTTATCGATTTTACTTGATTCTACAAATTAACTTATTCTTCTACACTTAACTTTATTAAATACAAATTAAATTAGGTAGACCACTACTATGTGGCTGTCAATGTTAGATAATCTATTCCCTAGTATTATAGTTCCGTAAAGCTATCCTTAATATTTTACATAATGACAACGTTACAAACTCTGCGCTTCCGTCTTTTTTATTTTTTAATTACTAAAATTCAACTTAATATTGCAAAATAAATATAAATTAATAACTAAATTAATAATAACTATAGGCCGCGTCTATAGTAGTCCGTACTATTTCAAAAGGATTTTGACTTGGAGTAAAAATAGGAACTCTGTTCTAAACCTTCCAAATACGCGACACACTAGGCTTTACTCCTGGGGTCATTGTCCCCGCCATTGGACTAGGGTTTGATCCCAAGGTGTCCTAAACATGTGCCTCAATGGTGCTTATATGGTTTAGGGCCCGTCTAGGCGGTACCCCGGGAGGTCCCTGTCTGTCTAAAGAACCAGCCTTACAGGTGTAGCCGTACGTTCTGTCAACAATTTGATATGTTGGTTTAAAATGGATGTACTATGATACAAAAATGAAATTACCTACTTTCCTTAAACTTAACTTATTCTAATATACAAACATGGCACTCAGCCACAATTTCGGAAGCGTAGGTTTTGGCCGTTGTCTATATTTAATATATACCTAATAATATACTTAACCTATTATTTATCCCAATTTTTATCATAATGCCTTAAATTATATCTATAATTATTTTTATTCATTATATACTTATCATTCACGGTAGCTAAACTATCCTTATTCCTAGAACCTGGTGGTCGACCTCGACCTCTCTTAATTATTGCCTGTTCTGTCTCTGGTATCAACGTTGGTGGGCCTTCAGTGCTGACCTCCGGTTGTATACTTTCAAAATGAGTCAGCTGAGGAAAGTCTTCATCATACTGTGCTATACTTGTATGTTGACAAGGAAGACTGGAATTCTGTTGCGAGCTTGTATTAGCTGAGTTTGTAGTACTTGACTCTGAACTCCCCTGTAGTCCATCCGTGTGAACTGTTGGACTCCGTACAGGTGGAATAATTTAGCCAGACCGTACATAGTATCTCCTCAGTTTCTCCATATTGACATTAAACCGAATTAGTCCACCTCCTCGTTTTCTCCCCTCTATGGTATATACGTTATTTCCGACAGACTCCACAATTTTGTAGGGTCTGGAAAATATAGACATTAATTTTTTAGAAAAACCTTTTTTTGTATGACTATTACGTAATAAGACTAAATCTCCTACATTAAATTCAAAGTCTCGTCTATTAGGATTATAACGCTGTGCTCACTGGACACGACTATTTTCTATAGCAAGTCTGGCATGCTCTCGTGCCTCGCGACCTTGCTCATGATACCCGATTGTTGGTGGCTCCCTAAATAATGGCAAGGACAAGTCCAGTGGCTGGGTAGCCTCCCTTCCATATAGGCAGAAAAAGGGCGTCATCCCTGTTGTTGAGTGGGTACTAGTATTTAACGCAAAGGTGATTTGTGGCAGCGCCTGGTCCCAGTCCCGTTTTGATTTACTCCGGTAGGACCGAATCGCCTCCATTAGCACATCGTGGCTGGCCTCCACACATCCATTACTCCTTGGTGTGTACGGGCTGCTGGTAATATGATTAGTTCCCAGTAACTTGTTGAGCTCCTTCACGGTGGTATTTAAGAACGAGGTCCCATTATCTGACTGAATTATTCGAGGAGCTCCATATTTAGTAACAATCTCCTCCATTAGAAATTTCGCAGTCGTCGCGGCTTCACAATTTGGAACAGCTTTGGCTACTAAAAATTTAGTCAAATAACAAACAGCAGTTAGTAAATACTTATTACGATTTACAGATGTATTTATCGGCCCCGCATAATCAATTTGAATTCGTTCGAATGGTGCACATGGAATGTCAATGAATTTGAATAAGCTAGCTGGTTTGATGCGAGGCACTTTGTTTCGCTGGCAGCTGGAACACGTTCGTACGTACTCAAACACATCTTTACTCATAGTAGGCCAAAATAAAGTTTGTCGAATTTTATCTAATGTTTTCTTTCTACCCAAATGTCCCGCAATTTTAGAATCGTGTAAATTAGTTAAAATTTCTTTTCTTTTATGGCACGGAATCACTAATAATAATTTATGCTTTTTATATTCGGCCTGCTTGAAATACAGTATGCCGTTAAGTAACTGGTAATTTGATAACGTCTCCACTGAGCTTCTATCAATTGTTGTCATAATTTTGGCTAAAGCTGGATCAGCTAATTGTTCCATTCGGTAATTTTCATCTCGTGGTACTGATGTTAACGTCCATATTGACAGATCCATTTCTGTATTATGAGTCCTTGACAACAAGTCTGGTAGGAAGTTGATTTTGCCTGCTAGATGACTTAAGTTAGTAATATTGTATGAATTGAAAATCATGGCTTGTCTGAATAACTTAGGTGACATGGGAGTCTTCCTAGAGTTTATTAAGCTGGGCAAGGTTGAATTATCAGTTTCAATTTTAAATGGAATGCCTTTCAAGAAATGAGATAACCGCTTTAGTCCAAAGACTATTGCTTCCATCTCTAACACTGGAACCTGATAGTTTTTCATAGCAGGAGTCAAAGACTTGCTTATGGATGCTACGACTTTTTCGATTGGTCTTCCATTGACTATATAAGTCTGAAATAGCGTACATCCTAGTCCAGTTAACGATGCGTCTGTTCTTAATGTAGTTGGTAATTTAGGATCAAAATGGGCCTGAATAGGTGCTGTTGTTAAAGCCAATTTTAATTTCTCAAAAGCTTCTTGACACTCCGGTGTCCAGATGTATGCAACGTCCTTCCTTAATAAATCATTGAGGGGACGTGCTATTGTCGCTAAATTTGGGATTAATTCCAAATAAAAGTTAACTGAGCCCATAAATGACTGAAGTGATTTGACTTTGGTGGGAGGCTTAATTTTACGAATGGGATCAACTAATTCAGGTGTTGGTTCGCGTCCGTCTCTACTTACTAAGAACCCTAGTATTTCTAATCTCTTGAAACCCAATCTACACTTTGATGGTTTCAGCCTCAAGTTATTTTCTATTAATTTATGGAACACTTTACGTAGCGAACTGATGTTTGAATCAACGTCTTCCGATGGCACAATAATGTCGTCTAAATAATGTAGAACTTCAGTATACTGTAAATTTCCCAGCATATTTATTATCATTTTGGAGAAGAAGCTCGGAGCACCTTGCATACCAAATCCGAGCTTTAAACACTCGTAATGCCCGTGTCGAGTCTTGAACGCTGAAAGGGGAATGGATTCTTTATCAAGTAAAATTTGGTTGTAGCCTGCTTCCAAGTCCAACGCTGAGAAGATGTTCTTTCCCCTAAATCGGTGTAGGATCTCGTGGATCAAAGGCAAAGGAAACAGCTGCTTACGTGTTTGGAAATTCAGTAATCTGTAGTCATTTACGAGTCTAAACTGTTTCTTGTTCGGATCAGGTGATTTTTTGCTGACTAAAAACGATGGGCTGCTCCAGTCACTGTTACTTTCCCGAATTGTTCCGTCTGCTAGTTGTTGTTTCACTTTGCGTGCTATCTCTTCGTGTTGCGCTTCGCTTTGTGGGTGCGCCCGCAGCTGTACTGGTGTTGGATCAAGTAGCTCAATTTTGTATTTAGCATGTGGATAAACTCCATTTGGTGTACGGGAAAATTTGAAGGCCTGTTGACATTCAGCTACTAAATTTTTATATTTCATTAGATCTTCACTACTCAACTGTGGGTCATATGCAACTCTATTGATTTCCTGTTCCAATTCATTTCCCTCATATATAGGTATATCTGATCTAAATCCTCCTTGCTCAGAATTTGGCTCTATTCTCCTAATGTTATTTATCACTCTCACTTCCAGTTCATTCCAGTCTGTTATCTGCGCTGTAGCAATGACAGCCTTACTTTGTATTATTATTTCCTCTTCTGATGGATTTATTACACGTAAAAACTGAGTTTTTTCACTAATTATAAAGTCTGGAATCACCATTTGTTTCAGCTTCCTTTGTCCCAATGACAAGGCTTCAAATCGAGTTTTGCTTATTTGTTGCCCCTGTCTACCTAATACATAGATAGGTATGTCCACCATAGAGTAGGGCTGTGGTACTTGTCGGCTAGTGCTATGTATTCTTAAAATATTTTCCTTTTTCCCTCCTTTCTTTGTATTGAGAATGCTTGGTGCTGTAGACTTTGACTTTTTAACTCTGGCTACAGTAGAATGCTTGTTTGTGGCTCGTACTCTTTCATAAAATTCCCTTTTAACATTCATATTGACGGCGACTGGATCCATGTCCCGTGTTTCATTGACTCGCTGATTTGAAAGAGGGGCGTTGGCCATCGCTTGCCTCTGTGTGTTCTCTCGTACTCGGCTCAAGTCGGTCTCTCGCTGCGTATAGACTGATGACATTTCAAACTGTCGCCTGTCTGTAGCGGGTGGCTGGCTTGGTGTCATTCGTACGTGTCCAAATTCAGGTGAATAAATTACCTAATTTCCCACATCTATGATTACTTTGAATTTTCTTAAGAAATCCTCGCCAACTAACAACTCATGCTGTGCATTATTTACTACTATGTAGGTATGAGTCACATCAATTCCATTAAAATTAATTGTCACTACCGCCTGTCCACTATTTAAAATTGCGCCACCCCCATAGTTTCTCAATGTTAGTTCTGATGGCTGTATTGCAACACCTAAACGTTTCACTACATCGCTATCAATTATTGAGCACATAGCTCCACTATCAATAAAAATATTCACAAGGCAAGTCCTGGCACTGCCTTCAATGTTGATGCTATTTAAATTTATTGCTTCCGTTACTTCACTCACATTGTTTGTATTATTGTTTGTTTGGTAAAGCATTTCCTCTTGATCCTCAACTATTTCTAATGCACTAAATCTATTGTAGGTACTAACTATATTTATTTCTGGTGGCCTAACATTTGCAATGGCTCGAGTCGGCCCACTCGCTCCACTTAACCGTTTAAATGTTGATTTTGCTGTTGAGTGTTGTAATTCGGTGGCGGCATAATTGCTAAGTTGGGGGATGATGCAATGAAATTCTGACTATATTGCAATCGTGGAATGAAAGGTCGAACAAAGTTGGGATTTTGGTTACTCCATCCTTGTGATGCATATCCTGTTGGCTGTCGTGGTTGGTAATTGCGATTTCCCCCTCGATAATTATGCTGTTGACGTGGATTATAATATCCACGATTTAAGTACTGTTGATTCATTCTTGGCCACGTACCTTGTGTCCCTGCTGTGCAATTTTCAATGAAATGCCCTGGCCTGCCACACCCATGACATACTCTCTGATTGGTTTGTTGGAAACCTCCACGTGGATTGTTAAATCGTACTTGTGCCTGACGTGGATGCTGCTGAGATGTAGATGGTGATGTGGCATTATTACGTGGCTGTTTCTGTATTTCGTCTAAACGCTGTGTTAATGATGCAACCATCTTTTCAAAAGCCGATAACATATCTACTTGCTGTACTAGGGCTATCTCTTGCCTAATTACAGGTGGCTTAACTTCATACGTATCTGATGCATCAAATTGAATTAATAATGCTTGTAACTGTGCAAGTGTTGTTGGCTGCGCTTGCATTCGTAAAAAACTTCTAACATTCTCTCGTAAATTTGGTATGACTGCCGTTAACATTTGTGCTGCTGGAAAAGTAGCCCAACTTGCTCCTTATGAACTCTGAAGCCTCATGAAAAAATCGTTGGCTCCTTCTGTGCATTGTTGACGTTGTTGGAACAGTTCTACTAATGGCACTGTTGGGTCAGTTTTTGCTGGGCAACTAACTAACAACCCGTTAAACAGAGCGTCTAATGTTGTGGCGTCTGTTAGCAATGTCTTGTTAATGTTAAAATAACTCTGTGCTATGGGTGTGGTTAACGCCTCTGTCAATAGTTTTTTACTATAATTCAAATCCACTTGTGTTGACGCTACATATGTTGTGAACTCAGTCCGAAAATCATTGAATGCATTAGTGTAAATGTCAGGTTTTGAGTATGACGGTCGTTTCAACTCTAATGCTTTGAACTGTGCCATTTTTACTAAAAATAACTGTCCTATGCCGTAATAGTCTATATCTGGCTGAACTTCTATCTTTATCCTCGGGTTTTTTACCACTTTCGGCTCTACTGGTAATTCGTAACCGCCTGTAGCTCTGTTCAAATGACTTTCTATCTTATCTGCCTCCTCAATTCGACTCTCTTCCTCAAATTCAGTTGGTGGTGATTTATAGGCCGACAAGAATCCTATACTATGTTTAAAGGTTTTACGTACCGGTGTTGTTGGGTTTACCAAGGATTGATTCCGCTCCCTTGCTGCCTGCAATATTTCCTCTACTCGATCAGTGTCCTGAGCCTGGACAGCTGCTACAAAATTTGAGACCTCGTCAGCGTTTGGAGATTCCTTACGCAGCAACTCTCCCAGTCGGTTAAGTTCCTTTTCGGTTTCTTGACTGCTTCCTCCTGACTTCTGCTTCGTTGAAATCGAGCTTTCTAATACTTTCTAGTGTTAATTGTTTGTACTGCTTCTTATTTCGTAATATTCTTGGTGTCACTGTAGCGGCAGGTGTAAAGTACTTGCTGCTACCTGGTTTTTGTTCGTCTGGGTTAACAACTTGTGGCTCTATGAGTGCGGCACTATCTGGCACGGGTTCTAAGCGCCTGGGTTTACTGGTAACTGTTGATTTTGCGGCTTTGTAAGGAACTATTGCAAACCCCGGATATCGTTTTTCGCACTTCTGTCTACTAATTGGTTTGTGAATAGCCAGACTCTTGCCGTCTTTGTCAAAAAATTCTACTATTACTTCACCGTTGCAATCTTCACGTAACTCCACAAATTTTTTATAAAATGGCAGAGCGTTTCGTAATCTGTTCATGCTCTAGGTATTTCATTTAGTTTAAAATGTTATTATATTTCTTGTAGTATATTAATTATTCACTTATATGGTTCCACTCTGCTTTAATATACTTATTTTATTAACTTCCGTTTCTTATTTAACTATATTTTCACTTAACTTACTGTTCGTTTAATATTGTTTTACCACTTATCTTCACGTTACCTATTTTAGAATATTCTATATAATTAACTATATTGGAAATCGTTAACACGCACGCACCTCCACCACTGTTACGGTGCATACCGAGCGACTTATGAATGTATGTAGTAATGGTAATGAGATGTACGTGTAAGTATGCACGCGTAGAATGGGTGTACTGTAGTGTAGGTATAACTTTATTATATATCGCTTGGTCAGTGAGAGATACTTCTCCTCTCGCTCGTCTCGTACAATCTAACTATCTTATCGCTAGTACTGCTATCTATATAGAAGATGTGTGGGTGTTGGCAGTGGTGACGACCACTGCAATGTTTACATTAAGAGAGTGTAGTATGTATGTACTACACTATCTTAACAGGATATTATGTTAATAAAATATAAATTCCAAATTGTGTTTAAGTTTTGAAATTTATAAGTAGGAAAAAGTTATAAAACTACCAGATAGTTTTTAAAATGTCAGATTAAGTTGTAAAGGCTACGTAGTGGAAAAAGCAATAAAATAAAGTACTAAAGGGGCAACCGAAAGAAAAGGCTTGCAAGGATAACGCTGCCATTTGTTTGCATGCAAAACTCATCTTCGCAAGCATTCTGTTTAGGTGGCCTCTACTGTAAGTGCAATGGTTTTTAACTGCAAAATAAAAAATGCAATCCCTTAAAATATAATTACTCCAGTCCTTTATCAATGTATTAATTACTTTAAGCCCAACAAGTATTCTTTTCGAAGTGTTTCATATTTTGGATTACAGGGGAATAAATAAATAGACTACTTCATATGTTGGAATTCTACTTTTTAAACAACAGGATATTCTTAATAGAAAAATCATTTATCAAGTTGTCTTATCAATTGTATGTTTTCTATTTAGGTTAGGAAAACTTTGTCTGTTTGCGGTTTATCTTTCCTGTCAACACATTTTCGAACAAACAAATTTCCATGAAAAGTATGAAGCACCTATTTCTATAGACGTAAGTTGACTTTATTTCTTTGAAATTAGGCATCCTGTCCACGACCACGGTAATGAGTCAGTTTCCTCCTGAACATATTCCCTCAAGACGTTTTCCTTCCAGTATCAAATCGATTTGGCTAGGTACGAGCGGTGCAGTTACACGTACACTTAGTAAAAATACCTCCATTACGCCCAACCACTATTGGTACAAATCCATGTTAATTATTGTCTAACTAGTAAAGACGCAAAACACATGAGCGTAAACTACAGTCTGCCTACTACAGTGTATCTCAGGAGTAAACCACACTGAGAATGCTGTGAAAGCTTCCGTAACATCCCATGCTAGGGACATCAGTTTAAGAAATCATTTCAGTAATAAAAAGAGGTTGTTTAAAAGTATGATATTTAAAAAACGTCCTTTATGCACGATCTTTCCCTATCATTTAGGCATAAACGCATATGCTTCAAATGTAGTTAAAGAATGTTAGAAATATGTTTAAAGTTCCATATATTATCATTGGGGACTTTCTACGTTGTATTTCAACAAGTAACACTTTATGGATTGTCCATTAATGACTTCTTCGGTCAGGTTAAGCGGTGTGTCCGGAGACTAGTAACCTTACATATTAACAACGTTAATTTATTAATTGGCTACACTAATGAAAAGGGGTACTTAAAATAATGATATGTGTATGACACTATTTATGGACGATCCCTTACCCTCTATAAGCCATATAGGTATGCACATGACATGCAGCTAGTAGCAAAGGCGAACATAGCTACGTACGTCGCTATACTTCTAAATACGTAGGTATTTTTACAAGCGTAAAATCATTAGAAAATAATAAAGGACAGGAAAACGTTGGGGTTTGGACGCCAATGGTGGCCTTTAAATTTTTCGAAATCTTGGACCCTCCCGCTGGCATTGTTTCTTCCTTGTAAGACGTCGTGTTTTTTCGAAGTGACCAACCCTCAACTTAGATGACGTCATTTGTGTGTGTCGGTTATTTTACCCCACCCTTATAGGTTATGTCTAATATAGATATAAAAGTGGGCCGCCTATAAATGACTTTAAAGGCACAAGTAGGTACTTTAGTGACTAGAAAAATGGGTCCAAGAACTATAACAAAATAATCATATTTGGAAAAAATTAGGACACAAAACTACACTGTGCTCCAAAAATGAGTATACGCCCCCGGTTCTCCGATCCTGATTCAAATTAAAGTATCAAACTACATCTTGATTGCTAAAGTCCATATAGTACTGCTTAGAGAATTTAATTTTGTTTCTATTTTTAAACATTTTTACCTCAAAATTTTGGACTTAAATTTTCAAAAAAAAATTAAACACAAAAAATGAGCAAAACTCACGCTCCAAAATTGATCATACAAAAAACGAAATTCCAAGACCATTTTTCCAAGAATTTTTTTCCCCAGTATTTTAAGGTAAAAGGGCAATAACTAACTTCTCTGAAGTTATTTAGTCTTGGTTTCATCCATGTATCTTGAATTGGAGGTCATTTATAGGTCAAAGTGTGCACCGCTTGATAACACGTGATTTTTTCACTTTTTTGAACAAAGGCTACCATGTGACCTGGGTTTTGTGACCTTTGTCACCAAATTCAAATATGTAATAGCAAACAAGTCTATTAGACATATTTTGGTCCAAAAGCGTTTCGCTTACCCCCTTAGTCACTTCCTCGGACCCGCCTATAAGTGATCGGTTAGTGTTAGTATGTATATGCAGGGTAATGCATAGGTATCAATGATGTAATCACGGTCAGTTTTGGTTGCGTTAAGTCCAAAATTTTGACGTGAAAATGTTTGGAAATAGAAACAAAATTAAATTCTCTAAGCAGTAGTATATGGACTTTAGCAATCAAGATGTATTTTGATACTTTAATTGAATCAGGATCTGAGAACAGGGGGTTTATGATCAATTTTGGAGCGCAGTGTATGTTATATTCTTATCAAAAAGTACCTTACTACTAGGGCCACATTAACTATTGCAATACTACTACTAACACGTCAATCGAGTTATAAGAAATTTCGTTTTACTTTTAATACTCGTTTATTTTTTTAGGAAAAATGTTGAAGAAAATGAGTTTCAAGGCTACCCTATGGATTTTAGGTTTCTTTCTTAACAGCTATATCACGGCAAAAAACGGTAAAAATTCCTAAACTTAATACTTGTAGACGAGTTTTGCACAGTGCACAGTTTTAAAATACAACTAGTGTTTTTAAAATCCCAAAAGTAATGTTTGAGAATAAACTGTACGATCCAAACACTTAAAATTTTATCAAAACCAGTTGAGGTATGTAGCCTGCCAACGCACTTAAAGACTTTACAAAATATTTAAATTTTGCGTTCACTTAAATATCACTCGCAATTTTATGTTTTACATGATTCTAGTGACAAATTAAAGGCTCATTTAGAAATTTAATTAACGCAGCTCCACTTTTTTCACATGCTTTTTTTAGCAACATTTGTATAGGGTGGTTTTGCGCCGCTCACATGTCAGTTGTCTTCATTTCCTCGTGAGTATCGTTTTAAAATGAACTGTAATCCAGAAAACAATAGGGAGGTTGTGCAAACGCAAAACTGGCACTTTAACTTTAGAAATTGCAAAAGAATGTGCGCAGAAGAACGACGGCATGTTTTTACTATTTTCTGTTTTGAGAAACCTCTTCGCAACTTCCGCAGTATCCCTGCCCGTACTGCAAATGTACTTTAGCGATACGTTCCAGCTCGTGATTGACTTGTAATTTTTTTACAATACATGTATCGCTATACATAAAATAGAAAAAAACATAACGTCGCGATTCTTTTGCAATCGCTAAAGTTAAAGTGCCACTTTTACGTTTGCACAACCTCCCTAATATAGTCACTTTTCAGCTTACAAAATAACTAAACGTTTTAAATGTAGTAGGTTTTGCTCTAAAAGTGCTACATCTCCTAATTGCAAGCATTTCCTGTATTTTCAATGCTGGTGTCCTTAAAAATAAGCGTTGCTGATATCGATATAGGTACCTTATGCTCCATCCAGACTATGATAGGTATACGATTACAGTCAATTGAGGTTGGTTTGCCAATTGACTGTAATCTATTATCAATAACCCTCATAGGCAGTGTGGATAGGTTTCGCGCGTTTCAGTTTAAACTCAATGACTATCATAGGTGCCTATGATCATAGTCTGGATGGAGCATTATATATTTTCAACTGCATATTCTACTTAGATAGCACGTGTTCTTAAAGGCCTTACATGGGAACCCACCATACTTGAAACTACGAAATGAAGCGAAACTACCCAGAACGTATACTACCTTTATAGGTGACTTCTGTTTGTATAGTCGCTTGACTGCAAAATTTGTTGGCCGCAATCGCGCGCGCAATTTCAAAAATAGCGATTGGTTTGAATTTCACCGCACTCTAGCTCCCGCACTTTTTGTCCGATTTTCATAAAATTTGAAATACAACATCTTTGTACGCTTATCTAAAAAGTTATTTAAGAGTTTAGGAAAATTTGAAAATTTTAATATTTTTTGAAAAAGTTAAAAATATGTTTACTTCTGAGGTCCAGAGTTAGATTTAATTTTAGAAGGTAGGTTCCCATGTTGTTATCTGAGCAGCGCCAGCTGATCACTATTAGGGAACCGATTACCATTAGCGCAAACCCAAATAGATGTTTTAATATGAAGAATAAGCAGTAGTTTCTATGTAATTTTTACATGAAGCCCTCACTCCGCCCCTAAAAGAGCTCGGTCCTCGTCTTATGATCCATTTTTAGATGCTGAGCTTAAGCATCTATAGGAATGGCTATGTCCGTCTGTCTGTCTGTCTGTCTGTCTGTTCTTTATGCGCTACAGGTCACAGTTTTTAAGCGATATTCGTCAAATATTTTTTAAATGGCCACAAATGCGAATAAGAAGTGCCCTATTGTTTTTGAGAGCGATCAAACTAACCAGTTTTTCACAATTAACAGTTGACTAGACCAACTTTTTTAGCCATCTAAAAGCATTGGAGAAAAACGGGTGATTTGCCGCTTTGCATCAGCCAAATGCACCAGCTAAATGGTTTCCTTACAGGCGCCAGTCAATGCACCAGAAACATGCACAAGTCATCAGCACAAGCTACCCGCAGAAGTTACCTGCACCCACAAAGTATCCCTAAGGGGGGAGGTGTACTTGGGGTCACCCAAGAAGACGTCTCAACAATCTCAACTATTTTTTCTTAAACCATGAAAAAACTTTAAATACTTGCACCTCCCACCCACAAAGTATCCCCTAAGGGGAGGTGGTGTACTTAGGGTCACCCGCAGATGACGTCCCTAAAATCTAATTTGTTTTTGCTAAAACCATTAAAAAACTTCAAATACTTGCACCCCCACCCTCAAAGTATCCCCTATGGGGAGCGGGTGTACTTGGGGTCACTCACAAATGACGTCCCAAAAATCCATATTTTCTTCCTAAAACCATTAAAAAACTTTAAATACTCTCATCCTCTACCCAAAAAGTATCCCCTGAGGGGAGGGGGTGTACTTGAGGTCACCCACAAATGACGTCCAAAAAATCTTAATTTTCTTGGTATACCCATTAAAAACTTTAAATACTTGCACCATCTACCCACTTAGTACCCCCTCACGGAAGAGGTGTACTTGGGGTTACTCACAAATGACGTCCCAAAAATCTTAACTTTCTTGCTAAAACCATTTAAAAACTTTAAATACTTGCACCCCCACCCACAAAGTATTCCATTAGGAGAAAGCGGGGGGGGGAACTGGGGGTCACTTACAAATGACGTCCCAAAAATCTTAATTTTCTTGCTAAAACCATTAAAAAATTTTAAATACTTGCACCCCCCACCCACGTAGTATCATTTCAGAAAAGAGGGGTGTACTTGGGGTTACCCACAAATGACGTCCCAAAAAATCTTAACTGTTTTTGCTAAAACTAATAAAAAACTTTAAATACTTGCACCCCTGACCCACTAAGTATCCCCTTAAGAAGGAGGAGTGTACTTAGAGTCACCCACAAATGACGTCCAGGAATCTTAATTTCTTTGCTAAAACTATTAAAAAACTTTAAATACTTGCACCCGCCACCCACGTAGTATCATTTCAAAAAAGAGGGGTGTACTTGGGGTTACCTACAAATGACGTCCCAAAAAATCTTATCTGTTTTTGCTAAAACTAATAAAAAACTTTAAATACTTGCACCCCTGACCCACTAAGTATCCCCTTAACAAGGAGGGGTGTACTTAGAGTCACCCACAAATGACGTCCAGGAATCTTAATTTCTTTGCTAAAACTATTAAAAAAATTTAAATACTTGCATCCCCAACCCTACGAATTATCTCTTAGAGGAGGAGGGGGGGGGGGTTTAAGAATTAAAACAAGTCACAATCTTAAAAATATAAATATTTCTTATACCTAATGCTTTACCCACCGCAAACTAATGCTCCCCCACTCAATAAATCATCCTTTTTAGGTTCAGAAGGGCGGGGGGGGGGGTATTTAGGATCAATCGTTAAATACGTCTGAAAAATTTAAAGCCTCGAACCTAAGGTTGGAATGGAGCACGCGACACCTAGATTCCCGTCTACAGCAATAAATCAGTAATGGCCTGAGCTAAGAAATCTCTGATACGAATCTGTAAGCGTGTCAGATATGCAACACATAAGATACATAGAGTCCCGTCAGCAAGTTCGCTTTGTTTCCTGTCGTTTCAAGAGAAAGTCCTGCTACGTTTTGTGTCTTGCAAAAGAGCCGGCTGCTTTTTGTTTTGACGACGTTAAGGCTGGTAGGGGTCAGACACAAATGGCGTTGCTTACCTTAAGAGTGGGTCACTTGACATTCCACCGTAAGGGCATCCATCCATTCAAGCAATGCTTAAAAAGGTGACAAGCAGTTGGGTAGGCTTATAATTTTGGTAAATTTATGTGTCGTCATTTGTGTCCGTTCCCAAAGCTGGTCAAGCATACGAACTTAATATTTGAGGTTTGCTATCTTGTATTTGAATTACACTCGGAAAAATCTATGCTTATCTGCATCGAGCACGGAATGTCGGCAAAAACCAATTGCAATATACCATGATATATTTAACGTGAAATGAAAAACGGGCGAAATTCACGACTTTTTAACTTTATGCTGTAAACATACGCACGTTAATCGTAAAAGGGAAGTGACCGTTCATAAATAACACCATTAGAAATTTATATTTTAGAAAACTCACCCCAACTATTTTTACTTCATGCTGTGAACAAACGAACGAAGCTTATAGATAGTTGATGACAAACCAATAATGGCGTCATTCAAATTCTCAATTTTAAGGAACATAGTTTAACCGAATGGCACGCAGTTCGTAATTTTTAGTGTCCAGTAAATCTTATACATAAGTTATTTATAAATTATATTTCAACTTCGAGGGTTACACAAGTTAGGAGCCATGCAAGGATCATCTAAAAATGACGTCATTTAATTATTTTAATTATAGTAATCTCTTCTGTCTTTAGTTCAAAAATCAAATTAATGGATATCCCTAACACCGTCTTTTTCTAGCATACATACAGGGATCCTTCATAAATGACGTCATCACAAAATCACCATTTTAAGGATCCTTGTTAGTGCTGAATGCAAAATTTGGTTGATTTATACAGTCCACTCTCTACATAGCGTACTTTAGCGGACCAGCAAGATTAGTACGTTATGAGGAGAGTTCGCTATGTAGAAAGTACAGATTTAAAAAAAAATCAGTATTATAGATGAAAACAATAAAAATTCTACTGTTTAAAGTAATTATTGGTTCTACACAAATCAATCAAAGAATATGCTTAGTAATTTTGATTGAATAAGTTTGCAAAATCGGTTAGATCAAGAAAAAAATAGTAACTTTTTTAACTGAGCGCTAAAATTTTTTAAATTTCTGAAAGTACGCTATGTAGCGACGAAATTTACACATGATGAGTGTTTTGGGCCAGCAAAATTAGTACGCTATGTGGAGGTATGCGCTATGTGGAGGTACACTATATAGAGGTATTATTGCATTAAAATCATAGGGATTTAGCCAGGGATGCGTGAAAAGTACGCTATGTGGAGGTATACGCTATGAGGAGGTACGCTATGTAGAGAGTGGACTGTATCTTTAAAATCTACTTTTACTAGTATACACACAATAATTGTCCATAAATAAAGTCGTCTAAATGTCATCATTTAAAAAAACACCCGTTATTAGTTTAAACATTATGTAATATAGTATTTTTAGCATGAAATATTATTATTGTACATATTAGGATCGTCCAACAATGTCGTCACTAGAATATTGCACTTTGGAGGGTATAGAGTGTATTGTATGTAATAAAATAATGTGAAAAGATGCATCAATTGACTGAAGTCAATATTCGCTGTAAGCTCAGCATCTACTTCGGGCCCACGGTAGGCAAATTCGGCGCGAAGCGCCAGGTTTTTAACCATCTGTCCCGCCAGGCCAGTTTTGTTAGAGTGTTAGTCCTGATTTGAGTCCAGAATCCAGCATATAATTGTAACTATTACAAACCTTGGTAGTAAGCAAAGACTTTATCAGCCTGAAATAGTTGCAGGATGTTTAACTCAAATTTTTTAGTTATTACAGGCAACGAAAATGTGACACACTGGAAAAGTTCCCCTGCTGAAAAGTGTGAAGATAAACAATTTCAGTGCAACAATCTCAGATGCATTCCTTCTTCATTTAAGTGTGACTGTGACGATGATTGTGATGACAAAAGTGATGAGCGCAACTGTTCAGGTGAGTTATTTGTGAATATTAAATACTAGGAATTACTATGTATTTCTTGGAAATATTACTGCATCCTAATTATTTTATAATTATCAACGCATTATTAATTTGTGAATTTTTATTTGCAACATACACTTTTGTTCAAGTGTTAAAAATAAATAACGTACAAGTATTTTACGGATTTTTGTGACAGTTTTACAAATACATCAATACATAAAATAATTGAATATACCTGAATATAAAATGCAAAAGTGCAACCAAGGTACTTTTTAGATGCTGAGCCTAAGCATCTATTGAAATGGTCACGTCTGTCTGTCTGTCTGTCTGTCTGTCGGTCTGTCTGTCTGTCTGCCTGTCTGTCTGTCGCTGCCGTGGATGTCTGTTGGTCATGCTCTACAGGTCGCAATTCTTAACTGATTTCGATCAAACAACTTTTAAATAATTAGAAATGCGAGCGGGAGAAGCTCTTTTGCTTTTGAGGTCGATTGGACGAACCAGTATTTTACAATTAACGGTTATATGGACCAACTTTTTGAGCGATTAAAAAATTATTGACAAATACTGGAGTCGGGTAGTCTTTACATGCGAATACCTACTTCATAAAAGTAGGTAGGTAAGTACGTGCGCAGTTTGTATACCGCCAGTTCCACACTGTTGGAATAGCGTGTACCTAAGCGGAATACGAAACAGAGTGCTGGGGGCGTTCACAAATGATGCCCTTATTACATTTGTTGACTCTAACCCACCCACATTTCGCCAATAAAGCTAAATGTAATGTAAATAGGGAATTTTGAAGTGCACCTACTTACCGAGATCATAACATCATTTGCAAATGCTTCCTTCGCTCAAACTTTCTTTGCTTCATTGTTTACTCAAATGGGCTATGGGCTTCGCACTTCTCACTTTAGCTCATGCGTACGATATTCGTGATATCTTGTTAGGGATCGTTCCTAATGACGTCCTTCCAATATCATAGTATTAGGTACTCACATTTCCAACAATTAAAATTTTTTCAGCCTATTTTAAAATACATGTAATGAGCTTACCTAGGTTTATTCGTTATAGGTATTCAGGGATCGCCCATAATGACGTCCTTCACATATTATAGTTTTAGGAACCTCTATTTCTAACAAAATCATTTCCAACCTGCTTTCAATACATGGAATGAACTTCCCTATTTTGGTTATAGATATTCAGGGATTGTACATAATGGCGTCCTTTAAATATCATAATTTGAAGTACCCATATCTCCAACATTCAATTTATTTAGATGCTGAGCAAGCCTATATTAAAATGATGTTGGCTGTCTGTATGTTTGTGTGTCCGTCTGTTTGTTTGTCCGTCCGTCGGTCTGTCTATATGGCTGCAGGTCAGACGCTGCAGATAACATTTTTGAACTGATTAAATTCATACCACTTTCTATCGTCCACAAGTTTCAGGAAAACGTGCTGTGTAGTTTTAGGTTAAAACCAGGTTAGGCATCTAGCCACAGTTCAATTTTATTCGACCAAAGTTAAAATCATGTTTTAAAGTGAAACGAATGGCGACAATTCATGAAGGTGGATACAGAGATGTGAGCTTGTCATGTTTCGGCAATAAAAATGCACGGAATCTTTTTACGAATTTACATTAAAAGTACCTATCTATGTACTTTCACTGGACAGCTAATTATTGTCGTATTGTGGTCCTGGGTTTGGGGATGCAGTGTCGAATTCAAAGATTTTCATGCGCAGGTCTGGGCTCTACGCTTTGATTACCATCTCAGCTTTTGGCATCGAGCTTTCTCACTGTGTTTAACATACATACAAATACTATGGCTCATACATGGTAGCAGTTATTTCGTGCGTCATTTCATTATCACTATTTTACGGACCCTCCTTTATTACTACATAACACGGACATAGGTCTACGGCTTAAATATGGTAAGGCATCGTTCTTGAATGAGGTCATTCAAATATTACCATTCAGATCTTTTCACTAGCAAAAACTTGTACTTAGCCCACTTTTACCGGCGCTGACTAAGAGAGCTTCATGTTAGCCTTACTATACAAGCATTTCTTACCAGTGACCAAGCCAAGTTGCTGTAAGCTCAGCATCTACTTTGGGCACACGGTCGCCAAATCCGGCGCAAAGCGTCGGATTTTTTTATGCTTAAATGGAAACTGCATCAAAGAAAAAGCATTATGTGATTATGAAAATGATTGCGACGATGGAAGTGATAAAGTAGGTTGAGCATGTCAGAACTTATTATGTAATTTATTTTGTCTCATCAGTGTATATTGTATGAAAAACTACTAACTATAAAACATTGGCCATTGGCTAAGCATAGGCTTTAAAAAAATAATTTGCCGATAATATAGTAAAAGACAAACTTACCCTCGTCAATTGACATTTAGCAAACACTACAGTGATTTCTAAAATAATAGTCAAACAATAATTTAAATTATAAACAAGTGAAAGCAAGCTTTAAATGTTGAAACACATGTTTTAGGTGATATTTGCAAGACTAGGTTCCAATGTCCAAATGTACATTGCATAGTGCAGGAATCAATTTGTAATGGCGAAAATGATTGCCATGACAATGACCAGTCAGATGAAGCTAGCTGGAAGAAATATTTGGCAATAAAAAATCGAGTTAGTTATCACATTAAACACTTTTGATTTATGTCAAATTCATTTTCTAGGTATCACATGCTCAAATTTAGCATTTGAATGTAAAACAGAGACAAAGTATATTCAACCAGATAAACTTTGTGACAGCGTTTCTGATTGCAAAGATGGAAGTGATGAATATGCACACAACTGCCTAAGTGAGAAATATTAGTATGTATCATAATTTACAATATTGAATTTCTGTTTAAATATTAAAATGTCAAAAACTAATTGTTTAACAATTAGACAGCACATTTCCACCGATTTGGTCAACTCTCCCAGGATTTAAAAAACCCTACGCCAGTCAAGTGTTTAAAGATGAACAGGTCGTGGTGTACTATGGTAAAGGAGTTAATAAATCTATTCATTGGCCATTTCAAGTTTTGTCTACCGCTTGGAAATACATCAAGGAAACCTATGGATTATTTGAGAACAATTCACACCTTTACTATATTTGGCGCCGCAAAAAAGGAACGTCAACTCGTACTTGTAAATTTATTCGCACAAATACCTCTAACAACCTCTCTTCAAGCAATACTTATATTGAATGCTCAATTCACCCGCAAATGAATACGACAAATGATCTAACAAGTCTCGAAAATGAGTTTAACACTGCTCGGATATTGTATGACGTAGTTCAAAGTATGTTTAAAAGCAACGGTGAAACTATTCGATCAAATTACGATGGTGAATTTGATAATTTAAATACGTTTGTGTATGACATTTGGAAACATTGTAAAGGAACAACATTAGATTTAAAAATCATAGAGCAGATTGCTGGGGAGCCAAGTCAACTCGACTTATTTGCACTCACTGTACCTTTGATGTATGAAAATTATGGCAAAGTTACTTTTCTCAAACATATGCTTCGTTTAAGTAACCTATACCATTCCGGAATTGAGGCAGATGCGGAGGTTTGGCCTTTAAATGTTCAAATAGGTGGGGAATTTTTTCATTTAATGAGCGAAGCTTCTGGAACGGACGTTTTGGAGATAATAATAAAAAGATTAAGTATATTCGGTTTTGCAAGTAAACAGGATCGGCAGGAACTGATAGAATCTTTAATTGCAGCAAAAGACTCGTACCCGTACTCCAACTACACAGGTAACTATGTATTTTGTAACAAATTAACTTAAATTTATACGTTGGACCTCGTCCAAACACATTTGAGTGGATACATACAATAGACGCGTGTTTTATTTTATATCCTTACAAAGTTGCTTTTAGTAACGAGTTCCTGTCCATCCATCTTAAGTCATACCAACTATATCAACGTTTGACATATGAATTAATTTCCGACGCTTGGACGTTCTTACAAGAAACATACAGACCTTTCAAATCAAGCAATGAATCAATGTATCGTATTGTGTTTAATAATCTATCGACTTCATTGAACACTTCATGCATCACTCTTGACGATAAAACAGTCTTTTCAAATTCCAACCTTGCATTACTCAAGATTATTGACTGCCGGGCTTATTGCAATTCAAAAAACATGAACGATACTGAGCTTATTGAGAAAGTACTCATTCAAATGGTTCATTTATATATTGCACCAACAAATATGGATTTTTACCTGCCAGACAAAACCTTGTCAGGTTCGGCATTAGTGGACATGATGGTGTATGACATATTGAGTCATTTAAATGCATCGACAGAATTCCAAACGTCAGAAAGTTGGAAGACCAAACATTTTGGAAAGTGGTCGAATTCACCCCGTGAAAATACTTTCTGGTACAAGGATTGGTATAACAATATCTACAGTCAATATGGCGGAACCAATGTTTTACTCAACTATTTATCAGTTGTACAAAAACATTGGCAAGTAACAATTTATTACAGCGAAAGTATGAGACAAGTAAGTTTAGGCGAGTTTGTTCATTTATGGAGCGGAGCTGTCGGGTTAAATCTTCAGCATTTAGCAAAAACTACTTTTGGATGGAATAAGATGTACCAATCCCAGTTTTATAATGCAACAGTTTCGATGCCTGGACTACGTTATTTGTGTGAGTTGGTTTTTTAATTATTTAAATCCATTTTGCTATTGTAGTTTTACTGCTTAATTACTGTGTTGTAATTTTCAAACAATGTAATCTTTTTGTCAAATGACTTTTAGCGGGAGATCCTAAATTAACATACAATGATGCAAACATTTCCTTTTATTTTAAAAATCCACAAACTCTCAGTAACTTGACCCTTACATCCCTTTCAAAAGCGTGGGTACAAGTTAGAGATAACTAGGGATGGACAATTCAAAATTCCCTTCGTTTCATTCCCTCCCAATTCAAAGTTCCCCAGGGAAGGGAATTTTGGCAAAATTCCCTTCAAAATTCCCAAGTTTTAAAATTCCCTTAAATTTCCAAAATTCCCCAGGGAATTTTGGGAATTTTGGGAATTTTGGAAACGTGCTTGTAGTTCACACAAAACAGGTGCTGACATTAAATGTGTAGATGAATTTAGAATGGACCCAGATAACTCTTTTCTTGAAGGTAGCACGAACGAGCATCCTATTTGATTAAAAAACTGTTGCAAATCATAATTCTTAACCCAGCTAAAAGGAATATTTCCGCTAAGAATAGATTTTTCGAACTGTATTTTGAGCTTTTGTGTTTCACTTTTTGTAAATTTCATAACGTGGTCTTCTATTTTCAAACTACTCTCTGCTTTGCGTTTTGCAGTTCCTGTTGTGAATGTAGATGATGAGTTGACAGCCAGCTATCCGTGGACCCCCGTCAAATGATGAGGGTGTTGCAGAAATTGTTCCTTTATTCCTGGAACCTGCTGCATCCATCAGAGTGGCATGTGCAGAGGAATGTAAAGAGCTTGAGTCAGACATACTTGCGCAATCATAAACTGTGTCAACACTATCTGAGTCTTGTATAGAAGATTCTGAATCTTCTGAATTATGAGAGGGGTGGGTTTAGAATTTTCAGGTGTTTTGAAACTTTGTTTGACTTCTGATAGTGCACGAAAGCAAGAGAGAATGTGCTTTTTACATTTAGAAGCATTTTTAAGTTAAACATTGCTACAAAAGTTGCACTTCACTTTTCCGCTGCCACTCTCAACCCAGTGAAACCAAATTTTATTAAAGGTTCTAACCATTTAAGAAATTATTGAACTTAAATTTTTCTCTACTGCTTAGCTAATGGCAACTTAAATCAAATGAAATGAAATTCTATTCTGAATTGTAAATTCTACTACTCAGATGAAATTTGAAAATAGCGGGCATTTCCATGCTACAGTTGTAGAAAAGAGCGAGAACATGTCGTGGCGATATAAACTGTACTTGGTACATCTCGCAAAATTCCCAAAATTCCCAAAATTCCCAATTTCAAAATTCCCGGAATATTGGGAATTCCCTGCAGGGAATGTAATGGGAATTCCCTCAAAATTCCCTCTCACTAAAATTCCCAAAATTCCCAAAGTTCCCTCCCTCCCAAAATTCCCAAATTCCCAGGGAATTTTGAACGGGCCTACCCTAGAGATAACTACCTTTTGTATTCAAACCAATCAAGTCGCCAAATTGTGTTTAACAATTACTCGTCATTACCAACTGATAAGCCTTGTTCCATGGCAGACGTAGTGCAAATCCCTAGGACTCCAGGGCACCTTACAATAATTGACTGCATCAACATATCATCACAAATCAACAATGACGACTACGAATTTACAAAATATGTTCTAACCAAAATGTTTCAACTATCCTTTCAACTCAACGAGGACACTATGATCGCTTGGCCAGTCATCGATATTTCTGGTGACACTATGACCACAATTCTGGTGTACGACATTTTCACAGAATTAGGAAACAAATACAGGGATCAATGGTTGCTTGCCAAATCTAAAAAAACTGAAAGCTTCCCGAAAAACGAAACTTTGTGGTTTAGAAACTGGTACTTGGATATTTACAACAAACATGGAGGAAGAGCTGCTCTTAAAAAATTTCTTTTCCTTGTAAGAAATTATTGGCCCAAGGAAGGTCAATTTAATAGAGGCCAAATGAACATGGGCGAATTTGTTCATTTCTGGAGTGGTGCAGTTAGTCAAAATCTTCAAAGTCTTGCAGCAAGTGCATTTGGTTGAAACGAAACATACTGGGATCAGTATAGGAGAGCAAGATCGGATTATCCATCATTAAAGTACACTTGTAAGTTGTGAAAATATTATTTTTTATTTAGTTATAACTTTTGTAAATTAAAAATACTGTTTGGAGCAGATTTAATTTTAATTAAAATACCGATTTTATTCAATTCCAGGTGAAAACTGTTCACTTTCAGGTAATTATTTTGGCAATTACATGTGTGGATAGATTACGTGTGGTATATAAGTGGTAGCATAATGTGGTAACGCAGCCTACTTTGGCACATTATTTGTATAACTCTACAATTAAAAATACATTTAGAAATTTTTTAAATCGTTTAGGCTAATTTTAATTAGCAAGTCAGTTTAAAATTTGAAAAATTCGTTGTTTAGTTTCAATTTATTTTTTAATATACAGACGAAAGCAAAGATTTTGCTTCCATTATCGTGGTGATCGCCGTTCTTGTAGTAGTTGTGATTGTAGCTGCACTTGGCTTAAAAATTTGGTATGACAGAAAACAAATCCAGAATCTAGGTCTCCAGATTCGAAAATTGACTACTGATGAAATCAACGATTTTACTAAAGGTGATCGAGGGCTGGCTGGAAACGATGCACATATACACATTCACTCACTCCCTTTTAACAACACATTTGAAATTCCAAGCGAAAACCTAGTGATTGGTAAATTGTAAAAAATTTATGCAGGGGTTTAAAAACAACACAGTTATTTAAATTGATATTGTACAAGAGTGAATTATCATAATACTAATTTGGCTAATTAAATAGACCACAGTAAAGTTCTTGGATCTGGTCAATTTGGATTGGTTAAAAAAGGTCTGCTTAAGGATGAAGATTTAAATAGAGAAACCTTGGACAGAACAGTTGCAATTAAAATGATGAAACCAAACGTTAACATTTCTTATTTTAAAGCATTTCTTCTCGAGATTAAAATCATGGCACATTTAGAACGTCACCCAAATATTGTGTCACTCTTGGGAACGGTCACAGCGAACATAAGAAATTGTAAAAAGAAATAAAATCCTTGTAGTGCCACAAGTTACTATTTTACAGTATAGCAGTTTTGAATTAAATAATATTATAAATATTTAAATTTTGTTTATTGGATTCAATAGGTGAGGTATTTGTAGCCATGGAATTTTGTGCGCAAGGTGATCTGCTCCAGCATTTAAGACGAAACTCTGCTGCGTACCAACATAACTTCAATCCACAGATGAGTCATGATTCAAAATGTGCGTACACAAAAACTGAAAATGATGAAAGCGCTACAATCGTCGTTGCACCTAGTGCGCATCTAAACAACACAAATGCGCTGATCACAACACTAAACTTGTTAGAATAGGCAAGTCAAATTGCAAATGGAATGGCCTATTTAAGCTCCAAGAAGGTATATTATTATTAGCTAGCTTAGGAGAATGTACAAAAACGCTCTTAACCTTAATTCAGTGCTGTGCTACATATAATACTGATTTTCTAATTGTAGGTAATTCATGGAGATTTAGCGGCTCGCAATATTCTACTTACGGAAAATTACATTGCTAAAATAAGTGACTTTGGATTTTCGCGGCAATTGATAAACTACACTAATTACTTGAAAAAGTCTGAGGTAAAAGTTTCGTAAATATTAGCGTGCTAATTCACTAATTCTTGCTTTTGGTAGTTGCCATTAACTTGTTTGGTTTTTGACAATATAATAAATACAAGATTTTTTTTAAACACTTTAAGTCTACACTTTACCCATTGAGCTTAACGCGTTTTGATAAAAAAAAACCTTTAATATGCTGAAAAATGAATTTTAGACTCCATTGCCATGGCGTTGGCTTGCAATTGAGTCTCTTGAAAAAATGGAATTTTCTATTCATTCTGACGTTTGGGCATTTGGTGTGACTCTATGGGAGATTTTTACTCTCGGCAAGGTTCCATACTCAGGGCGAAATTGGACTTCGGATTTTGTGGAAGAGTTAAGTGGAGGTCAACGGCTTAATACACCAGAATTTGGGAGTCCAGAAATGTAATTTGATGCATGTAATTAATTGCAGTCGAGATTTTCCAAAATTAAAATTACTAAACGTAAAAACAAAAATATTCTTGTATTTTCTATAGCCACAATTTAATGTTGAATTGTATGAGGAAAGTTCCTACTGAAAGAATTGGATTTCCACAGATCAGAACAGAAATAGAAAACATACTAAAAAGCATGGGCTCCATTGAAACACTGTCAACATCCAATGGTTCTCAGTACAAGGTGTTGAACTAGGATCGCACAAGACAATTTTAAACAATTTGAAGAATTACATGCATTTTTACTCATTGCTTATTTATTGACACTTTTATTTAATCACGTTTCATGCATTTTAATTAGTGATCAAAATGATCCGGTCCTGACTAGTAAAATCTGGTCTGGTCTGGTTTGGTCCGAGCATTTCGAACCAGACGAGACTTTTTCGGACCAGACAAGACCGGACTAGATTTTACTGGTCCGACCATATGCACTATTTTTAAGAAAATTCAGCGGGGTAATTTTGTTTTCTGCTCTTTTTTGTTGAATTAACTATGTATATATATATTTATATATTACATTTAAAATAAATTCTTTTAAATTAATAATATTTTTTTTTGAAAAATCCAAAACAAAATTTTAAGCTCAGAAAAGTTTTGTTTTCAGATTTTCCGGTCTGAAGTGGTCTGGTCTGGTCTGGTTCTGTGATGTCGGACACCAGACCAGACAATAAAACTAGGACCAGACCAGACCATGTCGATCACCAATTTTAATGTAGCATACTTTATTAGCTGCACTGTCGTTATATTGACTTTAATGTTTACTATCTTTTTAGCTTGTTTTAAAGTTTTCAAATTAATTAAAATTAGAATTAGTTATTCATACAACTTTTTCCTGATTTTTGTATAATTTAACTATGCAAGGTATTAAACAATAAACAATTTTTTTGCATAATTTTGCTTACAAATGATAACATACTAAAAATTGCATGTCGTTAGACGCATTTTGAATAAATGAAGAAAGTAAAAGTTTAAGTATAAAATCTTCTAAGTATGTATCATTGACTAGCGTGTTACGCAATCAATAGCTTTAATAAATAAATGTGCTAACTATCCTTATTCTCTACTTGTCTAGCAAATTTTCAGGTAATCAAGTTATAACTAAAACCGTTTATTATTAACATATTTTCTAAAGCCGAATTCCAGCGAACGAAGAAACTTGCTCCATATTTTGATGAATTTCTGAAATTAATTTTAATAAAACAAAAATTACATTTTACCAGAGCAGTCATACAAAACAATGCTAATCACAGTCAGCACCACCATTTACTAATAAACTTAAAAGCAGATTACCAAATTTTTGTGTGCAAACAGTGTTTTAGCACTATGTCAAGCAATATTCACTTGATAAATATTTTTGAATTAATAATATTTGAAAATTTTATGTTTCAAAAAGAACCTTTGATGTCGGTTTCACTTAATTGAATGGACTTGAACGAAAATATAATTTTTCCTTTGTGAGTTACACATTTGGTTTCATAGAGAAGTGCCAATTTTGTTAGAAACAAACTTGAGAATTTTTGTTTGCAGTTTATAATAATTTCTTTTAAATCTGTAAAAAAGACATACAAATTAAACTTGATTTATTAAAAAAACCACTACACATACTGTGATTTTTAAACTTCGCTTGTAAAATATGTTTCAAATTAAAAGTAAAATTTGCAACGAGCTACTCACTTGGACAGTCCCCAATGTACGACCGTGTTCGTAGAAATCGAATCTGTTCCAGACCGATCACTAATCTCGCCCCAGTGTGGATATTATCCACAAACTTTGTGCACACTTCGTGAGCTATTCCCGTAAAAAAACTGTAATGACCCTCTGTTTCCCAACAAGGCACAAAATCATACAATTCAAATCTCTCTAATTTTGGAAATGCGACCCAGACCCAGTTGCTCATCGTGTCATGGGGTAAACATTGTATCTTCAAATCGCTTAAATTTGGAAACAACTTCCCCAGTCCAATGTCACTATGTGGAAAGTTGGTCAGCTCTAAAGTGGTCACGCTAGGGATAGTGTCTCCCGTGATAATGCTTCCGTCAAAAGCCCCACGGTATTCCAACGTAAAGAAAGCATAAAGCTTGTGGTAAGTTTTGAATGTAAACGGTTCTAAATCCAGCAACACTTTGGACAGTGCCGGAAAATATCCTGGAGGAATTCGGTTTGGACTTTGTTCGTTTTCAAACCGAAACGCGTGAAGGTTATTGACCCATTGTTCAACTGGTGCGTTTTCCTGAGCAAGTCTTGCACGCTCTTCAATCGCTTCTCGTGGACTAAGTGGATCTCGAAAGGAATGATGAAGTTGCCTTCCCAATCTCAAGAATTTTAGTTTTCTCATCGACGGGATTTGAATATCGCCAAGGGATTTTTTGGCGCTCACAAGAAGTTCTAAGTATTCCAAGGTATCCTTGCTTCCTCTTAACATCGTGTTAAGCATCCTTATCCCGCTTTCATTTAAATAATGATATTCCTCAAATTTACCAAAGTGGACAGTTAATTTGAACAGCTTAAGCAGGCTTAAACAGTTGGTAGGAGCACATTCCGCCTCGAGACGACTTACAGATGGCGAATCATCGCAGGGATGGAAATTTACAGATTTAGCTAGATGAAGTTTGTTCGTTTTGAACAAGATTAGAAGGGCTGCAATGCCCGCATCGTGAATTGCCTTGAAATTTGGTGAGACATTGATCAGTTCTTTTAAAAGCTTGTTTTTACCGTTATTGAAAGGAAGCTCGGTTCCCCAGTACAGTGTTTCGATTTTTAAGGCTCGATTTCCACCCTTGTAGGAATTTGAAGGTGAAAACTGAAAAACGTCATTTTGTTCGCTTTCTGTTAAGTTTACGATTGCGCAATTTGTCAAATTCAAACAAATAACATTCGGCAAGTGGACATAAAGAAGTTTAAGTATGGTGGAGATAGAGATTCCGATTGAAACAGAAAGTTTTTTAATTTTCTTCCCGTAAAGTGAGAACAACTTGAGCAGCTCATCTTCCTCTAGCAGGTGGTTCTCATTGGCTGGAGATAAACTTAGATTTTTGAGATGTTGTTCACAGCCATATCCATGAAGAAATGTGATGCTGGTTGAGGGGAATTTTGGGGATGCAGAAATTAATTGAATGAGATCTGGGAGAAGACTATGAGGGGGTCGAGCGTTAAAATATTTCAAGGTGGGCGAGTTAGGTTCATTATTAGGTTCATGGAGGCGCACACTTATAAGTTGGGCATAGGAAATTGGATTTGATCCAAAACCAGGAGCCACTTGACCGATTCCAAGAACTATGTCACAAACATTTCGTTTGATAAGTATCGAAGTGGCCGCATGTAGCCAGCATCGATTCACAAGGCGAAAATTAAGCAGATCTCTTGGCGTTAGAATTTCAAGGTTGTCCAGTATCAACGGTAGGATCTAAGTTTGAAGCCCACGAAACAGTTTATTATAATTACTAAATTAGGTACTGCAAAAAATTAATATTTATCGTATTTAAGCTACAGCAAACTGTGATTTTTTATAAGTGAATATTTTGAATAGGAAAATCTCGACTTTTATATTGGAAACGCTTATAAATCTATTTTACACTTTTATTTCATAAAAGCTATTTCATTGTTATAAAATTATTGTATAACGCATTTTAATAATTTTCAAAAACTGTGTTAATGCTTTAAAAATGTTTCCAATATTTTAGGACCATCTATTTAATTTAAAGTTTCAAGTTATATGACAATTCAATAATTATTGATGTACTGAAACTGTTGAAAGCAAATACTAAAATCGCTTAAATTTTTACTTAAAACTGTGAGCTCCACCTTTTCTTAAACGTATTTTAAAAATATTGAATGTAATTAATAATTAACAATTTAAAGCAATTACGCACATCTTCACTCATCCCAACTTTACTCCTTCCTTCTTCTACAGAATCAGAATCATCCACTTCTTGTGAATTCACAATAGAACATGACAAAGTGGTACGGTCGTGCAGTACATGGCTACTTGACAGGGCTCTATTAGAGTCTGATTGAGTGTTTATTCGGGATAAAATTACGCTTGAACTGTTCCTAGCGATTTCGCCGTCTTCAATGTGACCCTTGAGAGCTTCAGATTCAGGTGGAGGCATTTTATTTGTAAGCTGTCTACCTTTTAAGTTCCGCATTCCGCAGTACACAAGTTTTAGATCAATTAGTTTAAATCAGATTAATTAATTTACACAATTTGATCAAGCTTAGAGATTATTATTAAATTGATTCAAAAACTGTAATTAATTATTTTAAAATTGCCAAATTTTTGAACTTACTTTTACTAGCATAACCAAAAGCAGAAGAAGACAAACAAAAGTTGCTTGATAAAATTAGTTTAGGCAGATTCTGCCCCGCCTTAACAGTGTAATTATTTACAGGGCACAGAGCCGTATATAATTAGTAGCAGCCGTAACATGGCAGCGCTAAAAGTGGAAATACAATAAATAATGACAACATTCTAGTCAAAAGCAGCAGTTCATGTGTACTTTAGCCTATATGTTAAACTTTCTGTTTATTTAATTATAGAAACCTTTTAGAAAGTCAACCAACTATGTACCATAATGGCAGGGCCTAATTTAAATGGGCTTACAAAAGGGACTCAAAATGGATAGTACGTTCCACTTTATCACTATTTACCCTTCCAATATTTCCAACATGTTTAACGGATTATTTTATTATTTATATAGTTAGTTTTGAATGGTTGTTTCTTGCAAGAAAAGTTAATCCTGTGGGTCGTCGTTGCAGTTGTCAGCTTTAAACTGGAAGGTATAGCTCGACAGCAGTTTCTGTAGTCAATGAACCAGACCCACCAACTCAATTGCAAACAATTCCAGAAATAAACTTGTTCTTCAGTGCGCTTGCTTAAGCCCATAAAAATATATTTTACCCTTGGGCATGCGGCGGACCTACTATGCTATAAGTACACAAACGTGGATATTATTTTTATAGGTTATTTTAATAATTAGTACCAACCCATTTGTATTATATTACTTTGCAGAAATTTAGTGTGTCAGACAGTGTCAGTGTGTGGGTGTGTGATTGTGTGTGTCTTAAAGTATTTGGGCTACATCGCCTAGTGAGAAACAACGCTGACATTCAAGTTTTGCTCAAACTGAAGTGGCACGTTTGTGACGATACCAGTTAAAACTGCAAATCGTAGCCTGCAGCAGGCAGCATAATTACCTGTTAAAAAATCAATGCTAATAAAGAACCGTCAAAAAAATACGTTAATGTTTTGGTGTAGGGTTGAATTAACTTTAGTGATAACAAAAAAATTAAGATAGGACTGTGACAAAAGCGTTTTAAAAATCCTGACAGCTTTATTAAACAACATACTATTCAAAAAATTGTTTTTCTCTCCCGAAAGCCCGAAATGGCGCAAAGTGCAGATCATACAAATTTTGTGTCAGTGCAACAGACCAATACTCTAGCTATGTATTTTAATTATAATTTGTGAACATTTTTAGAATGCCAAACCTTAAAATTCAAATCATAAATGTAGAATCCAGCTTACTGGACAGCCCTTGTCAGAGTCAAACTCAAGGCGAAAGCGGCAACTCCCCAGTTCGATCCGAGATGATAAAGCAGATTCCGCGACAGGAACTGGAGACACCAGCACTAGTACCAGCTTAAAAGCACATGCAAAAAAAATCTCAAATCCAAGCTCACTTGATAGTGGTGAAGGAAACAAAACTAACGTTGTAAGTTCAAAAACAATTATTTAATAAAAACACGTACAGAATTATTTTTTTTTAAATCTTACAGAATTACAAAACGCTCTGTTAATTATTTGTTAAATTGGAAGATGTTAAATATATTTATATTCAACTTTCCTCTGATTTCGTAATAGAACTGCGTTGCCTGCGAGGGTAAAACGAATAGTTACCCACAAATTGGAAAAGGTTTGTGCGATATATGTCAAAGATTTTTTCGTCTATCCGGGCCTAGGATCAGCAAACCAACTACAAGTAAATTCACAGGTCGAACAGAGGACTGAGTAGCCGTATGAATCTGAAGGACAATCGCAGTAATAATTATATTTTTTAAAACCCATCTGTTTTTATTTAGGAACAATCAAAAAGTTAGAATAGGGAAATAGTACGAGCAGTTTTTAATTTTGGAATATTTGGTTTGTATAAAATAAAACGAGAATTTGACAAAAATATTTCGGCGAGTGAGTGTTATGAAAGTAAATATTGTATTTAATGTTTTTAATTTTTATACCTTGTTTTAAAAGAACTTGACATATTTTTTGTTTAGAAAAAATGAAAATAGAGATAAATATTTCAGAATTAAAATAAGCTGTGCCAAAAAATTACTAAATACGTGAGGGACAGATACGCCTGAAGAAAGTAACCAAGAGTTTTGGAAATACAATTAACCATAAGAAACTAGGTACATTATATGTACGAACGTGGTACATTTGTAGGGTCTGCCAATCCTTATGTACATTTTTTATATCTGAATTTCAACGTAAGGAGCAACAAGCATCCGATGATCTTCAATCTCTGAAATTAAATTCATGAATTACCAAATATTATATTTTACTTTTCAGACAAAATGCACCAAATTGGTTTGGCTAATCATCCGTGACTTAAATTTACTACAACTTGAACAACTGCGATCCTAAATTTCATTTTAGTTGAGCCAAAATTCATTTAATACAATTAGTGATTTTAAATCTAATACATTTCTTTAAATTGTAAATTTTTAAATAGTCAAATTACCCTCAATGTCATCTTCACTCAGGGAAATGGACGGGAAAGAAAATATTATTTTTCCTCTGTGAGTTATGGCTTGACATTTGTAGAGACGTGCCAATTTAATCAGAAACAAACCAGAGAAATTTTCTTTGCATTTTATGATAAATTCCTTCAAATCTGTTTGAAAAAAAAACAATATAATTTAGTCATCAATAATTTTAAATCAATAACAGGAAATTACAAAAATTAAATTTAGTATGATCTTCTTACTTGCACAGTCCCCAATGTAAGGCCGACTTCGTAGAAATTGAATCTGTTCCTGACTCAAGTGTAATTTTTCCGCTCTCTGAACATTATCCGCAAACTGTGTGCACACTTCATAAGCTATTCCAGTGAAGAAACTGTAATGCCCTTCTGTTTCCCAAGAAGGCACGAAATCATACAATTCAAATCTCTCTAATTTTGGAAATGCTGCCCAGAGCCAGTTGCTCAGCACATCGTACTTTGTACACTGTATCTTTAAATTAGACACATTTGGGAACAATTTTCCAAGTCCTATGTCAACATGAATAAGTCTGGTCATCTCTAAAGTAGTCACGCTCAGTATAGTGTCCCCACTGATAACTCTATTATCACAATCACCTTCACAGTGTTCCAACGCAAAGAAGGCAAGTAGCTTGTTGTACATGTTAAAAGAGCTGGGTTCCACATCTAGCTCAACACTAGACAAGGCCGGGAAATAACCTGGTGGAATTTTATTTGAATTTTGCTTACCAGTTTTAAACTGAAATACTTGGCGGTCTCGGACTGTTAATCGAATGGGAAATTCAACTAAATCTTCATGTACCCGGAACAGTTTCAAACATTTGAGTTTCCCCATCGACGGGATTTGAATGTTGACAGGATAATATATGGGATTTACATAGAGCTCAAGGTGTTCTAAGGTATCCTTGCATTCCCTTAGGATCCCATTGAGGATCCTTGTTGCTCTGTCGTCTACATTAGGATGCTTACTTATGTTATGAAACTGTACAGTTAATTTTTTTAGTTTGAGTTGGCAAAACAAATTTCGGAGACCAGTCTTGTCCGTTGGTAGACTTAGGAATGGGTCATTAAAGTAGGGACTGTAATCAACAGATTTAATCAGGTAACATTTGTTTAATTTAGCCAAAACTGAAAGTCCCGCAACTCCGACGTCATGAATCGACCGGACATTTGGCGAGAATCTCATGAGTTCCTCCAGAAGCTGACTTTTACCCTTGTCGTAGATTAACTCTGCTCCTGAATGAATTCTTTGTAAATTTAGTGTTAAATTACGTGACGGCGGCGGAAAATAAAATATTTGATTTTGTTCCCCGAAGATTTCGCCTTGTGGTATTTCAAAGTGTTGAAAGTTTCTCAAATCTAGACAAATCAAGTTTGGCAAGTGGACAAAAAGAAGATTTTGAAGAGTTGTTGTCGAGATTTGGCTGGGAAACGAAAATGTCTTTATATTCTTTCCGTAGAGTGAAAATAATCTCATAAGTTCATCCTCCTCAAGCAGGGGAGTTTCATTGACTGGAGATGCACTTAGATATTTGAGTCCACGTTCACATCCAGAAAGGAACGTGATGCTATTTGAGGGAAATTTGGGCGATTCAGAGATTAATCGGATAAGATGTGGAAGAAGGATGTGGGGAGGTCGAGCATTGTAGTATTTGAAGACGGGTGGCTGGGTGTTGTGTCTATTTGGCAGAACATAAGAACTCACCGTCAAGAGTTGTGTGTGACAAGTTGGATCAGTGCCAAGTGCTACTTGACCAATTTCCAAAGAGATGTCACAAGCATTTCGTTTAAGAAGAATCGATGTAGCAGCATCCCGCCAGCGTCGATTCACGAAGCGAAAGTTGATCAGATCTCTTGGTGTGAGAATACCAAGGTTGTCTAGTATCACTGGCAGGATCTACATTTGAATTTGAAAAACCAAAGCAATAATTGGTAAATGACAAATGCAAAATTCTATATAATTTTTGAAATAAAATAAAATACTCAAATACTTTTACGTACATCTTCACTCATTGCAAGCTCACTCCATCGCACGTCCACTGTATTGTCCATATTATAAGATTTGCAAAAGGTCAATTGTTGAACAGAGCAGTTTAGAATGAGGTGTTGTACATGAGGGAGGGGGTGCAGTTACTAGAAAAAAAATTACAATCCTAATGTATATGTTTAATTAGGATGAAATTAATATGCTCAAGTTCTAAAGTGTACCACTATATAAACGATGGAATTATTGGACATTAGACGCTCAAGGTTTGTAATTTGTAATAATTTAATTCAGAATTATATAATAAATTTAAATTTTAAATTTTCGTTATTTTAAAATATTAAAATAATGAAAAAATAACAAACTAGTTCAAAAGCTGTACATCCGGTCAAATTTTCCAGATTGTGAATTCACTACTATGAGGATCAACAGACGAATAAAATTTGAAATTGTTCGTTGAAGTGTTCCAGTTCTAGGTCTGCTCAAAGTACACTGGCAGACTTGTGTCTCCATGATCGTAGATACACAGTTACAGTTAAAGGGTAGAAATAGAAATTCGACCTAAAATTGAGCACGAAATAGATAGTGGCTTATAAACTGTTAGTGTGTACAGTGTACACCCTAAATTTTATGTTTGACTTTCTATATTTATTAATAGTCTGTCTGTGAAGAATCAAAACAGCATGTTTTATTTTTGGTTGAAATTAAAATGCACTATCTACAGAAAAGTTAATATACAACAGTCCTAATCATTTTGCAATTTTCAAAACCAAGAAATAAAAAACTTTTAACTTTCTACAGACATTTTAAATAGACATTCAAAAACTTTTAAAATTAAACAAATAAAATATTATACCATTTTTAAAAACTCTTAAATACAAGATATTTAGGTTTTTTAAAATTTGTGAATAATACATTTTAAAGTTTTAAAAAACATGTGAAAAGATCATTTAGCATTTTAGAAAAAGTATAAAATCTCCTTGTTATTGGATTACTTACATTTTAAATATTTTTTTAACAACCCCTGTTTAACATTTCACACATCTGTCCCACCATTATCCACTAATTATATTTTGATATAGCTCATTTTATTCCTAGCCTATATTTTTGAAATATGTTGTTTTGATTCTTCAAGCAAAGTATTTAGAAACTGTATCACGTCAATGAGCAACCAGAAATGTAAGGCTAAAATAACTACATACTTGTGGATGGATAAGGCCTAAAGGAAAGGGGAAAATACGTTTTACATTTTGTACAATCTAAAAAAAAATGGGTTGTTTTTCTTTTCTATTAATGGATAATCCTGAGGTTTATAGGTTGAATATGAAACCATCCCACGCACTGTGAGTTGTGGTTGTAGGTAGCTTAAGCGTGGGTACATTAAAATAAGAAGTGCCCTCCAACTTAATAAGTGTATTTTCCTTTCTCTTTTCACCACTTCATTAGTAAAGTCTGTGGTTTTTTTAGCCTATTAGCCTGACATTTCTAGTAGTTGACTGACGATACAGTTTCATTATACTGTAAGTAAGGAATCAAAACTACCTATTTCAAAAATAGAGGGGAATTAAAATGAGCTTTGTCAAAACATGCTGAGTGAGTGTGTGCCAGATGCGTCATCACGTAATTGTAGTGTAATGATATCAGGTGTTTCTAAAATTTAATTAAAAATTAGCTATCGAATTAAAATATGTATCTTGGGAAGTTCAAAGTATTTTATTTGCATGTTTATCAAAGAGCAAAATATTAGTAAAGATTTTTGAAAAAAAGCAAAAATTTCGTTTGCCATGCTTTTAAAAAGTTTGAAGCGCTTTTATTACATGATTTCAAAGTAATCAAAAAAAGTAATAAAGTAAAGTAAAGTATCTTTAGTTTCAAGGGGTCAAGCGTTTCAAATCACTTAAGATCTGTTCTCCCAACACGGACCCCCATGTGACTAGCTTACCCCGTACTAACACAGAGCCAAGTAGCCTCAATAACTATTTCGATTGTAATTTATTACATAAATAGTTAATGTGAAACACAACGTCGTTGCTGTGAAATGCAAATTATTAAATAGTTCTGCAAACTCCGACAACTCGTAACAACTGTATATTTAGTTTAATGTTGAATGTGCTACAACGAATTTGAATTATCTCAGAGATTTTATTTTATTTGTCAAATAATTATTAATTACAGTTTTGTTATGTGCAGTATTTCAGTTTGCCGCATCAGTGATTAAACAATGAATTTGAACTCAAATCCAGTTTCAAAACGTCTTAGGACGGAATCCAGTTCTGAAGATGAGAAGGCAAGTAGTAATGAAGAAGTGGATCGTTCAGCTTCAGGTGGATCATCTCAAGTGACCAACTCTCAGGATGATAGTGATAGTACTTTCCCAAATATATTTACTGAAGATGTAAGCGATTTGAATTTATTATTTAAAAAAGAAATTAAGACTCTGACATATAGATTTAATGTAATGCACGACTAAAAATGTTCACATTTCATCAACTAATTTTAATTGATGTGAAAAATAATGCAGATTCTGCCTGTGATACTGGACAACTCTGGAATTCTTACACCAAGAGATCTCCTCAACTTCCGCCTAGTAAATCGACGCTGGCGGGATGCGGCCACATGGATCCTCCTTAAACGAAAACGAAATGCTTGTGACATCTCTGGAAATCGGCCAAGTGTCATTTGGCACTGACCTAATAATTATGGATGAAATTATAATTGAATTTTGTATTAAATCATTACTACATCAATTAAGATTAAAGGTGTTACTGCTGCATACACATAATACTATTTTCTAAATTTTCTAAACATAACAAAATCAGTTCTGCGCATATGCGTTTTCGTAATGCACCTTTCACAGATTTATTTACAATTTCAAGTCCTGGCTGTTCTGCAAGAGAGGCAACAATTCTTAACCAATTAGTAGCAAATAAATTCAAAGAAATAATATTCCAACTCAAAGGTAGCCCATAGCTCGCAACTGCTAAGCCAGCTGTTAAAAAGACCGTATTTGGGCACACCTAAACCATGATCTGATCTGATCTGATATGATCTGATCTGATTTTTGAAAAATGGCTCAAAACGAGAGTTTTAGATCACGCAGATCATTTTGGCAGCATTTTCCTTACTATACAAAACTAAATGATCTGATGTATCACTCAGCCATAGCATATACATACTCGTATGATCTGATGATCTGACGTATCCCTCTGCGTTTCATATACATACTAAAATGATCTGATGATCTGACGTATCCCTCTGCGTTGCATATACATACTAAAATGATCTGATGATCTGACGTATGGCCCTGCATTGCATGTACATACCTATATGATCTGATGATCTGATGCATGCTAATAAATGGACTGCTAGACACTAAAACCGTGCGCACGCAGGCTACGTGCATAATTGAACTGCATATACAAATATAAAGTTTAAAACATTCCAAGGTAGACCCAAAGTAAAAAAAATACTGCTTAAATTCAAACTGCCTGTACAAAAACTAAAAGGGAATTCTTAATTAATTTTATTTCCTTCTGTCTGCAGTTCTGCACTTTCAGATTGATCTTAGTAGTTAGCCAGTAATATTTATTTATTTATCTGTTTTGCGTTCAAGTTTGAATAAATTTTTAGCATGCTAGTTCTATACACGCTTATAGAAGATCCTTCTAACTTTAAGAAGTAGGTTGGTACTGGCCTTTTCAACCAACAACTGACTTCCAGTTCCAACACTTATTTATCATAATATATACTTTATTTGTCCAAAATGCGTGATAATTACCAGCAGAGGTGTAGAAAATTAGTTTAAAAAATATTGTATCATCACAGGATATAAACAAAGTTCACTGTCCTACTCAAAATCGGAATGTCCATCAGCTGGTCATTTCAGACGGGAAGCACTGGTACAATGAAGTAACGTTTGGGCTGGATATAAATGATTCCTATAAACCAGATTCTATTGACAGATTTACAGTGATTCGAGTTAAGTCCATGGACAATTCCGCCCCAAACCCATTTGATACGTAAGTTTAGTAGTTCATGATATTGCACTGGATATTTTTTAATTCCGAATATTCATGTTGGGCGTCATGGTTTAATAAACCAGCTTAAAAAATTAAAAACAGAATATGCAATTTTCGTATTGTTGATTGTGGTATATGTTGACTAAGAACCATATTATTAAAATAGTTATTTCATTTGGCAGAGTGACCCTGATGCTACGTGCTGGAGAAATTGTCGTCGACGGAAATACTATTGGTCGTTTACTAGGAAATTCTAAACCTTGGGATGACGGTACGGTTGGCAGTCGTCCCCTCGGATCTCGTACCCTCTTCATTCGTACCCATTTGGTCGTATCCCATGTATTCGTACCCTGGTCACATTTGTCCCCTATTGAATGATTATATTTCCGTAAATTAGATCCATACAAAATAAGTGAAGTCTGAATTAAATGTGAATTAAACCAGATGCTGCTGCCGGTTTAGTTGTGCTGGACTGTTAGCTTTTTATAGGTCGACGAAAGAGTTTATAAATGAATGTTTTTTACGCTTTATTCATAGGCGTATTGACTACAGCATTTACCGGAACGGATTTAGACCCAGAATGCCCTTCCTGCCTCACTTTTTTTAGAAACCCTGTTTACCAGTGTACTAACGGGCATTTGATTTTTCATTCATGTGAGCCACGTTGCAGTACTTGTCCCATTTGTCGCAAACGAATGCCAACCAAGAAAATAAAGAGTGTTGCCTTTGAGAAAATATTGACGAGCCTCACGAAAATGATGTAGTAATTTTTAATAGGCAAAGCTGTGCACAGAAGTAATGAGTTTCGATGTTTTAATGTGGTTGAATCGCTCCCAAAATGTTATATATAGTTTATTAATTACATATTATAGGTAAAATTAGTTAAAATTTCCTGTTTCTTCGATATTGCGCATGGTTATTCACCATAAATATAGTTTGCATTTTTAACTGGTTTAAAATGAATAGAACACGGGGTATCTGGAGTATATACTAATGTAATATGTAATAATCTTTCTACAAGAGATATAATGGAATGACTGAATTTATACTGTAACTGTAGTATTTGATGATAAAGTGTATATGAAATGAGTTGAAAAATACTATTTTTACTTTAGCTACGCTTTTAAGTACATTCTATAGACATATTTCAACGATACTTATTACAACAATATAAAAAAAACCGTTACCTGCTACTGCGATTTAACGTGTGATTTTCTAATCAATTAAAAAAAAATGTGCTGATTTACCTAATTAGATTAAAAGTAATTATGCAAAAAAATGTTTTTATACTATTTACTATTTTACATACTAAATTACTTATTACATAATATATTTACGTTAAGCTTTATTAGGCATTCGCAGTCCTTGTGTTTTTCCAACCGCATTATTGTATATTTGAAGATGGAACAATTACATTTATAATGATTGCAGACTGCACAACTTTTTCAGGAAGCAGGAAGGTCATGTGATCCCCGTCGACAGTGTGGACTGTAACTGGTGCCTCGCAGTACTTACTGTACAATCCGTCAAAAAAAGTTTCAATTATTAAAATATTTTATTACGTAGGTAATTAAATAAGTAAAGCAATGTTAATGTTACTAATCGGAAGTTCCTTAATAAATTAAAAAAGTTATTAGTTACATTACACAGCATCAGCTGGAAATAAAAAATAACCCCCCTTCTGTAACATTAAATTAATGGACGTATAATTATTTACTTACCTGTTCTAAATTATGAGTGTCATTAGTTGGACGCACAAGGCGGGGAACTTCGTGCTGAGGGAGGTGGGTCTGCTATTGTTATTGCTCGGTATAAATTATGTCAAACATAGTCCTTTAGTAGTTCTGTATTTATGATTGGTTCACATAACTGCTATTACTTTCCAATGGAAAAATGAAAAAAATCTTTAAATCTTGGAAAATACTACCGTGGTATTGCTACAGTGCACGTATTATGTTTATTTTCTTTTAATAATTTCCTGCAGTCTTTTAGGTTACAATATCACACTATTCTTAATCCCTACTCTTCACTATATTACCACTTCCAGAAGGAGGAAAATAATTCGAAGGTCGGAACCTCAAATAGCAATCACAGGATGAAGCAAAGTCCCAAGTAGCATAAGGTCCCATGTAATGTAAATACATACATATAAAAAATCCAGAAACAAGCTTGATTTTAGAAAGACCATATCATAAAATATTTAGAAATCCGAAATTCTGAAATTCGGAAAAAATTAAAAATTCCGGGAACCAGTTTGGTCGTGGGTAGAAAATAAATGTCCATTTACTGAGTTTTATCTGTTGAGTCCTGCTGATGAACCTTGAACACTGGGGTAAAAGGGCCCTTATGGCGGTTGGTTATTTTGTCAGCATTAGGAAATTGACTTCAAAGTATATCATATATTACGTCATGAAAATTCCTGATACGCTAAAACGACCCACCATGGTGTAAACCTCAGTATTAAAGTAAATCTTTATAAACAGAAATTTTTACTTAGGCATAGTTATTTGTTCGGGACAGGACGGGACGGGATTTGAGTTTCCCGTCCCGTCCCACAAATTTTGGGACGAGAATTTCGGGATTCGGTACAGGACGAACCTCATCCCGTCCCGTCTCGAAGGAGCCCGTCCCGTCCCGTACCGTCCCGAAGTTTTTGCAACAAATTCAACATTCCATTAAAAGAAAAAATAATCACAATTTCGATAGGAAAAGGCTAGTTTTTTTAAATTTAAATTTTTTGTTTATAAAACAATCTAAAGTTTCATATAATAATTTTAACAAAAATAGTTTTTAATTTGATTTTTAATTTTAATTCAACATATAACTGCATTTATTGTAATTGCACGCATGGCAGAAGCAATGCTTGCAGACTACATAGTTAAATATCATTTGGCAATTTAATATTTTATTTAAACAGTTTGTTGATCCACTTTCAAGGTCAGTAATGATTAGTGAATCCATAAACGAAAATAGCAATACAAAGTAACAATGAGTTATGAAATTGAAACTTCAGCATTACTATATGTATGTTTATGATATATGTTAACGTGTACTGATTACATGTTGAGTTTCAATATCTTTAATGCTTAAAACTAATTAATTTGATTATTTATATTATGCTGTTTGTATTCTTTAACTAATAAAAAATTAAATGTAAAATAAAGTAATTGCTTTATAGCTTACATTTTCATTCTAACAGCACCAAGTAATGGCTGCTTGGCGACACTCGGGACATCCCGATCGGGACGGGACAGGTTCGGGACAGGACGACTTCTGTCCCGTCCCGAACCCGTCCCGTCCCGAAATTTTCGGGACAAAAAATCCTTATCCTGTCCTGTCCCGTATCCCGTCCCGAACGAAACTCTACTTAGTCATTAGGGCATTAACGTTTTCAAACGTGCATGAAATTCTATTACCTTATTTTCGAAATAGTCAAAATGTTCTCTTTACATATTTTTTAAAAGGTCAGAATGTTCTATTTAGGTGTTTTTCAAAAGTGCAAAATATTCTATGTAATTGTTTTTTCTTTAAATTCACAACTTTTCATTAACATGCTTTTATAAACATGTTAATTTATTTTCAGATTTATAATAGTACAATTTGGTTTTAGCAACAAATGGGTATGCGTCATTGCTGTTTTCAGTTTTCATTACTGTCGAAATGATTTTTTTCGCACAAAAAGTTTATTGCCGTTTTGGGACTATCATACCGTTCACTGACGCTGACTGACGGACCGACCGACCGACCCAGTGTAACAACGGTTTTTATAGTAATCGAGAAGATCTTCACTAATTTTTAGTAGGTCGAGCATTTGGATGCTCATTTCAACACGCTTACCAGTTAATTTCAAAATTTCTAAAGGTAAAGAAATATGCTAACTACGTGAAACACTGCTGTGTGTTAATATATCTACAATTTGTAATTTTACAGATGACCAAAAATCGTGTTAAAACTTATAACAATGTATATTATGCTAAATTAGTGTTGGAACTGGAAGTCAGTTGTTGGTTGAAAAGGCCAGTACCAACCTACTTCTTAAAGTTAGAAGGATCTTCTATAAGCGTGTATAGAACTAGCATGCTAAAAATTTATTCAAACTTGAACGCAAAACAGATAAATAAATAAATATTACTGGCTAACTACTAATATCAATCTGAAAGTGCAGAACTGCAGACAGAAGGAAATAAAATTAATTAAGAATTCCCTTTTAGTTTTTGTACAGGCAGTTTGAATTTAAGCAGTATTTTTTTTACCTTGGGTCTACCTTGGAATGTTTTAAACTTTATATTTGTATATGCAGTTCAATTATGCACGTAGCCTGCGTGCGCACGGTTTTAGTGTCTAGCAGTCCATTTATTAGCATGCATCAGATCATCAGATCATATAGGTATGTACATGCAATGCAGGGGCATACGTCAGATCATCAGATCATTTTGGTATGTATATGCAACGCAGAGGGATACGTCAGATCATCAGATCATTTCAGTATGTATATGAAACGCAGAGGGATACGTCAGATCATCAGATCATACGAGTATGTATATGCTATGGCTGAGTGATACATCAGATCATTTAGTTTTGTATAGTAAGGAAAATGCTGCCAAAATGATCTGCGTGATCTGAAACTCTCGTTTTGAGCCATTTTTCAAAAATCAGATCAGATCATATCAGATCAGATCAGATCATGGTTTAGGTGTGCCCTGGCTTCAATGCAACTCCAAACGATTTTGTGTTTACAGTTTCTAGGACAAATGGTCCATCTACGTCTTTGTTAGGGTCAAGCAGTTTGACATAGGAAAAATTAAGACCGAATTTAATAAACTTGTGTGTTGCGTTTGCCGGTGAGGCGGGTGAAAACCGATAGAAGGGCGAATTAAAGATTCCTTTGATGTACTTCGCACTTTGTGGGAGCACTGAACTCAACTACCAAAATTTCTTACCTTCATCGATTTCTCGTTCGTAGCGCAACATAGCTGTGGCAAAGCAGTCAGTGTCAGCTGCTACACAATTAAAGTACATAACTTGCTCATTTGAATTTCGTTGGATGTTGGGTACATACCTAAAAAGTGTAAAATAGGCTGAATCCTTATTTTTTGAAATTTATAGTGCAAGGTCAATTTTTTTAATTCTGCCCGTGACTGTTTTTCGTAAACAATATCCAAACTCATTGGTTTTGTGGTTAGCTTTAAAAATGCAACGCTCGTTGGTGAGCACTATGTACCAAACAGGTAGAACACGTTTGAACTCATGAAACGAGTCTAGAAGGTTGTTTACCCAAGACCATGGTAAACTATCACACAAGTCACAAATATTACAAGTGACAATTAAACAGTAGCACTTTATTGAGCGCTGTCTGGATATGTTCGTAGCAGGGTTCGGGGGTGGTTTCAACCGCCGGCTAAAACTAAGCGGTTTTAACCGGTTAAAACCAGTTAAAACCGGCCCCCAAAAATTTTCGTTTTTGGGGCAAAACGGCTTTAACCGGCTAAAACTGATTTAAGCCTTAAAATTGAATTAGAAGTGACTAAAAAATATATATTTGCATCTCCTCTAAGACTAAAACATTATATTGTGCTTGAGTACTGCTGTTTTGCACTCTTTTTTAGCAAAAAATTGGCTTGGATTAAATTTTTTTGTCGAGGAATTTAGAATTTTTATTAAAAATTCTAACAAAAAACTAATAAAAGTAATATTTTCTTATAAAATATGTAAAGTGCACAGCCTACTTGCTGTGACACAACACCATAAATTCACTACAACTTTTGTTTAAGCACTTAATTATATTAAGTACAAGGTTTCAGCCGGTTTTAGCCGGTTTTAGCCAGTTTTAGCCGGTGGGCAGGTTTTTATTCAAACTGGGCTGTTTTTTCCGAACCCTGGTTCGTAGCTAGTGGCTTCTCGGTAAACACTTCAGGATTTCTCCCTCTACTGACCTCATTGTAAGCGTACACGGAATTTGAAATAGATTGTTTCCCGTAATCAATGATGTGACCGAACAAAAGGTGCTGGATGTAGCACATTTTTATGTAGTCACTCGAAACGATTAATTTTACACCAACAAATATTTCAGGGTTCTTAAAGCGCAAAGATAAAATTATTTCAAGGAATATTAGTGCTAGTATAGCTACAGAATTTGCAAAGAGTACAAACAACTGAATTTTTGACATATTTAAACAAGGCAACAACAAAACTTAACAGTCATTTAGGAAGTGAATAATTATTATCAAATTATTTTTCAAAGCTTCCTAAATTCAATTTGACTTCTCTTATAAATTATTAACTATAGTTATTTATTTTCTGAAGCATCAAGTACCGTAGTGGAATACAAATATTTCAGGTATGAAAATTCATACAAGTTAGATAAGCATTTATAGTTAGTTATTATATGATTGGTTGTACTATTAAGTGGAAGCTCAAGAGGTTTCCTTGAGCCTTTTTGCGGAGAGTTAGCGCTACAGGACATATTTATTTCATTAGTTTAGAGTTTTTTTTACTACAGTGCAATAGGCTTATGTCGCCCTTCTAACTTTAATATTTTAGTAATTTTTGTGTAATTATATATGTTGCAATTCTTAATTCTACTAACAACGTATTTAGTATAATCAAAACTGGACTATGAACATTAATTCTTTCTTATATGCTCAGTGCGCAAAAGATTTAATTTATTAATAAAAAAATGTATGAGTTTTTAGTTTATTTGTGTTCGCAATAATTACAGGAATTAAATTTATTTGTAACATTAAACTGAGTCCCTGTATTACATGTGTAATGTAAAGTGTACAATGTGTAATTACTTACTAACGTTTGTGTAACATATAAATCTATTTTAGTAGTCTTTCTCCTAAGCACTGTTTGTGGTATAATTTCAAGTTCGTTATATCGCGGTTTTACTGTTACTATTTTTCATTTATGTTTAAAGTGTTGACTGTTATAAAGCTTTTGCTGTTTGAGATTATAAAAAATTTTATGTTAAAGTAATTGCAGCATGTATGTCAAATAATGTGCCCAAGAGGTAGCCTTGATTTAGCTAAAAGTCTCACATAGCTGAAGATACTGCTGTCCTGCTGTTGATTTTTTTCGCGTTAAAAGCACCTTTGATAGGGGATTAAAATAATTAAAAACACTGAGTTGTAGTGTAGTATTTCGGTTTTGATACTATACGAAATAAAATTTGTTTTATAATTAATTTATTTACAATTAGCGCAGAAATAATAATGATATTGCTAGCAACGTAATTAATAACTTTTTAACAAATACAGTGAAATAAATAAGTTTACCTTTTAGGAAGGAAATAATATCCGAACAAACTAATGCACTACATGAAAACCAAATTTCACAGAGAAACTTTGTCAAAGATGCAGTTACCCTGATAGCAAGAACTAGAAAAATCATAAAAATATCTGATTTTTCAAACAAAAGCTTGTCGGGAGTTTAGTCTCTTCCTCGAGAGACATTGCTTGAGAAAAATCTATACAATTTGTTGTTTCCAAAAATTGGACTTGGTCCTACTTTTCCTAAACCCAGTAAATACCCGAGGACAGGAGGACTCTCATTCTTTAAGGAACCCATTTACTTATCCCGTTTCCCCAAAAAACGAAATTTGTTCAACCAAAGCAATTTTTTCAAATTGCTTTAGTTGAACTTTGACCTTAACAATTGAACACAGTAATGTAATTATCTAGTTAAATAAAAAAAATAACACAAATAATCTCAATTTGAAAAAAAAGACTTATCCCGTTTTGCCAAAAAGCTCTTTATATGATGATAGTTCAAATTTCAAGTTTCAAAAAGTTTAAAATTTGTTTTTACTTGATTTAGAAAAATTCAAAATCTTCTACTTACATGTTTTTAAAAGGTTCTAAATGTTTTATTGCATGTTTGTGAAATACAGTCCACTCTCTACACAGTGTACTTCAGCGGACCAGCAGGATTAGTACACTATGAGAAGAGTTTACTATGTAGAAAGGTACAGATTTAAAAAAAATCAGTATTATAGATGAAAACAATAAAAATCGTACTGTTTAAAGTAATTATTGGTTCTAAACAAATCAATCAAAGAAAATGTTTAGTAATTTTGATTAAATAAGTTTGCAAAATCAGTTAGATGAAGAAAAAAAATAGTAAATTTTGGAACTAATCGCTGAAAATTTAAAAATTTTTGAAAGTACACTATGAAGCGACAAAATTTACACCTAAATGTTATTTTGGGCCTCCAAAATTAGTACACTATGAGGAGGTTTTCACTATGTAGAGGTACACTATGTAGAGGTATTATAACATGGAAAGCATAGGAGTTTAGCCAGGGATACAAGCTCAGTACACTATGTAGAGGTATCCACTATGAGGAGGTACACTATGTAGAGAGTGGACTGTATTTAAAAACTTTTTTTAGCATGCTTTTAAAAAGTCAAAATAGTCTTTTTATACATTTTTGAAAACAGCAAAATGTTCAATTCACATGTTTTTTGAACAGTTAAGCAGCAGGGGCTGCCTGCCGCCTGGGCCTCCGCTTGCCGCATTATCTGGCCCTGAGTTATGTAATTAAGTTTATCAACGATTCAGGGTAACCAGAATGAATTTATAACGATCCTGAAAATTTATTCGTCGTAATTGGCATAATTATTTAGTCGAAAATTCAAACGCTAGATATTCCATAAATAAAAAATAGATACGTTTACGCAATTAGTTAGTATGCCTTCATCCTTACCTTGATTCCACCTAGTTTCGTAAAAGTTATACTTCAAAAAATGCTAAATACTGTTAAATGTAGTGATGCTTGCCATTGCTTGCGTAATAATTTAAGGTTTACCTAAATGATTTGTACTGATAGTGTGTATGGTAAAATGATAGTAAATGATAATGGTGAATACTGAGAATAAGATAAGTATTTAATTGAATTAAACTTGAATGGAGAGGAGCGGGAAAGCTTGAAAGAACAACACTGCATTTTAGCTTCCTTAAAACTTTTAGTTTATAAAAAGACAATTTTGTAATTATTCACAATAATTTTAACTTCTGTTACTCATACATAGTAGTTTGTCACCTGCGCTACTCAATCCAATCAAATTTTTGTTCTGAAATCTTAATATTTTCATTCCTCTGGTCAAACAAAAATTTCCTAAATCTTCACAACTTCAAATCTGTGTGGAAACTAAAAAACCTGAATCTGTGGAATAGTCGTACCACACCTACTTAGGTACTACATCATCAGTACTTCTGACCGTGGAATCAGCAGTAACTTCACCTTTTTGCAACTCTAACTGCACCTTGATACTCTAGGTAATATATCTTATTACTCTCCCAGGTCACAACAGGTCATTAAGTTGGCAAATTAATTCTTGGACATCGAATGCTGGAGTTGTGGCCTGGGGTCACGTAAGGCAAGTTGCTAAATCAAACTATTTAAATCTAAATACCTATCTCCCTGAACTGTGAATGATCATTATTCAAAGCCTACTAAATATGAAACGAAATAAAACTAACGCTCCAACTGGGTTTGATATTAATGATTCCAAAGACGCGGAGGCTGGAAATAAATCATCAAGTGATCCTGACGATTCTGATCTAGATGACGACCAAAATGATGAAGAAGATATTCTATCAGTCTTGCAATCATTCAGAAAGGAACATCGTCAGGACATGAAATCAATCCGCTCTGATCTTAATGAATTGAAGACTACAGTCGGTGATCATACAAAACGGATTGAGAATATGGAAGGCAGCACGGATAGTCTCAAGAAGGAAATTGTGTGTTTAAAAGCTGAGCTCCTACATACTAACAACAATGTGCTTTTCAACCTCAACGAGCATCGCCGAAGAAATTTAATATTCAGTGGAGTGGACATCCAGCATGATTCAAACAGAGCTACAATGAAGGCTGAAATTGCTAAGGTCCTCTTATTTCTTACAATTACTGATATTAAAACTGTGGAATACACTCGAATTAAATTAAAAGAGGATAAGTATGGCATAATGTGTGAATTTGCTTCAGTTGTTGATCGTAATACGATTCTTTCAAAATGTTCACTTTTAAAATCTACCGACATCCAAATTTTTGAAGATCTAAGCCCAGAACAGAGGAGAATTAAAACTCATCTATTAGCCAGAGTCCGTGAAGAGAGGAAAAAACCCAACATAAATGCAAAGATCTGGTCCTCGCGTTATCTTATTGTTGAGTGCAAAGGGAAATCTTCTTTCTACGAATCTGATGGCAAGATATTATGTCAAGTCAAAACAATACAAGGATACGTCGCGAAGCCAAATAAGCAAGACAGCCAAAGTGCAAGTTCTGCAGGATCTCAACCCATCAAGAAGAAATAATATGCAGGGCACCCCATCACCTCTAATATAATATCTCCAATCTCATCTCATCTAGTTATATGGAACATAAGTGGTTACAACAAAATTAACAATCTTTCTATTCCTGACAAAAATCTATTATTGAATGCGGACATAATATGTCTAAATGAAACATGGATTGAGTTTAATAATTTTAATTATACTTTATTTCAGAATTTCAATTCAATCTCTTCACCTGCTGTTCGACAAGCTACAACTGGTAGAGCTAGCGGGGGCTTAGTTGTTTTCTCAAATCCAAAAGTTTACAAATCGTGTGTTATAGAGACTAGTAGATTTTACATTATTGTACGCTTAGAACACGTAATTACTAATAATACGTTTATTATTATTTTCTGCTACATACCACCTAGTAGTAAGTACCACTACGTACTACCAATTTTATCTGAAAGTATAAGCAAGGTAAAATTTAATTATTTAAACACCCCTATTACTGTATGTGGGGACTTTAATGCTCGTGTTGGAAATCTAAACGAAGAGGTCTCTAGATTTGTTTGTGCACCCCCACTAGCCCCAGTCCGAAGCTCTCTCGATGAAACAATTAACAGCAGGGGAGGAGAACTTGTTGAGATGCTTGAACTTAACTCTTTTTTTCTTATTAATGGTAGAACAATCTCTGATTCTCCATCTCAATTTACATATGTATCTAAGGTTGGAAAGAGTACTATTGATTTAGTGTGGGGCGATGCATTAGGTGTAAATATTATATATGATTTATGTTTTTTGAATTTTCCGGATTCAGATCATCTACCGTGCCTGGTCAGTTTAAATTTTCCATCAATAGAACAACAGTCTCAGAGCTCAGATTGCAGAGGTATAAAATGGAATTCCTAAAAGTCAAAGGAGTTTATTTCTTACCTAAACCAGCATATGGGAGTAGTAGATGGCAACCACCTCAGCTACTACAATAATTTTATTGAGCTGCTTATAAACGCGGCTTGTATCAACCGTATGACGTCTAGGCAAAGCAAAAATCAAGTAAATAATAATCAACCCTGGTTTGATGCGGAGTGCTTGTATAGGCGAGAAAAACTTAAAATGCTTCTGAGAAAGGCGCGTGAAAATTATAGTCGACCTCTATTGAACTGCTATTTTGCCGCCCGTAAACTGTTTTCAAGTTTAGTAAAAAGTAAAAAACGAGGCTACTGGGACAATATTCAACAGCAGTTGTCAAATGTTAGATCACCCACTGAATTTTGGAAATGTGTAGGCAAATTTAGAAAAAATCATACAATACAATGTAAAATAGGTATTTTGGAGTGGGAGCAATTTTACACTCACATTATGCCACCTAGTCAATTGTGTGAGACTATAACATTTTCAAATGCGGACGATACACTGGATGCGGAGTTTACAATTCAGGAGCTTCTTTTTTCTGTTAATTCACTTAAAACTAACAAGGCTGCAGGTCCCGATCTAATCCCGAACGAAATTATACGAAGTTTTCCTAATTATATTTTAAACGAAATTCTAAATCTTTTCAATTTCTTTTTTAGCAAGGGTATTACACCAGACAGTTGGTCCGAAATTGACATCGTTATGATCTTTAAGAAAGGTAACTGCACTCTTCCCACAAATTACCGAGGAATAGCCCTAGTCAACACATTTGCCAAGCTCTTTACCTCAATTATAAACAACAGGTTGTACAACTGGTGCGAAAGCAACAACATTCTTCCAGAGTCGCAATCAGGCTTTCAAAAAGGCAGAGGCTGCTTAGATCAAATTTTTTCGTTAATGTCAATTATTCAATCAAAGTTGTGCAAAAAAAGGGAAAAGTTATTTGCTCTATTTGTTGATTTTACTCGCGCTTTCGACAGCATTCCGCATCAAAGACTATGGGAAAAAATGCACAGCTTAGGTATCAGCGGTAAAATAATACGTGTAATTAAATCTATTTATGACAAAAGTAAGTTTAGAGTAAAATGACCTAGTGGCTATTCACGGTTCTTTAATATAACGTTGGGAGTCCTACAAGGGGAAATTTTAAGCCCTCTTTTATTTTCTATTTATGTAAGTGATATTGACATATATTTACCTTCTAGAGGGGCTAAACCTGTAAGTTTTGGGGGGACGAACGAGGTCGATCTTTTAATGCTGGCAGACGATAATTCAACCTTAGCAGAAACAAAACTCTCACTGCAAGCTAAAATAGATATACTATCAGACTACTGTAGCGAAAATAAGTTGGTAATAAATCTAGGTAAAACTAAAATTATTGTATTTCGTAAAGGTGGTCCCTAATGTAAGTCGTGGCAGTGGTCGTTAGACGGTCAACCGATAAAAGTAGTCAGCTCATATGTATACCTAGGGGTTGCATTTAGTTCCTCTGGAGTTTTTCGCAATGCTGCAGATTTGCTAATAAGTAAAGCAAACTCCTCGACTGGATGTATAATTGATACATTTAGAAGAAGCAAAATAAAATCATGGGCAGGAAAAATTAAACTTTTTGATGCTGTGGTAATTCCTACTGTTACATATGCTGCTGCAATTTGGGGTCTGAGATACGTTGAGAAGATAGAAAGAGTTCAAACTGGATTTCTTAAGAAGTTACTAAAAGTGCCGATCTATACCCCGGGTTATTTGGTTCGATGCGAAACTGGAAGGTTACATTCAAAGTGTCATATTTATTCCATTATTCTAAAATTCTGGTTTCGCATCTTACTTATGACCCCGGATAGGCTGGCGAAAAAGTGCTACTCTAGGTTAACGGACCTAATAAAGCTTAAAGATGTTCAGGAATCATACAATTGGGCACTTCAGATTAAAAATATTCTGGACTCTGCTGGCTTCTCGTTTGTGTGGAATGCCCAGTCACCGGTGATCCTTGCTGAAAATTTTAAAAATATCATTCAATGTATTACTGACCAGGCCAGACAGGATGATCTATCCCATGTAAATAACTCTTCGTACCATCAATACTACCACCTAATTAAATCTAATTTCATGTGTAGTAAGTATTTAAAATTAATGCTACCAATTCAAACAGTCCGAGTGTGCTCTCAACTGCGACTAAGCAGTAGTTTTATATCGTGTAATAATGTATATCTTAAGTTTAACTGCAATGAAAGTTGTATGCAATGTGGGCCCTCGTTTCACGATTCTATTTTCCATTTCTTCGTAGAATGCTCAAAGTACCAGACTCTACGAACCAAACACCTTCAACATTACAATGTAAACTGTATGACAGAGATAGAGTACAATCATTTCCTTAAAAACTTAAATTGTGTCAACAAAATTATGAAGGTTTTTTCCTTTGTTAAAGAATGTTTATCCACTATACAAGTGTAAATGTTTTAATTTTAAACCGAAAAACTCCTGTTGTATTTTGTAATTCAAAACTTATACCCTCCTCTGTTCGTATCTAACATGCATCTGCATCGGAAGTGGAACAAATTCCGATTGCAGCGTATTATCTTATTAGCTTAATATTAATCTGTAATCATATTGTGTGTGTGATGGGTAATGCCCGAAAGCACATTATTTTTTCTTGAATAAATTCGTATTCGTATTCGAATTAAACTTGAATGAATGTAAATGACAATTAATAAACTGAAATAATAAAACGAAAAGTGTTTTATGGAACAAAAGGTTCAAGCTAGTTAGTTTGGTGGTTGAAATGGATATGATTTTACATTTAGATTATCCTATTGAAATCAACTCGGCTTCCTGCCAATAGTCATTCGATTACATTACATTGTTATAGAATTTCCTTCCTTTGACCTGCATAACCTAATAGCAAGCTACACGAAATTCATAAATCATCTTTGTCAATAATGATTAAAGCCCATTTACAATTTGGTAACTCAATTCAAGTTTCATACAAGAGTATTGCACAACAAATATTTCCTATACAATTGTTTTATGATTTACATCCGTTATTATATACATCGAGATTAACTAGCAAATAACATTACATCATCTTACGCAACACTCATCTAGAGATTCGTCTTAATGAATTATCCTTTTATTATTTAAAATGTATAATGTATATAAATTAATTTTATCCTACCGTATGACTCCCACTGGTCGCCATACATAATAATACGTTCTCTACGGTTCCTCACTGAACGGAATGGCGAATGATGGAGTAAGTTACAGAAACCTGATCCTAAAATTGTATCTTAATTGGAGCTCAAATTTTTATAGTTAGTAAATTTTATCATGATGTAAGAACCTCGAAATTATTGCTGACTATTTACTGGTCTTATCACAGTAAATTCTACGCCTAGTCTGTGTATGATGAAATAAACTGTAATAATTGCATTACGTTCTACGGCTCACACCATGGCATTAATGACGTAACCTAAACCTAGGAGTAGTTAAGCATTTACTAGTTTCTTCTGTGTCGTTTCCATTATTAAGTTTTACAGTCAGGGGTTGGAGGTCGGACCTGATGGTCTGCATTCAATCCTCATTTTAAAAAAGCTTACAGACTCATAGGTATCTATAATTACTTAAGTAGGAGTTTTGGAGAAATAATAAAAATATCATCATTTTTCTATAGCTCGCATTATTATTATAAATCACACACTCAAAATTTGTTATAGGTAAATGACCATTAAAACTATAATTTATTTGATGGGTAAGTGTATTTAATAACATATTATAAACGGAATTACACAGTAGACATAATATTGCAACTTTACTGAATTTTGCAAAATAATTACAGTTAGCCAGCCGTCTTGCTTTCCTAATTGCAAATCACATATTGAGGGTTTGAAGTAAAATATTGCAAATAATAAATTAATAGTTATTATTTAGTTAATATTTATTGATATAAAACAGAACTGAAGTCAGTGTCAAGCTTCTCAAATAATTCATTTAATAGTAATTACGTAATGTAGGGCCTTTAAAGTAATTTTATTTTTTTGCTCGCTTTCAATGAATTTTATGAATAATATAACATTGGCAAAATTCATGTATGAAGGTATTCTCATTTTCCGGCACCTGCATTTATTTCATTATTCCACTATGGATTATGAATTCGAATTATCGATGAGATATTGTTGCAATACAAAATTACTAATTTTATCAGTTTTTATATGTATTGTATTTTATTTCAGATGCTAAAAATAAAATGAATTCGACGCCAAATGATGGTTCAAAAGATCGAAACACAGAGACTGAAGCAAGTTATCCAGAAGTTGAGGAGGGAAGCAGACCATGTGACACAGCTGCTGCTGATTATGGATCCCAAGTGGCCATTCCTGAGGATGCCGTTGATACCTTTCTTAGTGTCTTTGTATTTGCAAAAGATGTGAGTGATTCAGAATTTAGATTTTAATCCATTTGATTTATAAGGCATTGCATATGGATATGTTTCATACATTTAATAAATTATTGAATACAAACTCGTAATTTATTACACAGTAAATCTCGCTAAAGTATTTAATTTTTTTTACACAATCCTTTGCGCAGATCCTTCCTGAGATACTTGACAACATTAGAGTTCTGAATGCAAGAGATTTGCTCAATTTTCGCCTTGTAAGTCGATGCTGGAGAGATGCAGCCACGTCCGTCCTCCTTAAAAGAAATGTGTGTCAGATTGCTCTAGACTTTCGTAAAGTGGCTCTTTCAGAGGATGCCAGCAGCGCAGTTGCTCAACCCGAGCTCAAAAGGGCAAAGGATTCCAGAAAAAACCCAACGTCGTATAAATATTTTAATGTTTACCGACCCACAAGCTTTCTTTCGGATCTGTCTACACTAATCTCCACCTCTTCAAAATTTCCATCTAGCAGCGTTCGCTTCCATGCATGGTGTGACCTCGGTAGCTTGGCGCCTGGTATCGGTATCTCTCTTCCAGGATACGACTTTAACATTGAAAATCAGAATCAAAATGAATTATTTCGATTTTTGGCACTGTATGGGAAGAATATCAAGACACTATCTTTGTGCAGCGGAATCTCGAAAAGAGCAGTTCAAAATATGTTGTACGTCTACATGCCTCATTTAAGTTGTTTAGATCTTCAAGATTTTCACGAGTTTTCTATTCAGGGTCCAACCCGGGAGGAATTGGAAATGAAAGTGTTTCGTCCATCTCCGTCAATACTTAAATTAACAGAGATCAGAGTGGGGCATGAACCAGAACTTTCAGTGGACAAATCCAGTTTTATAATGAAGCTCATCAGTGTTTCACCAAACTTAAGCAAAATTACCAACGTGGGTGTGTCTGCTCTCAACATTTTGCTCAAAAAGAGAAAATGTCATTTTATTAAAGACTTTTATTTCAATCCCACACCTTATCAATTGGCTATAGTTGAACAGTTTGCAGAACATCTAAAGGAGATGAGTTTGAATGATGACCTTCCAAGTCTTTTAGACTAACCAAACTAGTAGTCCAGCTTGACATGGATTGGGGGTATCGGGACTTGATACACAGCGAGATTTGTGACTGCCTTAATTATCTCAATATAATTGTTTCTGGAAGCAAGGATTCCTTAAAATATTGTAAATTGAGAATGCATGGCAAAATTTTCAAAATTGAGAGAGCGGTCCTTGCCAATATGTGTAACTTTCGTTTGACAGTAAACACCATCGAACTGAATAAAATCCCATTGGACGGCACACGCTGGTCTAATTTTTTTCCGAATGTCACGCACTTAAAAGTAAACTGCAAATATTCTTCTAGCCTCAAGGACCGAAACTGGATCTGGACTGCATTTCCAAAATTAAAGAAATTCGAAATTTTAGGTTTCACATTTGTCGGGGATACAACTGTGATGGACACGTTCTTCACAGGAATGTCGCTCGATTTATGTGCAAAACTGCAGAATGATGGCGCAACTTTAAGTAAATTAGGATTAGGTCCGGAGCAAATTAGCAAACGGATTCAGCCATACATTGGGGATTGTGAGAGTAAGTTGATTTTCTGCAAATTAATTTTCAAACAAACAATAATTGTGTTGCATTCCTATGTAGTATAATTAAGTGTCAAAAGAAAAGTGTCTTGCAAGCGAATTAATACGTCTTGTTTAATTCTATTTCAGATTTACAAGAATTCAAAATCAACTTTGCAAACACAATACACTGGAAGTTTGTTTCTGATGTTACAGCTTCTTACGGATTCCAGGAAGTAATTCACCGGACAAAAATCGTGTTTTCCTTCGAGTCAATTAATTTGAGCGCGGAAGGCATCAAAGGTGATTTCTTACTTACAATTAGATTACGATCCTATTGATTCAACTAGTCGTTATAACAAATTACAGTTATTTAACTAACAGCATTATAGTCTTTATTTAGGGTGTTTTAAGATCAAATTAGTTGGTCAGATTCTTATGTTAAATACTGTATAGTAATTTTAATATTTAAAATTGAAATGGTTTTAGACACACATCAACAGTTGTATCCAGTTGCTGCCTACGTTGAGATTCAGATGAAGAAGTAAATGAGTTACTTACGAGCTGCTGTTTCCTAAAAGAATATTCTCTGCTAAAAGGAAATTGAATTTAAAAAACTGAAACAGAAGCGCAGTTGTATTTTGTAGTTTCTAATTCGAATTTAAAATTGTAAAAACATACAATGCTTCGCAATTTGTATTGAAATTTGGTAACTCGTATATACTCCGTATTTAATAATTTAATAACTAATTCGTCTTTGTCAATTTAGCTTCAGCTTCTTCAACATTGGGTAAATTGTTACATACACATTTTCATACGTAAAATATTTAAATTAAGGCCTACAAAAGTAATAAAAAGAAATATTGATACAGAAATCTCCAAGTCAAATACAGAGTTATTTTCTTAGCTGACGTTTTTATGTTGTACACAAGCATGCCTCGACGTGAGTGGGATATAAGAAATTTAAATGACATTTAAAATAATGAAAGCATGAAGGACAAACTTTGCTCTCCATTTTCCTTGACAAGTAGTTACAAATTACTGCATCAGTCTACTTCAGGGCAATTGAAAAAGTCAGTTCTCACAATACAAGACTTAATTAGGAGACACCTGGGAGTCTATCAGCAAAATACAACAGCCCATAGATTAAACGACTTCACACTCAATGAATTAATTAAAGTTTTTCAAGAGCTTCAGTCCGCAGAGATTCAACTATTCCAACTGAACGACAGAATTAAAAGCTACTCCAACTCCAATGGCTTTCCCCAACAAACGCAGATTAAATTAATTGAATTTCAGACCAAGTTTAGGAATTTTAAAAATAACTTTACTGCTACAGCTAAGAATTCAGTAATTCAAGTGCGATCAGGTTTAAGTGAAAATACCATTTTGTCCGATTTAGTTGCCAAATTTTCAGAGTCAGATCTTGAAACACAAAATTTAAGGCAGCAAGTTGCGGATTTTGAAAGGGACAAAGAAAAAATTGAGTTCAAATCAGGCTACTTCTAAATAGTGGGGATCCAAAGTAACTGTAGTGCATTTTGCGTTGTTAGGTCACAATAGCCCGCCAAAGTTTAAAAAAATTCAAATTTTGATATTTTGCGACCCTAGTACTTTTACAGTTCTTGTCCGATTTTGATGAAATTTCGTTTTTTGGGATCCTTACGCTTTTTACTGAAAAGCAATTTCAGGATTTTGAAAAATTCGAAAATTTTCATTTTTTTGAAAAAAATCCAAGAAATGAGTATATTTGAGGCCCAATTTTTTAACACCGTTTTTTCAAAAAAATAAAAATTTTTGAATTTTTCAAAATCCTGAAATAACTTTTTATTATAAACCCTAAGGATCACAAAAACCGAAATTTCATCAAAATCGGATGAGAACTGTAGAAGCTACAGAGAGGCAAAATATTAAAATTTGAATTTTTTTAAACTTTGGCGGGCTATTGTGACCGAACAACGCAAAATGCACTCGAGGTACTTAAGATCCCCACTATTCAAAAGTAGCCTGATTTTTGTAGATATAACTTTTTGAAATCGACGAGCTACATGTGAAATCATTCCCTTGTTAGTGGCAGTTACTTCAGTCCAATTGCAACTTTTCCAGACCAAATTTACTGGAGGGATCAGTCCACAAACAAAATGTACAAAGCTAGCAAATGTAATGGAACCGAGCTGACAGAGCTGATGTCTACGGTAGGTTACAATGAAAGTGAGAGCACAGATGAATTATAGATAATTACATGTTTTCCATTTGCGGAACCTTCTAAGGGCCTTAGCCAAATTAAAATATTTTTATTTTTTATTTATTAAAACTTTGGATCTTTGTTCAATTTTAGACAAACAATGCCAATGCTGTTTAAGTTTACCACTTTTCAAAGCAACCGGATGCTGCTGACCAATGCGCTAAACGGATTCGTCAATGCTTACACCTCTGTGTACCCACTCCAGTAAGTGGAAATGAGAGTCTGGCCACAACCTGTGCCTGTCCGGATGGTCGCACTTTGTCATCTGATGGACACAATTGCTTTTAGATTCTTAAAGTGTCATGGGTGGTATTGTAAGAGTAATTTCTCTGAAGGCTGAAGCAAACTCTCGTTTATTTCAGTTTTTTTGTTTTTTGCTTTTTAAATTTACAAAATAGCTGTTACATGACACATTGTCTTACCTAACCAACAGTCATCGCATTGTTATTTTAGTTTTGCTTTGTTTTTCATTTAATTAAAGCACTTACATTTTAAATTTTGCATGTTCTCTCCTTTAAATGTGAACATTTTGTCTGCTTCTAAAATCAAATTAATAACTATAGTAGTACGTAATTGGTTAATATAAAAATGATGTCAAATCTTAAATTTGCTACTTGCATTTTGAATAAAATCAAACTAATTTTATTGCCGCCAACAATTATTACTTCCGCTATCTTAAGATATATTTATTGAACTTCTTTTTTTTATTCTTGAACCCTTTGTGATTATCATAACCGTAAATTACGTAAATGTCAATATTTACTATGAGATAACATAAGTGTCTATTTCAGCAATATTAAAAATTATGTTAATGAGTAGAAGTAATCAAATATAATTATAATAATACTAATTATTTTAATAATAATAATAAAAATTAATGAAATTACCACTTATCATTTTTTGAAATATTTATTTATTGAAAATGTAACAGACAATAATGTAGTCAATTATCTGCAAAATTATATGTTTGCGTCATGTTTGAATTTATTGAATTAACGCGGTACGTACACGCTGGTATAGTTATCATGTGTGAAGATGCCGACAGTTCTAATTCTCTACTTTCTTAGTAGAATTACACAAGTAATAAAGTTATAAATAAAACCCTTGATTATTTACATACTTGCTAAGTCCGAATTCCAACGTAGGAAGATACTTGCTTCATATGTTCCTGCATTTCTAAAATTAAATATAATAAAACAATATTTACATTTTAACACAACAGTCCTACAAACAAATGCTCAGCACAGTCAGTACAACGAGTAGATTTTCAATTAACTTCGTAATCATAAACTATTTCAAAATTTCAAAACTAATAATTATGTTGAGCAATATTATTTTAGTCAAAGTTATTCTTAAATTCCTAATTTTACCTTTATTCTCGGCATCACTCAAATCAACGGCCTGGAACAAAAAACTAATCTTCCCTTTGTGAGTTATACATTTGGTTTCATAGAGAAGTGCAAATTTTGTTAGAAACAAACTTGAGAATTTTTGTTTGCAATTTATAATCATTTCTTTTAAATCTGTAAGAAAGACATTAAAAATTAATCTTGATTTAGGAATATTACCACTACACTAAATGTATTATTTTAAATATTTGCATTTAAAATAAATTTTAAGTCGAAAATAAAATAATCACTGATCTACTTACTTGCGCAGTCCCCAATGTACGGCCGAGTTCGTAAGAATCGAATCTGTTCCAGACCGATAAGTAATCTTGCCCCATTGTGAATATTATCCACAAACTTTGTGCACACTTCGTGAGCTATTCCCGTAAAAAAACTGTAATGACCCTCTGTTTCCCAACAAGGCACAAAATCATACAATTCAAATCTCTCTAATTTTGGAAATGCGACCCAGACCCAGTTGCTCATCTTGTCATGGGGTAAACATTGTATCTTCAAATTTTTTAAATTTGGAAACAACTTCCCCAGTCCAATGTCACTATGTGGAAAATTGGTGATCTCTAAAGTGGTCACGCTGGGGATGGTGTCTCCAGGGATAATGCTTCCATCATCAGTCCGACGGTGTTCCAACGAAAAGAATGCAAATAGCTTGTGGTACGTGTTGAATGTGAACGGTTCCAAATCGAGCAACACTTTGGACAGTGCTGGGAAATAACCTTGAGGAATTCGGTTCGGACTTTGTTCGTTTTCAAACCGAAACGCGTGAAGGTTATTGACCCATTGTTCAACTGGTGCGTTTTCCTGAGCAAGTCTTGCACGCTCTTCGATCGCTTCTCGTGGACTAAGTGGATCTCGAAAGGAATGATGAAGTTGCCTTCCCAATCTCAAGAATTTTAGTTTTCTCATCGACGGGATTTGAATATCGCCAAGGGATTTTTTGGCGCTCACAAGAAGTTCTAAGTATTCCAAGGTATCCTTGCTTCCTCTTAACATCGTGTTAAGCATCCTTGTCCCGCTTTCATTTAAATAATGATATTCCTCAAATTTACCAAAGTGGACAGTTAATTTGAACAGCTTAAGCAGGCTTAAACAGTTGGTAGGAGCACATTCCGCCTCGAGACGACTTACAGATGGGGAATCATCGCAGGGATGGAAATTTACAGATTTAGCTAGATGAAGTTTGTTCGTTTTGAACAAGATTAGAAGGGCTGCAATGCCCGCATCGTGAATTGCCTTGAAATTTGGTGAGACATTGATCAGTTCTTTTAAAAGCTTGTTTTTACCGTTATTGAAAGGAAGCTCGGTTCCCCAGTACAGTGTTTCGATTTTTAAGGCTCGATTTCCACCCTTGTAGGAATTTGAAGGTGAAAACTGAAAAACGTCATTTTGTTCGCTTTCTGTTAAGTTTACGATTGCGCAATTTGTCAAATTCAAACAAATAACATTCGGCAAGTGGACATAAAGAAGTTTAAGTATGGTGGAGATAGAGATTCCGATTGAAACAGAAAGTTTTTTAATTTTCTTCCCGTAAAGTGAGAACAACTTGAGCAGCTCATCTTCCTCTAGCAGGTGGTTCTCATTGGCTGGAGATAAACTTAGATTTTTAAGATGTTGTTCACAGCCATATCCATGAAGAAATGTGATGCTGGTTGAGGGGAATTTTGGCGATGCACATAATAATTGAATGAGATCGGGGAGAAGGCTATGAGGTGGTCGAGCGTTAAAATATTTGAACATTGGCGGGTTGGATTCATTATTAGGTTCATTGAGACGCACCCTTAAAAGTTGGGCGTAGGAACTTGGATTTTCACCAGAACCCGGGGCCACTTGGCCGATTCCAAGGACTATGTCACAAGCATTTCGTTTGATGAGTACCGAAGTGGCCGCATCTCGCCAGCATCGATTCACAAAGCGAAAATTAAGCAGATCTTTTGGAGTGAGAATTTCAAGGTTGTCCAGTATAAAAGGCAGGATCTGCAATTTCAGTACACAAAACAGTTTAATTGTTAAATAAAATACTGTCAATATCATTATTCAACGTTATTATTTAAACTATAGCAAAATTTTGACTTTGTCATTTAAAATACGAATAAATATACTTTATGCTTTTATATTTTATATAACTTTTTAGTTTGTATAAATGTTGAGCACGCATTTTTTCAATTTCAAAAACTAGTTTAGTTTATTTGTAAATATTTCTAATTTTCAAGGACCATTTAATTTTTAAGTTTCGAATTTTGTGACATGTCAATATTGATGTACTAAAACTGTTAAAAGCAAATTTAATACGGAAATTGCTAAAATTATTAAACCTAAAACTAAAAGCTGAATCCACACCTTTTTGAGACTCAACTTTAAAATATCGAATGTAATGAATAATCAACAATATAAAGCATAATTACGCACATCTTCACTCATCCCAACTTCACTCCATCGTTCGCCTACCGAATTATTCACCTCCTGTAAAATTACAGTGGAACATGACAAGTCGTGCAGTACATTATTACTTGTAGGGGCTCTATTAGAGTCCAATTGAATGTTTGTTCGAGCTAAAATTCCACCATAACTGGTCCCTGCAATTTTAGTGTTTTCACTGTGACTCTTTGAAGCTTCTGATTTAGGTCGAGGCATTTTAATCGCAAGATGTCTTGAATTTAAGTTCTGCAGTACACAATTTCTGTAGTGTAAAGTAGATTATTTAGTTCACAAAATTAAATTAAGCTATAAATTATTAATTATGTTTGAAATTTGTAACTATTTCCAAATCTACAAATGTATGAACTTACGTTTACTACCATAGGTAAAAGCTAGTTAGTTGAAGTAGATCTTGCTCCGTCTTAGCAGTATGATTACAAGGTACTGAACTGAGTATTAGTAGCCGTAACATATGGCTAGGGTGAAGGGTGAAGGTGGAAATAAAATTAATCACAAAAACAGTTTAGTCATAGGCAACAGTTGATGTGTGTTTTAGTTCATGTTTGACTTTCCGTATATTTATAGAAAAATTAGAAAGTCAACGAACTATGTACCCTAATTGCAGGGCCTAAGTAAAAAGTACCTAAACAAGGGACTGATATTTTCAATGTGTAACGAATTATAGATTGTTTCGAATAGTTGGTTCTTGGAAGAAAGGATAATCCTGTGGGGTTGTCGTTGTGGTATTATTATTAACCCTTGGGCTTGCGGCCGAGTTATAAGTATAATTCTTCACACTAATAATTGATGAATAAAATAGATGATATGCATTTAAGAATTTCCTTTATTATATTAAACAAAATTGTGGGATTCTGGTGACGTCCTCAACGAATGTTAATTGTTAGTGACTTATAATAGTCCTAATTTCTACAGCATAAATTTACACGGAATAATTAGCTTAAAGATATGTTTTATGTTTTACTTTTTCAAATCTTATTTCTGATATCCATGTATTCTAACATTATGCATAGAACAATTTCACTGATATTGCAATGGGCATATTGGCTTAGGCCGAATAGAAATTAATGAATTATTTAATGCGAAAATCAAAGTCAAATGGAAAACTATAAAGTAGAAAGGGCTACTAATTAATTTTATTAATTTCATTTTCCTTTTTCAAAAGCTGACGATATTTTCGCCGTGAAGGTGAACGCAGTAGCTCGTAAGTAATTATTTATTTACTTTTTTATCTGAATTTAAACGAAGTCAGCTACTGGATCCAAATTAAGTGTTTCTAAAATAATATCGATTTTCTAAATATAATAATAAATACATAATATTTACCGTATAATGACTGATTTATTAGTATAGTACCTACATATACTATAACATCGAAAGTTATGGGCCATGGGCAGTATAGGCAATGGGCAGTTTTAGGCACTGCCTGCCGCCTGCTGCTAGTAATGCCTGAACGATAAACGATCACGTCACGTTTGAGCACCTATTACATAATTATTTATAGACAACTGTGGAACCTGTCCATATGCGCGCTAATTTCAAAGCTACGACCTGCAATCCCAAAGTACTGAAGACGAAGACTGGAAACTGGAAAGCAAGACCTTCCTACTTAATTGCTAGTTATTATTTCTTTATATAGACCTGAAGTACAAAAAATATCTTTCATAATTCATATATGGCTGCGAAAAGTATGCAATTTCGAATTCAGAAAGATCTTTAACATCTTTAGCTTGTGGTATGAAGTTACTTCTAATTATTGCATAAGCAAACAATCATTTAACATTTCAAAAAGTTCTTTTCAAGTTTCTGAATATGTGTTGACATTTATGAGTTATTTTAATGTCCGTGCCTAGTACAGTGTATTTATGCTTTAGCAATTTGAATCCGTATATTTTAGCCCATTGGTAATATGCCCTAATCTAAAAATGCTATTGTTTGTTTACATTTTATTGTAGTTCTGAGTAGGTGATTAAAATTACACGTGATTATTAGGCAACAGAATAGGTAGTAATGGTATTTAACAGGAGAATAGTATTTCCAATCTAAATAGCTGAATTTGAAGAGAGGCTCGTGCTGATACTAACGAACTAACGATAAATTCAAACTTTTAACGAAAAAGTTTAATAGGCTGAATTCAAATCTAATTTCTTATATTTGGAAAAATTGAATCTGTGGGCTGTAATTTTATGGCTTTTACTATTATGGCTTTTTGATGGAATGTCAATTATGCAGGGCCGGACGAAAAAATTGATTTTAGGGAGCAATTTTTTTCCATGCAAACACCACTATTTGGATTTTATTGATGCTTTTCTTTGGTAAAGCAAATTGTTGTATTTATATGCTATTAGAAAAGTGCAAAATTTTCTTTTTACTTGATTCAGAAAAGTGCTCAATGTTATATTTACATGTTTTAGAAAAATTGGAAAATGTTTTATTTCCATGTCCCTGAAATGTACTACAAATTTTACTTCCATGTTCTTGAAATATACATTTATTATCTTACCTAATCAAAGTCTTGATCTTAAGCTTTTGGGCTGTTCTTAATTCGAAATAATTAATTTAAGCCAAACTCAATAATGTTAACTAATGATAAGCCATATTATACTCCCGATCATAATCCAAATTTGTAAATGAAAAATAACAAACTTAAAAGCTAACTCTAAATCAAAATCTTTTATTTTAAGGTACCTAAGCAAATTTTTGATACTAAATCTGTGTATTAGTTTGATTAATTATATATTGTTTTTTCTTTACAATTTCAGAATTAACTCAAAATACTACAAGCAAAAATACTATTTAAATAGAAAAATACAAAAACACTAACTAAATTCACCCGCTACATCAAACCATGGATCACGTCAAAACTGCTTCACCAGTAATGGCATTGGACGTCAGTCAGATGAGATCACCTAATTTACGAGCAAATGAGGAAGAATACGAGTTAAAAGAATTGCGATGGATTCGTGATTTGATCCTACTTCACTTCAAACAAGGTGTCGCAGAAGACCTAAAGAAAGAACTAGAAGATTGGCTTGAGAAATTTACAAACTCCGAAACTGGTTTTTCAAAGGGTAGTCAACCCCAATTCCTGAAGATCTTTTCGTTTGGTATTCTCGTGGATGATGAAATTTTGGCTAAATTTTGTCAATCATTAATCAAAGCAGGGAATATGTCAGAAGCTGCCGGATTGATTGGACGAATCGTGCTTGGCTACAAAAACGTTTTTGGGTACCAACATTTCATAGCTATTCTAGGTCAACTTGGGATTTCTTCGACAACGTTTTCAACGCATGACTTTAATGAGGCTACAATCGCTAACGAAGAAATGTGCAATGCCCTTGTTAATTACTCAGCAGTCAGTTCCATTCACAAATTTGCACTAACAATTCAGCTCCACATAGCTGCTCTTTTCATGGAACAAAACAAGCAAGCCGAGGCTCTACTTATCTTACATGACATTCACCAAATGATGATTACTTCGTTACGTTCAACTTACTTAAAGTCAATTCATGTGGAAATGGAAATCGTTTACATTCTACGGAAATCAAAGAACAAAATTCAAGCAGTCGAGTTGTTGAAATCCATTTTCAAAAAGCTGGACATTACACTGGGGTCAACGCGCGAGGAAACTGTTGAAGTCCAACTCGAAATTACCGGTCATTTGATTACTTCGGAAAAGTTTGTGGAAGCTATGGCAGTAATTGAAAATGTTTTACCTAAAAAGCAGTTAACCCTGGGTTTTAATCATGTGTCAACACTCAATGTACAAGAAATGAAAGCGTTCCTTTATTATAAACTTGGAAACCTCAACGAATCATTGAGTCTGAACAAGTTTTTATATAAAACGAGAATGGCAACACTAGGCCCTACTCATCCAGATACGCTTAGAGCACGTTATAGAGTGGCCAGTGTTTGGGATGAAAAAGGGTTTGCGATTGAAGCTCTACGTCAGTACAAGGTCCTGTACCTACTTCAACAAGCGACTCTTGGAGCTGATCATTATGAAACTTGTGAAACGCTTCGTCAAATTATTCCCTGCACAGAGATCGTCAATAAAATTGGAGACGACTACAGAACAACCCTTGACAAGCAAATGTCAAGTCTAGGTCCTTACCATAAAGACACACTTGACACTCAATGCGCCATTGCCAATTTATTGTCAAAGACAGGGCACATGTTCGATGCTCTGAAAAGTTTTGAAGATTTGTATAAAAAGAAAAAGAGATGTTTCGGTGGAAATCATACAGAGACAATTCATGCAAAGCGTGTCCTGGACATGGTGAGGCGTCAGTGGGAAACAGAGGAAAGCGGAGAACAACTTGTCTGTAGTATTTGTTCAGCCAACATCGAGTTTTTGCTCGACAAGGAGGCGACGCTTCCTTGTGAGTGCTCTCACGTATTCCACAAGGATTGCTTCTTGAACTTTGTACGAAGTAAGAAGACCAAAACGTGTCCAGAATGCCGGAGTCGGATGCATCAAGCTAATTTGGATTGGTATGGCTTAAACGAGTGAATACAAAGGTGAGCTTGAATTTAAAATGTAAATATTTTTCCATAACTATATTTTTGAAAACTGCGACTTAATATAAATTTCTACTGATTAATTAACGTTTTTGAATTTTAGATGCCGATGAGGATTTTCAAGGAAACGGTTTTCCGAGATACGCACATGGATTCCACTGTGAAACGCTGTTACTAAATTCACTCTATCTATACAATGAATTTACCTGCATTCTTTTGCGTACATTTGAATTTGACAACATTAACATTTATTGATCAAAATTTGCAAATTTTTAGTTTCTGGCTTTCATTTTAAAGCAATATACAATTTATATTTTATTAAATCTTATATCTTGAGACAGCATAGTAGGTGTCTTGCTTCTTTATTTCAAAGTTTGCCTCATCATATTTTTGATTCGCAAAAAAGGAATAATTCAGATAACGGATCGGATTAGTTATCCATGTAATGCGAACGTAGTTTGGATCGAATAATGTACCAGGTATAATTATATCTTTTTTTGTCATTTAGTACAGCTTACAATCAAGCTAATACACTGGATATAATTATTTAATTTCACAGGTCGTTAGTTCAAGGACGTAATTGCGTCCATTACGGAAACATGAATTTTGATGCATTTTGTAGACTTGAAGGCAAAACGTTTATTAACTAATATTGTCTATACTACCATTTGACAGCTATGATTAAGTTAAATGTATAACATTTAAATACTGCATATCATTTCTACCTATTTACATAATTTGGAACCTTTTAGAAATACTAGGCCGATTTGGACCACTGATAGCTTATTTTAAAGTTATTATGTCTCATTAATTAACGCGGTACGCACACTATAGCTATAATGTGTGAAGATGATACCAACTCTCCTGATTATCAATTTTTCCAAGTAGAATTGCACGTAATAAAGGTTCAAATAAAACCCTTGAATATTTGCATACTTTCTAAATCCGAATTTCAACGTAGGAAGAAACTTGCTTTGTAATTTGCTGAATTTCTGAAATTTATTTAAATAAAACAAACGTTACATTTGGCTCATTACCTGTTTTCTACAAGTATAACCTAATTTTTTATATTTAAAGTTCAAACAACCGTAAATCACATAATGATGTATAACAAAAGTATGGTCCGTATACAAAGTCTTTAGGGTATCCTCATTGGAGGACAGTGTCAAGTTTAGTTTTTAATAAAGTTGTCTATTATATAATTACACAGCAGTCATACAAAAAAATCCTAAGCACAGTCAGCACTACCAGATACTCATTAACTTAAAATCAGATTGTAATATAAATTTGTATGCATTTGTTGAATGCCAAAAAACACCTTTAATGTCGTCTTCTTTTAAATCAACAGATTCAAACGAAAATATAATTTTTCCTATGTGAGCCACACATTTAGTTTCATAGAGAAGTGCCAATTTTGTTAGAAACAAACAAGAAGATTTTTGTCTGCATTTTATAATAAGTTCTTTCAAATCTGTAAGAAAAAAAAATTAACAATTAAACAACACAATTTTTTTTTTTAAATCTCGGTTTGCAAAATACACTTTAAATTAAGAACTTAAATTTTCAATATGCTACTCACTCGCGCTGTCCCCAATGTACGGCCGTGTTCGAAGAAATCCAATCTGTTCCGGACCGATAAGTAATCTAGCCCCAGTGTGGATATTATCCACAAACTTGGTGCATACTTCGTGAGCTATTCCCGTGAAAAAACTGTAATGACCCTCTGTTTCCCAACATGGCACGAAATCATGCAATTCAAATCTCTCTAATTTTGGAAATGCTGCCCAGACCCAGTTGCTCATCTTGTCATGGGGTAAACATTGTATCTTTAAATTTTTCAAGTTGGGAAACAACTTTCCCAGTCCTATGTCACTATGTGGAAAATTGGTCAGCTCTAAAGTAGTCACGCTAGGGATGACATCTCCGATAATGATGCTTCCATCGTCAGCCCCACGGTGTTCCAACGTAAAGAAAGCAAAAATCCTGTGATACGTGTTGAATGTAAATGGTTCCAAATCGAGCAGTACATTGGACAGTGCCGGGAAATACCCTGAAGGAATTCGGTTCGGACTTTGTTCGTTTTCAAACCGAAACGCGTGGAGGTTATTATCCCATCGTTCAACTGGTGCGTTTGCCTGAGCAAGTCTTGCGCGTTCGTCGATCGCTTCTCTTGGGCTAAAAGGATCTCGATAGGAGTGATGAAGTTGCCTTAGCAATTTCAAACATTTCAGTTTTTTCATCGATGGGATTTGAATATCGCCAAGGGATTTTTTGGCGCTCACAAGAAGTTCCAAATATTCCAAGGTATCCTTGCTTCCTCTTAAGATCGTGTTGAGCATTCTTGTCGCGCTTTCATTTAAATCATGATATTCCCCAGTTTTACCAAAGGGGACAGTTAATTTGCACAGCCTAAGCAGGCTCAAACAGTTGGTAGGAGCACACATCGCCTCGAGACGACTAACAGATGGCGAATCATCGCAAGGATGGAAATTTACAGATTTAACCAGATGATGTTTGTTCGTTTTGAACAAGATTAGAAGGGCTGCAATGCCCGCATCGTGAATTGCCTTGAAATTTGGTGAGACATTGATCAGTTCCTTTAAAAGCTCATTTTTACCGTTATTAAAAGGAAGCTCGGTTCCCCAGTACAGTGTTTCGATTTTTAGGGCCCGAGTTCCACCATTTAGAGAATTTAAATGTGAAAAATAAACAAAGTCACTTGGTTCGCTCCCTGTTGTGTTTAAGATTGCGCAATTTGTCAGATTCAAGCAAATTACATTAGGCAAGTGGATATAAAGAAGTTGTATAATAGTTGAAGTAGAGATTCCCATTGAAACAGAGAGTTTCTTCATTTTCTTTCCATGGAGTGAGAACAATTTGAGCAGTTCATCTTCTTCATGCAGATGGTTCTCATTCGCTGGAGATAAACTTAGATTTGTAAGATGTTGTTCACATCCATATCCATGGAGAAATGTGATGCAGTTTGAGGGGAATTTTGGCGATGCAGAGATTAATTGAATGAGATCTGGAAGGAGGCTATGAGGTGGTCGAGCGTTAAAATATTTGAATATTGGCGAGCGGCGTTCAGTATTAGGTTCATGTAGGCGTACCCTCAAAAGTTGGGCGTAGGAACTTGGATTTGCACTTGACCCAGGGGCCACTTGACCGATTCCAAGAGCTATGTCACAAGCATTTCGTTTAAGGAGTACCGTAGTGGCCACATCTCGCCAACATCGATTTACGAAGCGGAAATTAAGCAGATCTCTTGGAGTGAGAATGCCAAGGTTGTCCAGTATTAAAGGCAGGATCTACGTTTTGTGCACACAATACAGTTTTAATTGAATATTTAAAATATTGAATGTGATAAATAAGATTTTTAAACAGTTACGCACATCCTGACTCATCCCAACTTGACTTAGTCGTTCGTCCACAGAATCATCCACCTCCTGCGAATTTACAATAGGACATGACGAAGCTGAACAGTCGTGCAGTCGCTGTTCAATATTACTTGTTGGGGCTCTACTAGAGTCTGATTGAGTGTTTATTTGGGATGGAATTACACCCAAACTGGTCCCAGCAATTTCGCCGTCTTCATTGTGACCCTTAATAGCTTCAAATTCAGGTGGAGGCATTTTAATTCTAAGCTGTCTACAATTTAAGTTCCGCAGTACACAATTTTTATAGTTTAAATCAGATCAATTAGTTTCCAAAATTTAAATAAGCTTACGGAATTATTATTAAAATGATTTGAAAACTGCAACCAATTATTTAAAAATTGCCAAAATTTTAAACTTACGTTAAGTATTACCATAACCAAAAGCAGAAGAATAGTTACAAACAAAAGTTGTTCCTTAAAGTAAGTTTTAGACAGATCCTACCCCGTCTTAACAGTTAACAGTGTAAATATTTACGAAGTACAGAGCTGTACAGTCTAGACAAAAGCAGCAGTAGATGTGTACTTGAGCCTATATGTTAAACTTTCTGTTTATTTATAGACACCATTTAGAAAGTCAACAAACTATGTACTATAATTGCAGGGCCTAATTTAAATAGACTTAAAAAAGGGACGGATACTAGATAATATGTTCCACTTTATATATTTATATGTGTCCACCCAATAATTTCAATGTGTAATGGAAAATAGATTGTTTCAAATGGTTGGTTGTTGGTTCTTGGAGGAAAGGATAATCCTGTGGGATTTCGTTGTCGTTGCGGTTGACAACTTCGCGCTCCAGAGTATAATTATAGCTCAAATGCAGTTTGTATAGTCAACTAAATAGGCCGACAAACCTGAATATTACCTGTTTCAGAAATAAAACATTTCTATAGTACTTAAGCTTATTTTTCACCATTAAGCCTGCGGCAGGGCTGCTGTATTTACACAGATAAGCATATCATGTTTGTAAGTATAATTCTTGACCCCATAACAACTATATATGCATTTAAGTATTTCTCTTATGTTATTAAACTACATGTTGGGCTTCTGGTGACATCCCTAACGAGTGTTTACTGCCAGTGATTTAAAGTAGTCCTCAGTTTTGTCATGATATGAACATTACCAGAAATTTAGTGCGTTTAAGTGTGTGGGTGTGTAAATCGTAAATGTGTGTGACTCAAAGTATTTAAGCAACATCGCCCAATGAAACAATTCACATTATAGTTTTAGAAACTGAAGTGGCAAGTTGGTGTGACGATACCAGTTAAAACTACAAATCTTAGGGCAGCCTGCAGCAGGCTGCATAATTACCTGTTAAAAAATTAGTGTTAATAAATAACTGTCTACAAAATACAGGAATAGTTATAGTAAATGGTCGAATTAATTTTAGTGACAACCCAAAAAGTGCGATAGGACTGTGACAAGCATTTTAAAAATCCTGAAAGCTTTATTGGACAACCTTTTATTTAAAAAGTTTTTTTGCTCTCCCGAAATGGCGCAAAGTGCAGATCATAAAAATTTTGTATCGGTGCAACATACCGATGCTCAAGGTATGTGTTACTATTATAATTTTTAAACATTTTTAGGATGTCAAATTTTAAAATTCAAGTCCTAAACATAGATTCCAGCTCACGGGACAGCCCTTGTGAGAGTCAAACTCCATGCGAGTGCGGCGACTCTCCAGTCCGGGATAAAATAGATTTCGCGACAGAAACTGATGGTGCCGCCAGCTTGAAAGCACGTGGAAAGAAAATCTCAAGATCAAGCTCACCTGATGGCGAAGAAAACAAAACTTACGTCGTAAGTTCAAAAACAATTATATAATAAATACACGTACCTAAATACTTATTATGTTTTAAATCTCACAAAATTACAAAAAGTTGAGTTAATTTTATTTTTAAATTGGAAGCTGCAAAATCATTTTTAATTGCATTTTTCTCTAAATTTTTAATAGAACTGCGATGCTTGCGGAGATAAAACAAAGAGTTACCCACAAATTGGAAAGAGTTTGTGTGACATGTGTCAAAGATTCTTTCGTCTATCTAGGCCTCGGATCAGCAAACCAACTACAACTACAAATACAAATACAGCCACAGCCGCAGGTCGAACAGAGGACTAAGTAGCTATATGAATCTGAAGGACAATCGCAGTAATAATTATATTTTAAAACATATCTGTCTTTATTTAGGATCAATCAAAAAGTTAAGAATAGGAAATAATGCAAGCAATTTTTAATTTTCGAATATTTGGTTTATATAAAATAAAACGATAATTTTACAAAAATATGTCCGCAAATGTTATGATAGTAAATATTTTATTTAATGTTTCAAATATAAAATACATACATTTTAAAATAAAAATAGGCTATGTCAAAAAATTACTAAATGCGTGTGGGAGTGTGGGACAGATACGCCCGATGAAGAAAGTAATTAGGAGTTTTTTGAAATACAATTAATTATAATACACTATAGGTACATTCTATGTACGAAGGTAGTACATTTGTAAAGTCTGCCATTTCTTACATTTTTTATATCTGAATTTCAACGTAAGGAGAAATTAGCGTCCGATGTTCTTCAATTTCTGAAATTAAATTTATATATAACCTAATTTTAGATTTTAATTTTCAGACAGAATATGCCAAAATGTTGGAGCTAATCATCCGCAACTTAAACTTATACAACTTGAACAACTACGATCCTAAATTTTGTTTTCGTTGAGCCAAAAAATAATTTAATAAAATTACCTTTAATGTCACCTTCACTCAGATTAATGGACGGGGAAAAAAATATAATTTTTCCTCTGTGATTTATTGCTTGAAATTTGTAGAGACGTGCCAATTTAGTCAAAAACGAACCAGAAATTTTTTCTTTGCATTTTATAATAAATACTTTTAAATCTGTTTGTTGAAAAAGAAACATTATAATTTATTAATCAATAGTATATTAATTCAATAAAAAGTTAAGACCTTAGACCCTCTGAATAATAGGTAGAGAAATAGAAATAGATGAGCATCTTACTCGCACAGTCCCCAATGTAAGGCCGACTTCGTAAGAATTGAATCTGTTCCTGATTAAAGTGTAATTTTTCCGACGTGTGAACATTATCCACAAACTGTGTGCACACTTCATAAGCTATTCCAGTAAAGAAACTGTAATGTCCCTTTGTCTCCCAGCAAGGAACAAAATCATACAATTCAAATCTCTCTAATTTTGGAAATGCTGCCCAGACCCAGTTGCTCAGCACATCGTACTTTGTACACTGTATCTTTAAATTAGATACATTTGGGAACAATTTTCCAAGTCCCTTGTCAACATGAATAAGTCTGGTCATCTCTAAAGTAGTAACGCTCAGTATAGTGTCCCCACTGATAACTCTATTATCACCATCACTTTCACAGTGTTCCAAGGCAAAGAATGCAAGTAGCTTGTTATACATGTTAAAAGAGCTGGGTTCCACATCTAGCTCAACACTAGACAGGGCCGGGAAATAACCTGGTGGAATTCTATTTGAATTTTGCTTACCAGTTTCAAATTGAAATACTTGGCGGTCTCGGACTGATGGTCGATTGGGAAATTCAAATAAATCTTCAAATACCCGGAACAGTTTCAAACATTTGAATTTTCCCATCGACGGGATCTGAATGTTGACAGGATAATATCTGGGATTTACATGGAGCTCAAGGGATTCCAAGGTATCCTTGCATTCCCTAAGGATCCCATTGAGAATCCTTGTTGCTCTGTCGTCTACATTAGGATACTTACTAATGTTATGAAACTGTACAGTTAATTTTCTTAGTTTGAGTGGGCAAAACAAATTTCGGAGACCAGCCTTGTCCGTTGGTAGACTTAGGAATGGGTCATTAAAGTAGGGACTGTAATCAACAGATTTAATCAGGTGACATTTCTTCGATTTAGCCAAAACTGAAAGTCCCGCAACTCCGACGTCATGAATCGACCGGACATTTGGCGAGAATCCTATGAGTTCTTCCAGAAGCTGACGTTTCCCCTTGTCGTAGATTAACTCTGCTCCTGAATAAATTCTTTGTAAATTTAGTGTTAAATTACGAGGCGGCGGCGGGAAATGAAATATTTGATCTTGCTCCCCGAAGATTTCGCCTTGTGGAATTTCAAAATGTTGGAAGTTTCTCAAATCTAGACAAATCAAATTCGGCAAGTGGACAAACAGAAGGTTTTGAAGAGTTGTTGTCGAGATTTGGCTGGGAAACGAAAGTTTCTTTATATTCTTTCCAGTGTAAGACACGGAGCCGGTGACCGGTAGGACCGATCGCACTGACCGAAGCTCCGGTCAGTAAAATCAAAAACATAGCAGGCACGCTCGGGCTCATTTTTTTTTCTCGAAGCTCATCGATGCTCAAAAAGCACTAATAGCTCATAGAGCTTTTAGAGTCCTGAAATTTGATATCCGTAGTGGGGTATTTGAGCCCAAAAGTGTAAGAGTGACCGATATGTCGTAAAGGTTGTTTTGGACTCATACTGTCATAAAAAAATATTAGAGATACTGTGTAATGTAAAAGTATGATGAAATATAAATATATTATATTATTGTATACGATAGTAATAATATATGAATCACACGGGGTATAAGATAAAAGTAATAGTCAGCGGTACGAGTGAGTGATGATTACTAGTAATAATAGTAATAGTAATATTTGTTTAATATTAGTTAATTAATTAATTAATATACTGATACCTATACCCTGTGTTGTGGTGTGGCGGACTGTGGCGGCAGTGGCGGGGACGGTGTCAGGTGTCGGTGTCAGTGGTGTCACAGTGAATTAAGTATAAGTTTTCTGAATTAATATACTGCTGATACCTATACCCTGTGTTGTGGTGTGGCGGACTGTGGCGGCAGTGGCGGGGACGGTGTCAGGTGTCGGTGTCAGTGGTGTCACAGTAAATTAAGTATAAGTTTTCTGGCTGATGGCTACTGTGCTACAGTAGTAATGTATGTACTGTATCTTTATATATACATGAAGTTAGGTTGATTTATTATGGGCTTGAGAATAAAATTTGTAATTTCAACTATAAAACTTCTCTTGAATTTAATTACAAGAAAATTAAAATAACTGTTTTTGGTGAAACTGAGCCCGAGCGGGATAAAAATTGCAATAATTAAATGTCGATAAATGTGAGTCTTTACTAAACTCTACTCTACACCTCACCACGGAGACGGAGCACCAGATGAAGAGTCGACTTTTTCTGGATGTTGTTACATTTGACACATGTAATAATTTCTGTGGGTATTATTTAGTTGTTTGAGCACCATGTAATTTAAATTATTTTAAATATTAAAAATTCGCATTTTGGGCGAACGTTTAATCACGAATTCCCACCATTAATTAAACCACCGCCAAAGTTGCTAAAGCTAAAGCTTGAGCAAACACCAAAGCCCACACACTAACACTAAAACCTGCGGACTAACACCAGTTTAGAATTTATCTGGTATGATTTTTCAAGTTTTCAGTTGTTCAGTTAACCAGTTTTGGAGAATTAGAGAATTATTGAAACTTTAAGTATCACTGTCCACTGTCACTGAGTACTGAGTGCCACAGCCACAATAACAAAACTTTTGTTGGTGTTACTACTACCATACCTAATACCTTATACGTTTCACCTAATACCTACTACCTAATACTCAAGAAAATAACGTAATAAATATAAACATACTAAAACTTCAAGGAGTGGCCAAATAAAATACGCAAACACACTAATTTCGAGAGTAAAGTAGGTCAATGGTTTGAAGTTACTAGCCGGACTAACACCAGTATGATTTTTCAAGTTTTCAGTTGGTCAGTTATCAGTTCTGGAGGATTTGAGGACATTCTTTGTTCATAATTTTATTATTACAACTGGCTTACTGCCTAGGTGTGCAGCAAATTTGAGCAAATACGTAAACCATGGCAAAAAATAGTGAACATACAAATTAAAAAGTACAAACAATTGTTCGTATAAAAAAACGTAACAGTATTGAACATTTTGAACAATTACATTAACACCATCCTACAGCTTACGGCATAGTACTATAGTTTATGTTTGATTAACAAAGTCCTTTTTATAAACTTTTGTAATTATATAAACGCAATCAATTTAAAATGATCAGCAGTAAAACAGAAAAGTGTGTGGAATTAGAAGTTCTAAAACCTGTGTTGCGAACTACGACTATATTAAAATCTACAGCAGCAGGCAGTGCTAAGGTACAACTTGGAAGAAACACATCCCATTGCGTAGGTGCAGGCGTTGTCCAGGATTTGGAACCGGAACCTACACCGGCGGAGGTTGACCTTGAATCCAACAATATTGATACATATCGAAATGTGTCTCGCTTACTGTCTTCTCGTTCTTTAACACCATCTGCCTCACAAACAGAAACTGAAATGAGTTGCAACTCCAATAACGACCTGCCACTAAATTTGTGCATGAAAGATGGACCACAAATTAATACTAAAAAAAGCCAGAGTCAAAGTCAAGTTCCATCCTTTTCTTCAGTTTCAGCTTCGGAAGAGCCAGCTCCCGGTGGTACTACAGATGGACCATACAGAGCTGTACTAAAAACTAAGCGATGCCTCCTTATTAGCATAGCTGCATCGGATGAAAATGGTGAGGCAGCAGACTTGGACCTTGACCTGGAGGAAATAAATAAGCGGTTGACCATTCGCACCAATTCGGGTACTTCTACGGGTGCACCTGCTGCTAATGCTGGTTCTAATTCTAGCTCTGCATCCACACAAAAGAAAGGTACGTATTGTCTAGATACAAAGTCGAGATACCTGGGCATGGTGTCAAAACAGTTTCATTCATATGCATGCAATCAAATGGAAGAGGCAGGGTTTGGACACCATTGATCAATAAACATAAAGATAAACATACACGAACAAGCAACCAGAGTATAAATTTTAATAAAATAATAAGTGCAATAATATCAAAATTATTTTATCCTTGCTTTATTCTATTTCATTCTTACAGAATTTTTAGGAGGGCTAATAAGAACTGGAGATAATAACAAGGTAGAAATAAACATACACGTCACCAAACCCTTGTGCCCAGACTGCAACCACTATCAGAATTTCAGCGATGGCCAAGATTATTATTCTCAATTCACTAATCAAGAAGATGTAGATGCGGAATTATATTTTCCAAATTATGAAGCTACAAACAATGACCAAGTAAAAAATGATGCAGGTGTTGGGGAAAAAGTCAGAAGGAATTCAACTGATACGAGAGAGTTTAGCTCCAGTCAAAGTAGTCAGAGTCAGACGCAGACTGACAAATCTCATAATCAGGAGAAACCGGCAGACCAGATTCATCGCCGTCGCCAAATAGGTAGTAAGAACAGCACTGTAGCTGAAACTAAAACTGCTCGTCAAGAAGATTTGGATCAAAATCTTATTCAAAATGTTGGTACAAAAGCAACATCCGTCACTACAGCATTCAAACAATACCGGTCATCTTCAGTTCCTTATGTTCGTTCTGCCGGTGTAGCTTTGACTGGGGACGCTAGTAAGGCTGGTGTTGGTTTGCCAGTGTCAAAAAATAAACGCACTTCAGTTAACAACAGTGACGAAAATATTAAAGAGGTGGATTGCGATGGTTCTGAAGATCCAGATATGCATAACCAATTACCAGCTGACCAGGCTGACCTAGTTGCCACAGATAAGAATCATCAAGCAAAACGAATTAAAATGTCCAAAACTCGTGTATGCGCTGGAAGAAAAAATCCAGAGGTACGTGTATCTGATTGTCAAATTCACCCAAATTTTGAGCAAGCAAAACTTCTTGAAGCTATTAAAAAGAGATCTCAAAATCAAAATCATGTTAAAATCCCTTCTTATCCATCAACATCAAAAGAAGGCTCCAACAACAAAGCTTCTCAATTTGTTTATTCACCAAAACATGCAAACGTCAACGAAGACCAGGGTGAAGACAAAAACGATGAAATGGAAGAAGATTTCAACGACGAAGACACGAGTGACAGTGACAGTGAAACTTTCACACCTAAACCAATGCCTGCAACGCGAGAGGGTCCAAAGGGTTGCAAATATCTTCGCAATGAGGAATATCTTAAAATTTACCGAACTACAACAAACAAAAAAACCAAACTATTTGGTAAGTCTTGTGTTTATAGATTACTCTAACATGTATTGCAACTAAATGCTGCATATTTTTGTAGACGGTAGATTATTTTTAACTTCTTCAAATATTGTGTTTCAACTAAAATACGCCAAAGAGCAAATGTAGGTTGCTTGTTGCTTAAAGTTTACAGGCACATTATTTATAGTTATATGCAACTATTAAAAAGAAATACCTGCCTAATTATGTATTTAATAAATTTCTCAAAATGTTTTGATATTGTAGATTACTACTGCATTAAACCAAACTGCACTTTTTCGGCCAAGGGATCTGTCACTGTGTTCACAAAATTACGCATGCACTTCAAGGAGCACCTGCAACCACATCTGTTTCGGTGCACATTATGTGGAAGAGCCTATCGGTACACGTTTAGCCTTCGCAGGCATATGCGTGATATCCATTCATCTAAGAAAGAGAAGACGGCACAAACATCGACTGCCAAAAAATTTAAGAAAAATTAATGCTATGCGTAACATCAGTGAAAACTAGTTGATGAATTATATTATTTATTTACTAAACTATGAAGATGTTGATTTAAATATTAAACAATATTTATAGTAAACTTTTAGTTATTATGGTTGTGCTGAGTGCTGTGTAAGGTAAACGTTTGCTGGATTACCTACTATTAAAACTAAATGTTGTAGATTTACATTATAGAGTTAAAATACGATTTAATAATGGATTAAATAGACGGAAAGTGTTTCAACTCTGGGCATGCTTGATGTTCCTGTCATTATCACACTATCTATCAGACTCTATCATCCCACTTATTCACGAAGATCTGCATACCTCCACGAAGACGGAGCACCAGATGAAGGGTGGACTCTATCTAAATGTTGTAGTCAAAGAGAGTTCGGCCATCCTCGAGTTGTCGAGTTGTTTTCCAGTTCCAGCGAAGATCAATCGCTGCTGATCTGGAAGTTCTGCAAATGCAAAGAATTCATATTCACTTTTAAGTTTTACGACAGAACGTAGCATATTTCAACTTTAAAATTGAAACATTTATGTAATTTAATATAAAGGCAGTTTTCTGAGATTGACTTATTTAAATAAGGAAATGTAGCTTACCCTTACCTTGGATTTTTGCTTTCACATTTTTGATTGTGTCAGAAGGTCTGAGAAGGCTCCACTTTGAGAGTGATCGTCTTCTCAGTCTTTACGAATATTTGCATACTTCCTTGAAGACAGAGCACTAAATGAAGGGTAGAGTGGGTAGACTCCTTCTGGATATTGTAGTCTGAGAGAGTGCGGCCATCCTCCAGTTGCTTTCCTCCAGCAAAAATTAGACGTTGCTGGTCTGGAGGAATTCCCTCTGCAGAAATAAAATCAAAAATATAAGTAAATGTTCGCATCCAAAGTAGGAAGGAATATAGTTCCGGTTCAGCAATCAGCAAATTTATTAATTAGGTACAATTTTGTATATTTTTTACCTTTATCTTGGATTTTGGCTTTAACATTTTCAATAGAATCTAAAGTTTCAACTTGCTGAGTAATTTTTTCGCCCGTGAGGGTTTTAACGAAGATCTGCATACCTCCACGAAGACGGAGCACCAGATGAAGGGTGGACTTCTTCTAAGTGTTGTAGTCAGAGAGAGTGCGGCCATGCTCGAGTTGCTTTACAGCAAAAATTAGACGTTGCTGGTCTGGAGGAATTCCCTCTGCAAAAATAAAATCAAAAATATAAGTAAATGTTCGCATCCAAATTGGAAGGGAAGGAATATAGTTCCGGTTCAGCAAATTTATTAATGAGGTACAATTTTGTATTTTTTTACTTTTATGTTGGATTTTGGCTTTAAATTTGTCAATAGAATCTGAAGGTTCAACTTCCAGAGTAATTGTGTTGCCCGTAAGGGTCTTCACGAAGATCTGCATACCTCCACGAAGACGGAGCACCAGATGAAGGGCGGACTCCTTCTAAATATTTCAATGTTGTAGTCAGAGAGAGTTCAGCCATGCCATCCTCCCTCGAGTTGTTTTCCAGCGAAGATCAATCGCTGCTGATCTGGAGGGATCCCCTCTGCAAATGCAAAGAATTCATATTCACTTTTAAGTTTTACGAAATAACGTAGCATATTTCAACTTTAAAATTAAAACATATATATAATTTAATATAAAAGCAGTTTTCTGAGATTGACCTATTTAAAAAAGGAAATGTAGCTTACCCTTATCTTGGATTTTTGCTTTGACATTTTTGATTGAATAAAAATAAATAAACAATTTAAGCTTCTCACATGTACTTGTACTCTGACTCACTGTGACTTTGGTGGGTTGGTTGGATTAGGTAGGTACTGTAGGTAGGTGTGTAAACACAATGTGACTATTTTTGTTTTAGTGCAACAATTGAACTAATAAATTATATAGGTGTTTTTTGCCTTCTTAAAAAAATAAGGCACACCAGCCCAGTGGTGCCACAGCTTGACTCCATCTGAAGCTGTCAGCTGTGGCTGGCGGGCTGGGTTTCCCTCCCAGCTCCCACGATCTCGACCTTGAGCCTTACTTTAGCCTTGTAGCCCCGGCCACTGGATCAAACCAAGTCAAGGGATCGATCCTGTCGGCCCTTGGGAAAAGATACTCTCTTCCGCTTTCCCCCTACTGGCAACAGCTGTTCATCGGCTACAGGCTAATTAACTTTTTGCTGGTCGTTAAACCACTGGACTGCGTGTCCCTGTGTGATCCATGGGGCTATGAAAATCGTATATTAGTCTCTAAAATGGTCCTATATAGAAAATCTCTAAAATGGGACACAATATTATTCTATTTTTATTTACAGACTATTGAAAATGTTGACAAGAATGGCACAACTACTGATTCAGACACGAATAAAACCATTCAGTCCTGTTTCTTGTATTTAGTATTCAGGTATTTTTTAATGTACTTCTTATTTGTTTCTGTTTTTAATTCCTCAAGAATAAATCAATTAGTGTATTAGGGTTTTGAGACACGGGTCTACATTCTGTGTCTTTGTGTTGATAAATAAATAATAACTACTATAAGCAGCAGCAGCTACAACAATGTCTTTATCTAGATTCAACTGCACTGGCCAGGTAAGCTATGATACTTGATACTTTATTTGTACTACAGTTATATTACAAGTGTTACATTAGTGTTACAGCAAGCAACAATTGAACTAATAAATTATATATGTGTTTTTTGCCTCCTTACAAAAATAAGGCACACCAGCCCAGTGGTGCCACAGCTTGACTCCATCTGATGCTGTGGCTGGCTGGGTTTCCCTCCCACGATCTCGACCTTAAGCCTTACTTTAGCCTTGTAGCCCCGGCCAGTGGATCTCCCAGATCAGTAACGTCGAGCTTCCTAGTTCACGACGTTCCTGGGGCCTGGGATCGATCCTGCCGACTGTTAATGGGGACAGTCGTGTCGGCCCTTGGAAAAGAACTCGCTTCCGCTTTCCCCCTGGCCTTGGCAACAGCCTGGTCGATGGCTACAGGCTAATTAACTTTTTGCTGGTCGTTAAACCACTAGACTGCGTGTCCATGTGTGATACATAGGGCTATGAAAACCGTATATAAGAAAGTGATCGTCTTCCCAGTCAGAGTTTTCACGAATATTTGCATCCCACCACGAAGACGGAGGACCAAGTGCAGGGTAGACTCTTTACTCTTTCTGGATGTTATAATCGGACAGAGCTTGTCGATCTTCAAGCTGGTGTGGCAGACTGTGGCGGCATTGGAAGGGACGGTGTCAGGTGTCGGTGTCAGTGGTGTCACAGTGAATTAAGTATAAGTGTTCTGGCTGATGGCTACTGTGCGGCAGTACTACGGACCACGGACAAACTGAACGCTGACCTTTGAACTAAGTAGTGTACTTCTTAATATTAAACGTAGTTAAATATTATAATCATTAAAAAATTATAACTAAATGCGAATAATGCTAAATAATGCTAGAATTTCGTAAACTCAATAATTTTATAATTAATACGATATAAAATATATTTTATTTTATATTTGCTTTGGTGTTTAAGCCATATGAATGATGTTTGCTAAAACTTCAATGTCTTTAATCTATGAATAATTCATTCAATTATATTATATAAATTTTAAATATACGATCTTAACTATAACAACCATAACATAACAGTCGTCGACGTATTTGACTGTCGGATTATAACTATAATTTATAGTTATAATAAAAGGTAATTTGTAATAACGCATAACACACTGTTATAAAACAATAAATACTAAAACTGCTTCAGTCTTATGTTTACAAAATAAATTCGTTTTTAGTATTGGCATTCTTGACATTGATTACTGATTGAATGATTGAATATTAAAAGATAAAATATTACACAGTCTCAGATACAGATACGTATATACTTAAGACCAACGCTAGCTAAGATAAATAAATCAATGATAAGATAAAATTGATTATTGATTAAATATTAAAATATTACTATGCGTGCTAGTAAAGTAAAAGTAGTAAACAAATAATATGGCTTAAAACAAAACACAGGAACTGACAAATACGACACGAGCAAAATCATAAGATAAATCAGTGCATAAACCTAATGATATTTGAGCCGAGCTGAAATTAGTTTTCTTTTTTTTTATTCTTATTAATCATTTTTCTGTACTTGAAAGCTTGCAAATTCCTTTTATGCGTTACCGATTGCTTGTGACGCTCCACAGTTGATACATTCAGGAAACATTTGCCGCACAATTTGCAAGTAAAGTTGCCAGGATTTTGATGAACACGGATATGGTCCTTCAATTTTCGGATACGTGAGGTAGAATCTTGATTCTTTTCATGGCATATTTTGCATTCGTATACTAAAAAAGTAATAAAAATCGAGATCAAGGTCAATAAACAAAAACAAGTTTATTTTATCAATGAAGATAAATGTATGTTTTTGTTGTTACACTAATAATAATAATCAGCATATAAAATATAGTAAACATTTTAATTTAGCCAACGGGATTTGGCATGAGCTTAAGCTAAATAAACATTTTTTTGCAAATATAGTTGTGCTGAATCAAAATTCAAACTTACTTTTTTTATCACCTTCGTAACTTATCCAGTAATATCCATAGAATGCGTCACCTCGCAGTGCTTCTTGTGTATCGGCAGGGGCAGCTGCAGCTGCAGCTGCAAATTCGACTCCAAAATCCAATTCTTTATTTGGATTTATGTCCTGCTTGTTATGCCGAGGGAGCCGAGACTGAGACTGGGACTGCGTGCGCTTGACCACCTTGACCTTATATATTTTTGCACTGTCAGGCTGAACACGAGAGTGAGAACCAGTGACAACGGAATCAGGTAGTCTGGAAATTTCCACCACAGGTTGCGACCCCCTTGTGTCTGTGTGTAAATCCAAATCTGAATTTTGCACATTATCAACAGCATCGTCATTTATGGCATTTGTCATAACTTCATCCGCTTCGTCGTTTGAATTCGACTCAACTGCAGTATCTTCTTCTACTTCTGCTGGTGATGCAGCTATTGCTGTCGACGATGTGGAAGCACTTGAAATTTTATATTTCAGATTTTTCTTCGATTTTAACTTGGAAATCTTAAATTTTAGTTTCAACTGCTGAGATTTACAAACGTATTTTTTTGTAGCAGCTGTTTGTTTACTTTTTTTTGTTGCTGACCTCTTCAAAGATCGAAGACTTTTTGGTGTCGTAGCTGACTTTCCTTGTGATTGTAATTGCTTTCGGATTTGCCTGTTCAGTTTTGCCTGGTTTTTCTGTTTTTGCTTTTTTCTCCCTTCCAAGTAGTCTGGATTCCGGTCTTCAGATATGGTTTTCAAAAATTCTTGCAGCCGCATAGCCTCTGCTTCTTCTTCCGCTTTTCCTGTGCACTGTTTGTACCTGTAGTCATATTTTTTGAGAAGCTGTTGAATACCTTGGCTAAGACCTTGACCTGGATTGTGCTCTGCCAGCTCTGCCATAGAGTTTGAAATTTGCATTTCGTTTGAGGGCTTTGAGGATGAGGCTGAGGGCAACAACTCCACTTTCGAAGCTGGACTTTCGTCCAAGTCCAAAGTATAAAATTCATCGCATTGTGAAGCAACGGAAGCGAATCTGGCAGGGAATTGGGCAGAAATGCCACCAGCTTCAACTTGAAGAACTGGAATTGGAATTTCGGGTATTTCGAGTATTTCCTCTTCTGTAGCATTTGGTTCTGCTGTCTCAGCCTTCTTGACACTATCACTTTCAATTATATTATCAGATGGCTGATTAGTGCTTGCTCCAAGTTTCAACCTGCTACAGCTACAAATAACTTTAGTTATGTGAACGTGTACATTACAGTTGTTTCCAAGTGTAATCATCCCAGGGATTCCATCTAGAAAGTAGAAAGAAATTAATTAAACCAATTTCATAGTACAAGAGTAAAAGTACACGCACGCACGCAAGAAAATTTATAATTTTTAAAATTGCAATCTTAAAAATTTTCAAATCTATCTTACCGTTGACTCTTTGTACATTATCAGACCGAGTAATGGTGGTCGTCCTCGTAGTCATTGTTGTTGAAGTTGGATTTGAATCTGCGTTCGTTATATTCTCCATTCCAGATAAGTATTTAAGTCCTGAGAAAGTCAGAGAGAGTGAGAGAGTGAGAACAAATATTCACAAATCAGACAAATCTGCAACAATTATCAAGAATAACAATAGAACATTAAATACTCTGAAACCGATTTAAATTATGTTAGGTTTTGTTCTTTCATTTAATATTGAAAGGTTAAACACCCTTCTTGCCCTATTGGCGTTTTATAGTTAAATCACTTTTGAACTTACACTAAAGGTTGTCACTTTAAATTAGTTTAAATACTGTAATTAATAAATTCGATTCTGAAATTAATATGTAGTGTTTAAAAATATTTTGAATTCTGATAGTTGTGTAAAATCTAAAATTCCACCAAAGACTATGTGATTCTGATTACAGTTCGAGTGAGCTTTTTGGTGTTTTATAGTATAACAGTATGGTGTTCAGTCCACTATTCAAATAATGGTTTAATGATAAATATATTTTTTCTTTCTTACCATTTAAAACTTCTGTAACGTTAGTAACGCGTATGTTTAAGTATCTTGTTGTTTTTGTTTTTGTTGTTTAGAGCCTAGGGTACTGACGCTACTGGCTACTGACCGGTACTGAGGTACTGTCAACTGTGGAGTGAGTACTGTAGTAGTGTAGTTTGTTTTTCGCTGTAATACGTAAATAAATCACACACCACTTATACCAATACCAGTGGCTGTGCCTGTGCCTGTGCTGTGAGTACTAGCTACTACAAACACTATAAACAAAAACAGACACAGACCAGACTATCAGACAACAGGTTTAAAATGCTGCGCGCACACTTAAGTAATGAATGCACGTGATTTTGGTGCTGCAAATTAGCTGATTAGTTTAATAGCATTTATTTATAGCATTGCAGTAGGTATTATTTATTGATAAACACCATATGTTCTGGACCTGGAGGTTGAATTCTAGATTTTTAAGGGAAAGGGAAAGTTTTGTGTATGTGCTATGTAGTGGGCTATGGGCGTAAGCTAAACAAAATCAAAAATCGTAATCTCTGCGCACTTTAACTCAGTACTTATCTTATAGAAAGAAGATAGAAACCGTGGTGTGCTTGTGCAGTATGTATGAACACAAAAACTATTGTATCTTTTACTTTCCACTGGACTGAAATCATAAGTTACGAATTGAGTGGATTCTGATTTATTTTAATAATTAAATTTGTACGTTGTTATGGTTTTATCCGCTTCAATAACAACAGAACTAAGAATTTTCTCAATATCTGCGGATTTGGGATTGGTGTTTGAGCTCAATACGGCCAAAAGATATGCGGCTACGTACCTCATCTTGATATTTATTAAAATTTTGAATTATGAATGCGTGTATGTATAAATTAATCGCGTCAGATGAAAATTAAAAATAATTTAATATTTTGTGCGAACACGTTAAAGAGTATAAACACTATGGACTCAGATCCCAGTAACAAATATTTGGTTTATTAAAATTTCTGTAATTTAAATTTAACCGATTCGTGTTAGGACTGTAGGCTGTGGGCTTAGGCCTGTTAATGCAATAAATCTATACTTTAACTACTACACTATAGATTACAGAAAATGAAAAGTCAAATCATAAAACAATTACATAATTGATATAAGTACTAAACACGTAGTTAGTTCTTTTCTACAGAGCTCACACAAATATAAAATGATAATATAATATTTATACATTGAACTATAGAAGTGCTGCCCTGGATATGGATACACTATATACTTGTAGTTCATCTTATTAGTGTACGCTTTTCTTTAATTCTTTTACCTCAACCTGGTAACTCTTATTATTTTACTTTTCAAACATTAAACTAAAAACTAAATGATTATAACATTAATTGGTCGAAAGTTCGAAAGTCCATAAAACAAAAGTTTTATTGTGATATAGTAATAAAGTTACAACACAATGCTGTCAAACAACTAAAAAAGTATAAATATAATAATTACTATTACAGTTTAAAAAACAAATTCATTTTAGTAGCTTGGTATTGATATTTGACATTGACTGGTAACTGGTACAAGGTACAACGGTACCAGATACTTCCGACCTTAAATAATTATACTGTGACTAATATACTGACTGCTAACTGCTAAGTGACTAAGACTAAAGTAAAAAAATATATGGCTTTTAAAGATACATACGGATCATTATATTGTGTCATAGCCGCCCTTTCATTTCAGGGTTTGTTTCTTCTTCATGAGTGTCATTTTCCCTTTCCGGCTTCCGGCAGTCTTCAGTCTCTTCAGCTTTAAATTTTTTGCATGTGTTGGTGAATCAAAGTGGCGGCCAATACTAAATTTATTTAAAAACGTCTTCTTGCATAACTTACAAGTGAAGCAAGATGGATTTTTGTGTTCACAGATATGATCTTTCAGCTTTCTTGTCAGTGATGCGATGTAACTAAACTTCTCGTTACAAATTTTGCATTGATATACTGTTAAAAATAAAAGATTAAGATATATAGAAATGCATATCCATAAATAAAACGTCAACTCATTCATCAATGCATTGTTTTGAATTTACAATAATAATAACTAATAATAGAATAGGCACATAGTCATGGTTTAAGTTCAAGTTCAACTTTTTAGTCTTTAGGCAACAGCCAACGCCAACGGTAACGGTTGGTATGTTTAACATAATTAAAAAAAAATTACAAATATAGTTGTGTTAAATACTTAAATAGTTAAATTGAAACCTACCTTTTTTGTGCTCAACGTAAAAAATCCAGAAATACTTTTTATAGAATTCTTCCCCTCGAGGTTCTGCAGTTTTGGATTTTGATGCAGGTGCTGCTTTAGATTCATCAGATAAATTAAAGTTGGAGTAACATAGCTTTGGATCACGCTCTTGTTTCTTCATTATCTTCATCTTTTGTGCTAGTTTCTGGTTTTGAGTGTTATTACTGCAAATATGCTTGGGCTTGTGATGTTCACGCCTAATCTTCAATGTTCTAGCATTAGCATTTGCTATAGGGGTGACTGGAGTTTTCCGAATTTCTTCCAATTTTTTCTTAGCTTTTTTTTGATCTTCTTTAGAAATTTTAACGACTGGATAAGATTCAACAGTTGGACTTTCAAATTTAAAAGCGTCGACATCAGTTTTTTTTGCTGAGTCAATTTGGTTGATTTCTTTTTCTTGTGCTTGTGTCACAGCCGTTTTTTGGCCTTCTACATGACCATGCCTTTCACTAGCACTAGCACACGTAACTGTTGAGGTCGAGGTCAGGCTCGGGGTGCGAAAATAAATTGCATCTTCTTGCGGTTTGAATTTTGACTTCAACTTTGACTTTACCTTTGAAAACTGAAACTGCAACTCACGACTACTACGCCTTTTAATTTGCCAAATTTGCTTCTTTGCTTCTTTCGGTGTATCTGCAATACGATTATTCTTATCGCGTAGTTTTTGTTGTTGATGTTGTAATTTTAAAATATGGTAGTCGGGATTACGGCATTTAGTGATCTCTTCTAGAAACTCACTCAAAGTAAGAATTCCTTTGTATCCATAGTTTTCTTCTGGATATGGACTTTCAAAAAACTGGTCTGGATTCTGACTTTCTAAAACTTCCATTTTTTTTTCGTTCCTGTGAACAACACAATCATCAGTGTTTGTTTGTGTAGCGGAAGAAGTAGAAGACACGGATGTTGCAGGAGCAGGGTCAGAGTTGGAACTATCAGCAGCTACAAGACCTTCCGTAGCAGATATAGTATCTTCAGTTGCAGTGCTCGATCCTAATCCTTTTTGAACCTTGCTACAATTACAAACTACTGTTGAAACGTGAACGAATACCTTGCAGTTGTTTCCAACCGAAATTAATCCGCCCATTCCCTCAAGTCCATCTCCATCTAAAAAGAATTCAATTATATTTTAAATGCAATTTTAAAAACATGCTAATTCTATCTTTTAGATGGTTTTTGTTTTTAGTGTACACACTTTTTTGTTGCGCACACTCACACATGCACACATGTTGTGCACACAGCCTAATTTAATCACATCTAAATTTAGCTAATATATAAAATATAGTAATTAAAAATGCAATCATAAACATAATAAAAGCGTTGCGTGCTGATTACTGACAACTGATAATGTAACATTTAATCCCTAATCTATCATCTAACTGCAACTTTGCAAATCTAACTTACGACCTTACCTTTTACAATTGTGGCATTATTAGGATCGGTGATAGTTGTAGTTGGTCTTGATGTCAAAGTTGAATTTGAATCCATGACATTTTGTGTTGCAGAATCAGGTGACTTGGAATTTGAAGCATCAATAAAATTTTGATGTTGTTCGGCACTTATAATTATTAACCTTAATGTGTCTTGAATAATTAAGGCCTTTGATTTTATGAGATGAGAAATATTCAAAAATCTGCAACCATGGAAAACAAAATAATATGAATCGTATTCGAATTCTTACCAAATTGTTTTGTTTTTATTAGTTTGTGTTTGTATATAGTATATTAGGTCTTAGGTACCAGGGTAGTAGGTCATAGGTATAGCAAAGTAACAAAGAATGCAAACATAATACAAAATTAAAAAATACAACATTTATAAAGTTTTATTACCTTTTGTGATTAGATGTAGATCAGAAGTAAAAAGTATATAATTTACTGCAGGCAGAATAACTTTTCTCACCAACGAGCAACGAGTAAGTGAAAGTAACGCACAACTTGAGTTGCAATATAATAATAAAATCCCAGTCACTAGTAATAATAAGTTAATTTAATTTTAAAATCGTATAATATTTTTAGATGTTAGATCTCTTATATTGTAATTATTAAATATAATTGAACAATAATTAGTGTTTTGAACTGAACTCCAAAAAAAGTGTTGGTCGACTGTAAAACTGTAAGCTTTAGAGTACTGTAAAGTAGAATGTAGAGTTTGGAGTTTGTTTTGCTTGCGCTGGCATTGGTGTGTGTACACACTAGCTGTAAGCTGTAATACGTAAATACCACGCTACTAATACCAATATTAGTGGCTGTACCTGTGCTGTGACTATTAGCTACCATAAATACTAAAAACAAAACCAGACACAGACTACTTGCCAGCAGCCAACAGGTTCTCAATTAAAATGTTGCGCGAACACGTCAGTGATGAATGCACGTGATTTTGGTGCTGCAAATGAGCTTAGAGCCTGAGCTAATTAACCTATTAGCATTTATATCAAGCATTCACGCGGTTATTATTTGTTGATAAACAAACACCATGTGTTTTGGAGGTTGAATTCTAAACTAAGCTACTAAGCAAAAGCAGAGAAATAATCCTTGCACTCAGTATTCATTGAAATTTTGAAACTTAACTTAAAGAGACGTCGTTAATTACAAAAAAGTACTACGAAAAAGTGTAATGTATTTATTGACTTTTGACTTTAGTGTAATAATAAAGAATTTTTACTCAAAGTTAAAAATACTTCAACTACTGGCAACTGACTGACATTTCGAACGTTTGTGTTTATACCTGAACTAAAAAAAGCTAGAAGTAACAGCTTGGTTTTTGTTATGACATAGTGACATAGTTATTTAAGATTAAGATTTAATATTTAATGCTAACACTTTAGACACTTTTAATGTTTTAACTACAGTTTAGGTGTATGTGTGAACACCATTGCTATCTTATTACTTGTAAGTAGTACTAAGTACATATTGAACTATTTCTTTAGTGATTAGTGGCTTGTGACTTATTATCAGAGAACCAAAAATAATAAGGTTCATCGACCTCAATTAATTTCACTTCAACAACAACATGAGCATGGATGTTGATGGCGCTGATAAAGATCAGGATCAGGTAAGCTAAGCTCAAATCAAGCTGATACTTGATAATTTATTCATATTATTAGGATAGTGTTTGTGGTATTATTACGACTAGCAACAATAGGTTATTCCATGAATTAATAATAACGGAAAGAGATGTTATTAACGTAGATGTAGTTAAATTAATTTGGCTTTGGCATACAAGTCTTGCTCACTCAGCCCGAGCCTGAATACTAGTTTGTTTAGTGAATTTACTTTTTGTGATTCTATTTATTACATTACAGACTATGCAAAAGAAAGAAAACGAAAATACTTGCATTCAGTCTCAGTCCTGTGAAGATCAGGACATCCAGAAACAAAACACTGATGATACAAATGAGCTTCAAAATGGGAATTTAGTAATTGAATTAAGTGACTCTTTAACTGAAGCAAATTGTGATGGTTTAGTGTTTGTTGACCGAATTCTAAATGAAAATGTGAAAGTAGCTGAAGAGGAATCACAACAATCACAAGTGGTTTATGCAAATCTATTTAGTGGCTGTACTTATGAAACTATTAATAATCTTGACCTTGGCCATTGTAAAAATGATGAACCAGACCAAGACCGAGATCGAGGCAAGTTACTTATTACCCTAATCCGTTTAACCTTAATTCGTTTACTAATGACTCGACGCATACACGCAAAATTGCAAAATATTTAATTTATATTTTATATTGCAAATTAAAACGTGTATAAACTCCAGTCAATCAGTCAACTCACTAAAGCTTTATGCCTCCGCAAATAACGTTATTCAGTTATTTCAATTATTATTTATTATTTATTGTAGCTCCAACTGATACTGTTTTTGAACTGGAGTGTGACCCCAAAGATGACGATAATGCTAATTTTGATGATGAAAATAATGTTGATGTTGAAAATCAAAACGATGATGAAAATAATAAGAAATCCGCTTATAATTATCAAAGCATTAACGATGTATCAAACCTAACAATGCTTAGCAGTCTCAGCTCCAGCCAAATCAAAACCATTGTTCGTAAGTTCTTTGATTATTTGGTAATTGCAATTTAGATTTTCTACTACTTTGAACTTTGTACTACTTTACTACTTTCCACTTTCCAGTAGAGTAGAAGTTGTAGCACCATGTATGAAATTGTATGATCAAATTTTTTAGATTCGTTTCGGCAACTTTGTGTAGCGTAAAATTAAAAAAATATTCACTATTTTACTATTTATGCATCTTTTATTTTATTTTCAGAAGAGTCTGTTTTTGCATCGCTGAAATCATTAGACTTGACATTGGGAGTTGGAAAATCACCAGTTATCAACTTAGTTGTAAATGTGGGATGCACTAATAACTCGTATTCAAACTCCAACGATGACACCGCTGGTAGAAATCTGATTACAAGTGGAAACATCCAAAATCCTACAAAAAAAGATTCGACACCATCTCAAACATGTTCAAGTCGGTTTCAAAATGGATTGCCGAGTGAGCCTAATCCAACTAAAGGGGGGCCAAAGCCAAATGGTAATTTAATGTCATCTAAAAAATCTAAATGTAAATCCAAGTCTTTAAGTTTATCATTCCCTAATGAGATGTCGGCAACTGATACGGCAACGTCGTCTACTGCAGCTGTTGGTGTTAGTGTTGGTGTTTCATCTGTATCTAAATCTGAATCATTGTTCTCAACTGTAGCAAATACACCATATTCAAACAGCAAGAGCACTACCCTTTCAGAAAAGGAAAACCAAATAATTGGTATTGGTACTAGATTAGTTGTAGATTCAGATTCTAATGAAAATAGTAGACAGATTTTACTGGCTTCAGAAAGCCCTAATAGTAATGACGATCAGTTTTTAGAATATCTTAAATCCCATCACTCTTATGGAGCAGATCATACAAACCCATCTGACTCTGGTCTTAACCCTAGCGGCCCTAGCCTTGACCTTGACTGCCTTGATGAAGGCAAAGGCGAATCAGACCTTTGTAGAAGTAAACGTAGAGGGAATAATCAAGTAAAAATAAAACAATATTCAGACTGCGCCAAGAAATTTAAGAGCGTGAAAAATGTTCCTTTGAGAATAATTAAACAGCAATTTGACTTTTCAAAAAACGGTGCATTTGTTTGCAAAATACGAAATTGTTTTAGTGTTGTAAAACACTCACAGTCTCTGCGTAGACACTGGTCTACTCATGTAAGTAAACAAGAAGAAGACAACGTAGATCTATATCAATACCAAAATTCCCGAAATGAATTTGATGACGACAGTGACAGTGACAGTGACAGTGACAGTGACAGTGCCAACAATGATCAGGGCAATCAGGAAAATCAGGATCAGACTAATCATAGTAGTCTTACTAGTGTTATTACTGTTAGTGATTCAGTTTACAACGCCGAAACTCCAGATATTTCTATGCCAAGGCCAGTGTCCCCAGTCACTCCAGTGACTGAAGTGACTCCAGACCCAGTTTCAGACTTTTCAGACTCAGATAGGCAAAGTATTACTCATACTGAAAAGCCTAGTAAAGTTAATGGTAAGCTTAAGAAAGTATATCAGATTTCGATTTGTAACGTAACTATTACTAGAAAGGATAATTACAAGCGTCATTTAATGACACATAATAGGCGTAGGCATCAGACTGGTAATAATAATAATAAGGACAAACAAACTAATTACGGCTACGATATCAGTAGTGAAAGTGAAGGCGAAGGATCCTCTGACTTTTCTGATTTTAGTTTTGGTTCTGGATCTGAGCCGTCTGAGTCTGATTCAGAGACAGAGATGTCAAATGTTGTGCATAAACAAGGTGTAAAGCGAAAAAAAGGTAAAGGAAAATTATTGTCACACAAAAAACTAATTCTTGACTGACGAGGATGAGCCAGAGTAAATAATGTGTTAATACTTAAATTTATATTGTTGTATATTACGGAATATTACTTTTTTGTCCATTGTCCAATTTAAGATTTTATTTAATATTTTTATTTTAATTCCGTTGGTAAATATTGAGTGAAATAATGCACAATTAAGTTAAGTTTAATTTTTAATTAATAATTTTAATTTTAAGTTATTATTAATTAAATATTTTTTTCCATTAAAAGTTATCAAATTGTTAATAATTGTAACTAGAAACACAAAAACCTAATAATAATAAAAAATTAAAAATAAAATGTCCTTTGGTGTTTGTGTGTATTATATATTATTTATACATTTATTGATTTATTTTCATTTTTATGGTGTTACGCCAAGTAGTATTAGTATTAGTCATATTAGTATTAGTATTGAACATTTTTTGTAGGTAGGTACAATTTACTTCCAGTACCTAGGGGGTTGGCTCAGATTGGGGGAGATTGAGGTAAAAGCTCAATGAGGTGGAAAAAATTTTCCCTCAAAAAAGGAAGCGGGACCGGAGGAGGTAAAATCGATAAAAAGAACGGCGTTGAACGATTTCCCTCCTCCGGGCTCAGCCGGGCTCAAATTGAGGTAGTTTTTTCAAGAAAAAGGGACCCTCGGTCAATTTTTTTTAAGGGCTCGTTAGGGACCGATTGACTTGCACTGATTCTTTCCGTAGAGTGAAAATAATCTCATAAGTTCATTCTCCTCAAGCTGGGGATTTTCATTGGCCGGAGATGCACTCAGGTTTTTTAGTCCACGTTCGCATCCAGGAAGGAACGTGATGCTGTTTGAGGGGAATTTTGGCGATTCAGAGATTAATCGGATGAGATGTGGAAGGAGGCTATGGGGCGGTCGAGCACTGTAATATCTGAAGATGGGTGGCGGGGTGGCGTGTCTATTTGGTAGGACATAAGAACTCACTGTCAAGAGTTGAGTGTGACAAGTTGGATCAGTGCCAAGTGCCACTTGACCGATTTCTAGAGAGATGTCACAAACGTTTCGCTTTAGAAGAATCGATGTAGCCGCATCCCGCCAGCGTCGATTTACAAAGCGGAAGTTGAGCAGATCTTTTGGTGTGAGAATTCCGGGGTTGTCTAGTATCACTGGCAGGATCTGCATATGAATTTAAAAAATCAAAACAATAATTGGTAAATGACTGCTTTCAAAATTCTACATAATTTTTGAAATAAAATAAAATTCTCAAAAAATTTGACGCACATCTTCACTCATCGCAAGCTCGCTCCATCGCACGTCCACTGTTTTGTCCATTTCTTGGAATTTGCAATCTTCAATGATTTGACTGAGAATTATACAATAAATAAAAGTTTAAAATTTCAAACGCGTTAAATTTTAAAATACTAAAATAATAAAAAAAAAATAACAAATGTATAAATTAATTCAAATGCTGTACCTCCGGTCAAATTGTCTAGATTGTGAATTTACTACTATGAGGAAAAACAGACGAATGAAATTAATAATTATTAGTTAAAGTACCAGTTCTAGGTCTGCTCAATCAAAGTACACTGGCAGACTTGTGTCACCATGTACGTAGGTACATAGGTACAGTTACAGCCCGTAAAGGTTAGAAATAGAAATTTGACCTTAAATTGAGCACGAAATAGATAGTAGCTTATAGGCTGTTAGTGTGTACACCCAAAATTTTATGTTTGACTTTCTTTATTTATTAATAGTCTGTCTGTGAAGAATCAAAATAGCATGTTTCATTGTTGGCTAGAATTAAAATACACTATCTGCAGAAGAGTTAAAATTCAACTGTCCTTATCTTATTGTCAGTTTTCGAAAACACAAAAAAGAAAATTTTACAGACATGTTAAATTGACATTTAAAAACTTTTAAAATAGGATAAATAAAATATTTAAAAAATTTTAAAACACGTTAATACAACATTTTGAAGTTTGAAAAACATTTAAAAATAACATTTTGCTTTTTATAAAAATTGTAAAATCATAATATGTTTTTGCAAAACTTACTTTCAAATTATTTTTCAGCAACCCCGGATTAACATTTCACGCATGTGTCCCAAGCTCATTTAGTATTTTTTGACATACATAGCTCATTTTAGTTCTAGCTTATTTTCGAAATGTGTGGTTTCAGGGCCGGATATTGCGGCCAGCGCAGGCAGCCCCTGCTGCTTGAATTTTCAGAAACATGCAAATAGAATATTTTTTACTTTTCAAATGCATGCACATAGAATATTTTTACTTTTAAAAAACATGCAAATAGAATATTTTGAATTTTCAAAAACATGCAAATAGAATATTTTGAATTTTCAAAAACATGCAAATAGATTATTTTTACTTTTTAAATGCATGCAAATAGAATATTTTGAATTTTCAAAAACATGCAAATAGAATATTTTGAATTTTGAAAAACAGGCAAATAGAATATTTTGAATTTTCAAAAACATGCAAATAGAATATTTTGAATTTTCAAAAACATGCAAATAGAATATTTTGAATTTTCAAAAACATGCAAATAGAATATTTTGAATTTTGAAAAACAGGCAAATAGAATATTTTGACTTTACAAAAACATGCAAATAGAATATTTTAACTTTTCAAAAACAGGCAAATAACTTTTTTTTACATTTAAAAAACATGGAAATAAAACATTTTCCACTTTCCAAAAAACATGTAAATAGAACATTTTGTACTTTTCTGAATCACGTAAAAAGAACATTTTTCACTTTCCTAACAACATGTAAATACAGTATTTTGCTTTACCAAAGAAAACCACTAATAAAATCCGATCAAAATGGTGTTTTTTGTATGAAAACAAATTGCTGCCTAAAAGCAATTCCTTCGTCCGGCCCTGTGCGGGTTTGATTCTTTACGTACATGATATCATCAAAACTGTATCAAGTCAATGAGCTACCAGAATTTTAAGGCTAAAACTACATACATACTTGTGGATAAATAAAGCCTAAAGGCAAAAGAAAAATACGTTGAGTTGCCTCCTCTATTAATATTAATGCTAACTTTGTCTGGAATGGGTTGTTTCCTTTCTATAATAATGGATATTCACAGAGAGCGATCGACTATTTAAACATATTATAGAATGCCAAACATTATAATAGCCTATACAGTATATGCATATTATGTACTCAGTTCGAACTATTGACTAGGTATTTGGTGTCTATTTCTATTTCGAATTTCTACTTCTATCCCCTGTGGCTGCGGCACAGTTCTGTAACTGTAGTTATTTGCTTAATTTAGGTCAGACCACCTGGGTGTTGTACTTGAACGAACAACTTAAATGACTATCCACATTGTGATTTACAAGCTAAAGAGTCGATATAAAATATAACGTCGTTGCTGTGAAATAAAAAAAATTTAATCAGTTCTGCAATTTCCCACAACTCGAAACAACTGTATACTTAATTAAATGTTGAATGTGCTACAACAAATTTGAATTATCTTGCAGATTTTATTTTATTTGTCGAATATTATTTTCTTTTTTTTATGTGCAGTGTTTTAGTTTGCGGCATCAGTAAACAATGAATTTGAACTCAAATCCAGTTTCAAAACGTCTCAAGACAGAATTGTGTTCTGAAGATGAGAAGGCAAGTATCCCTGAGGAGGTTGATCGTTCAGCTTCAGGAGGATCATCTCAAGTGACCAACTCTGAGGATGATGGTGATAGTACTTTCCCAAATATATTCATTGAAGATGTGAGTGATTTTAATTTATTATTTAAAAAAGAAATTAAGACTCTCTGACATATAGAATTATTGTAATTCACGACTAAAAATGTAAACATTTTATCAAACATATGACGTTACACAATATGTACGCTTAGAATGTAATTTAACATGTGAAATTTTGATTGGTGTGAAAAATAATGCAGATTCTGCCTGCGATACTGGACAACTTTGGAATTCTTACACCAAAAGATCTGCTTAACTTCCGCCTAGTGAATCGACGCTGGCGGGATGCGGCCACATGGATCCTCCTCAAACGAAAACGAAATACTTGTGACATCTCTGGAAATCAGTCAATTGTCATTTGGGACTGATCTAATATGTCGCACCCAACTTTTGAAGGTGAGATTTTATGTTTAAGTCCAAGAAGCGTCTTGCCTTCTTTGCCTTGGAACACCGCGGGACTGATGGCAAAACTAGCGTTATCTGTGTGGACATCCAGCTGAGCGTGACCACTTTAGAGTTTAGAGATGGCAAGTCCTATTACTTGTGTGTTGACAAGGGACTTGGAAAATTGTTCCCAAATGTGTGTCGTTGAAAAATTGCTAATTTAGGTATGATTTATTGTTAATTATAGTTATGCATAATGTAAAACAAAACATTGTTTATTTACGTACTAATGTACGGTACTGAATTTAATATCAAAAGATATATGTACATAAAGCTTGCAAACATAATTAAAACAGTAAATTACTTTTTTTAACAGCGATATTTATTCACTTACATCAACAAATTTGAATCTTTTACAATTTTAAATAGTATGGGTTAACAAAATATTTCCACGGATATTATAATTCTGATGAGTGTTGAAGCATTGAATAAACTTAAAGGAAAATTATTCATAAATATTGCCTATAACTTTTTACAGCTACAATTGGGTTACATTTATTACTATCGGGACTATACATTAGGTGCACCTAATTTTGAAATTTACTTATTTAAAATAAATTATTATTCTAAAAAAAAAGAACTGCGTACAACTGTGAATGAAATTAAAACTGAATTTTGTATTAAATCATTACTACATCAGTTAAGATTAAAGGTGTTACTGCTGCATACACATAATACTATTTTCTGAATTTGGTTATGCCTTGCCACATTGCATGCTGCCATATAGTTTTGAAAAAAACCTAAATCTGGGCGTCAAACTGTTTCTCAACATAAGCAAAAACGACGAGATAATATTTAACCTTGCTCCGAAAATTATTTCAGTTACAAATATAAATATTGACGCTGCAGCTCCTATAGCAAAGCCATATAACAACAAAACAATACTTTTGACTTTATCTAAATTATCTTCTTGAAATGCAATTGATCCAAATCTTTCGTTTTGATTCTTACGTAACTGAATTCTTTCCCATTTCTCCCAGAACCAATAAATCCCAGACGACAGCATACTTGCAATGTTTCTAGGGATCCACTGGTGATACTTATGCATTCCACTTGGAACACTGTAATGAGTAGGACTGGTGAGAAATCTGTCATCCGTGTTAAAATTGTGAGAAAATCTTAACTTTGGGTTTTGTTCCATTAATTTCCTGAACCTATCCCAGTATCGTTGAAATTCATTTTTGCGAACCACAAATGCAATTTTTGTATTGCAAGATGGAGACAGTTTCATCACTTCTTGTTCCAAATCAGTTGTGCAGATGAAGTTTATTCGCATTATGAGGTTATAGATTTGCAAGTCAATTAGGGCTTTCATTATTTTTCTGCTAAATAGGTTTGTAAATATTAGGGAATACCAGGCATAGTACAATTTGCATTCAAAAAAACGGTCAGCGCAGTCCCATAAAAGATTGCGGTACTTTTTAATGTAAGGATCTGTGTTATTTTTCGGTTTTTCTTCCCAAAGTGCGGCAAGGTTCTTGCAGTTATTCTTACTTATAAAGGCAATCAGCGTAAAATTTGTCATTTGTGATATGGAAGTCCAGTTCGTTTTAAATTTCTGTTGTATTGTAAAGTCTGACTTAAGAACTCCTTTGTAGCCATTTGAAATAATCATTGCCAGAAATAGCCATAGCAAAACTAGTCCTGCGCATGTGCGTTTTTTTAGTCTGCATTTAACAGATTTATTTAATATTTCAAGTCCTGGCTGTTCTGCAAGAGAGGCAAAGATTCTTAACCAATTGTTGGCAAGTGCATTCAAAAAATCAAAATTGCAACCCAATGGTGCAGTATAGCTTGCGACTACTAAGCCAGCTGATAGAGTGACCGTAGTTGCGAATATACAAAGCCAGGCTGTAGTTTGGATGGGACAGGTGAAGGTCTTAAATGAAGTCACATCTTTTTGCACATTGTGTGCAGTAATGAATTTAAATGACTCGTCGTGCCCCACAGTGAATTTCAAGTACAATGGCTTCAATGCAACTCCAAACGATTTTGTGTTTACAGTTTCTAGGACAAATGGTCCATCTACGTCTTGGTTAGGGTCAAGGAATTCGACATATGATAAATTAAGACCGAATGTGATGAACTTGTGTGTTGCGTTTGCCAGTGAGGCGGGTGAAAACCGGTGAAAGGGCGAATTCAGAATTCCTTTGATATACTTCGCACTTCGTGGGAGTATTGAACTCAACCACCAAAATTTCTTACCCTCACCGATTTCGCGTTCGTAGCGCAACATAGATGTAGCAAAGCAGTCATTTTTAACTGCTACACAATTAAAGTACAACTTGCTCATTTGAATTTCGTTTGATATTGGGTACATACCTGAAAAGTGTACAATAGGCTGAATCCTTATTTTTTGAAATTTATAGTGCAAGGTCAATTTTTTTAACTCTGCCTGTGACTGTTTTTCGTAAACAATATCCAAAATCATTGGAAGGTTTTGGCTTAAGTAAATAAAGTTAAAAGAATTAAATAAGGTTTCGTGGATAGCACTAAAAATGCAACGCTCGTTGGTGAGCACTATGTACCAAACAGGTAGAATACGTTTGAACTCATGAAACGAGTCTAGAAGGTTGTATACCCAAGACCATGGTAAAATATCACCCAAGTCACAAATATTATGGGTGAGTATTAAACAGTAGCACTTGATAGAGCGCTGTCTTGATATATCCGTAGCGTGTGGGTTCTCTGTAAACACCTTAGGGTTCCTTTCCCTGGTGACCTCATTGTAGGCGTACACGGAACTCGGATTTAATTGTTTTCCGTAATCAATGATGTGACCAACTGCCAGGTGCTGAATGCAGCACATTTTGCGTTTTAAAGTAATTGCAATATATTTGTAAATTAATAGACCTATAATGTTCAATTCAGCTAAAAGTTTTGCAGAACTTGCAAGTTACTGTGGATTTCTATTTTTTCGCTGAGTACATCCTTGATACTGGATTAATATGATTAAAAACACTGACATTAATTGTTAGCTAAGTAATTTATAAAATTGCATAATTATATTTATTATGTATTTTGTTTATTTAGTATAATTCACATTCCGACTGGCGCCAATACAACCTTTACATTACATGCGTAGGACACTATTTTTTGTACATGTCAAATTTTTATTGTTCAATTTCAATAAGTGTAAGGAGAATTTTTTTACGATTACCTTGTGAAGTGTTAACCAATGTGAGGCAATAGAGAAAAACTATGCGTTTCAACGCATGTCAATGCAGAATGCAGAGCTGGTTTAAACTTTAAACGTGTATGTACATGATTTATTAGTCACAGCGTATAATTGGTAATAATTAAATCATTGAATTTAATTTATGCTTATTCATTTGCTAAGTGTGCACATGAAGACTATATCGTCGGTGAAGAATCAAAATGACCCATATCCATTTGTACCTAAAAATAAAATCCACTATCTACACAAATATTGAAATATCACCTTTTTGAAAGCATTTAAATAGAACATTTTACACTTTTCAAAAAACATGCAAATAGAACATTTTACATTTTTTAAAAATCATGCAGATAGAACATTTTACACTTTTTAAAAAACATGCAATAAAACAGTTTAAACCTCTTTAAAAAACATGCAAATAGAACATTTTACAGCTTTCAAAACTATGTGAATAGAACATTTTACACTTTTAAGAAAACATGTAAATAGAACATTTGACACTTTTCAAAAACGTGCAAATAGAACATTTGACACTTTGCAAAAACTCCTAATTAACACTATAGGTATATTTCTTTTTTTGGTTTATATGATATTTAGCTCATTTTGATTCTAGCCTAAATTTGGTATAGTTCATTTTGGTTCTTCACTGAAGATATTTAATATCTACGTGGCATTCCGTTTGTGATGCTATACGAAACAAAATGTGTTTCATTTCAAATGCATTTACAATTAGCGCAGAAACCAGTGATGGGCACTTTATTCGCCTACCTACTTTTTTCCTATTTCCTACAAAACAAATTTCAGCTATTATTCACTTTCTATTTTCTACACAAAATCTCACCCTTCCTTCCTATCCTATGTTTTGATGCTTTAAATTTAAATACAAGCTCAACCTAAATACAATTCTTCATGTAGTACTAGGGTTTTAAAAGGGCCTGTTCTAAAAATCATGCCTTTTTTATTTAGTACAGATGACAGATACGTATTGTGACGTTATGGGATACGTAATTTAGTTTAACACATTGACAATGCGAAAACGTTAGAGGGGTCAACCAGTAACCTTAAGTTAATGAAAATAAAATAATTATAAGAAATACTCAAGTAGGTACATGTAGAGGATAGTGGTTGATTCTGACAATTATAGCTACCTACTAAAATAATAGCAGTGTATCTGTAATTATAGCAGCTTTCACGTAGGCCGAGGCCCAAGGCAAAAAAAGAACTTTAGTGATATACCACACTTTTATTTATGGGATTGCTAATGTTTAAGTTGGTGGGCAGTTTCAGTCTATTTCTTTTTAAGCTACACTCGAGTGCAAGGCTTTCAACCATAACGCACAACAACGATAACCCTGAGAATAATCCCTATTTCCAATAAACAACCTTTTCCAAAATAAACAATTTGTTAGAGATTGACAGGGCACAGTGATAAGAAGGAACATAATATTATCCATTTTCTGTCCTTATTGTAAGTCCTTGGAAGATAAGCATTCGCTGCAATTGTGGTAGTTCGTTGACTTTCTGAGGTTTCTATAAATAATTAAACAGAAAGTCGAGCATAAGCCAAAGGCCACATTACCTGCTGCTTAGTATTTAATTTTTCGTGATTATTTTCATTTCCAATTTTACTTTTGCCATGTTATGACTGCTACTACACGCCCACGCAAAACTGTCCGACCGTTTTCTATCGTTTCTAGCGATCGAATTAAGTCGTCGGATTTTGGGACCTTTTCCGATCCGCTCATTCGATAGAAAACTATCGAATCCGACTGTTACGAAACGATCGGAAAAAAATATAGAAATATCCGACACTCTGTGAATTCGATCTCTGGACTTCGCCTTGTTGACATTGTAACTTAACCTCTCCGCTACGTAGTCCTTATTTAATGATGAAGAAATTAAGCCCCCACTTATAGTGCTTTCGCCTTTCTTAATGCTTTACGTCAGTAATACTTTTTATGAAAAAATGAAATCAACATTAATAATTTAGTAATTAACTACCAGATTCAACGTAATCAGGGATTAATATCTTGACATGTCCAAAGTAGTCAGGTCAAAAGGTCACCAAATTAATTAATAAATAATAATGTAAATTGTATAAAAGTTATATTTTATATTAATATTAACATAATTATTTTGTAAGTTTTTCCATTTAATGACCATATCAACAATGTCAAAGGTCTTAGGTCAGTTATTTCTTAGCCTAATTAGGGTATGTCAATAAGGTGACGATTAAATTTTTTTGAATCACTGACATTTAAAAAAAATTTCAAGTTTTTCAAAATTTTGAAAATATTTTGGAAAATTTTAAATTTGTTTTCAAAATTATTTGAAATTTACGAAAATTAGTTGAGAATTAAACTTCCTGTGGGCAAATAATGAAGTATGTCAAAGGTCAAATTTTCAACCTGTCGGAAAATATATTATCTCCTCCGATCGTCTATCAACCGATCGTCTGACTATCGTTTTCGATAGTTAACTATAGTTTCCGATAGTTAACTACAGTTTTCCATCGGACACAATAATATCTCGCCGACAGAACAATTTCCGATCGATTCCGAAGCCATATTTTTGCGTGGGCGGCTCTGTACTGTGTACTGTAAATACTCTGTTTAGACAGGACGGGATCTGTTTTAAATGTTTGTGTATTATTAAATTCAAAATTTTAATAATGAGACAAAATCTGCGGTTTTCCAATAAAATTAATTATTTTGAGTGTATCATAATTTTGTAAACTAATTTATCCGATTGAAGCTACGAAAAATTTGTAACACATAACATAATTTGTAGACAGCGTCGCGTCAATCAAAATGTCACAACCAGAATCTCAAGCTCTGCTGAGTCGCAATAAAAGTGGGGAAATTCCAGGGACCAGTTCAGATGGAATTTTATCCCACATAAACACTCCCTTGGACTCTAATAGTAATAGTGCTTCCGTGAGTAGTAATCCACCGCACAACTGTACTGCTACGTCTCGTTTCATTATAAATTCACAGGAGGTGGATGATGCTTTAGACAGGCGAGGAAGTGAAGTGGGGGTGAATGAAGATGTGCGTAATTGCTTGAACATTATATTTGTCTGTACCATACATACGTAAGATAATTATTTTGACAGTAATTTAATAATTACAACTGTTTTGTGGGCAAAATACGCAGATCCTGCATGTGATACTGGACCACCTTGAAATTCTCACTGCAAGAGATCTGTTTAACTTTCGCTTTGTAAGTCGATGTTGGCGCGATGTTGCTACTTCAGTGCTTCTTAAACGAAGTGCTTGTGACATTGCTCTTGGAATCTGTCAACTGACACCTGGTTCTGGTTCTGGTTCTGCTCATCTCAAACCAATGTCTTACCCTCAACTCTTCGCGTTGCGCCATTTTGCACCTCCTAATGAACCCAACCCGCCAATCTTCAAATATTTGAACGCTCGACCACCTCATAGCTTTCTTCCAGATCTCATTCAAGTAATCTCCACATCGCCAAAATTTCCCGCAAACAGCATCACATTTCATCACGGATGTGAACACGCCCTTGCAAATCTAAGTTCATCTCCAGCCAATGAGAACCAAGTGCTTGAGGAAGAAGATGATAAAATTCTGAGATTATTCTCACTCTACGGTAAGAAAATCAAAAATCTTTCATTTCTACAGGAAACATCCAATTCCACCATTCAAAAGCTTCTTGATGTCCATTTGCCAAATGTAACTTGCTTGAATCTGCGAAATTGTCCTAACTTAAACGTAACTAAGAGGAAGGAAATCCGAATTATTTATTTCCCGCCTTTAAAGCCCGAAAAGATTCTAAAACTCGAATGTCTTTACATGGGAAGGGAGCTGACGTTCAATGAAGGTAAAATATATCTTTTGGACGAGCTCGTTACTAGATCACCAAATTTAAGGGAAGTTCACGATGCAGGCATTGCAGCCCTTTCAGTTTTAAACAGATTAAAAAAAAGTCCATCTGATTAAGTCTTTTAATGTCAATCTCTGGCTTTATTCGCCATATTCCTATCATCTTAAGGAGGAGTGTGCTCTTAGCAATTACTTGTCCCCACTCAAGCTCCGTAAATTAACTATGCAGTTTGGTAAAACTGGCGAAGCTGGCTATTTGGAGAGCGGAGCGACAACAATTCTTAATATGATCTTACAAAAAAGCAAGGATACATTAGGATACCTAGAACTTCTTATGAGCCCCAACAGACATCTTGGCGTTATTCAATTCCCGTCGATGAAAAAACTAAAATGTTTAAATTTGGTTCGACAACTTAATAACCACTGCCAATATCAACTTGGGCCAAGAGCAGCGATCGCAGAGCGGTCAAGACTTGCTTGGGAAAACTTACCAGGTAAACAATGGGTCAATAACCTTCACGCGTTTCGGTTTGAAAACGAACAAAGTCCGACCCGAATTCCTGCAGGTTATTTTCCCGCCCTGTCGGAAGTTTGTCTTGATGTGGATCCTGTGTCATGTAAGACGTACCACAAGCTTCTGGCTTTCTTTACGTTGGAACACCGTGGTACTTGGGATGAAAGCGTTATTACTGGAGACATCCTGCCCAGCGTCATTACTTTAGAGCTGACTAATTTTCCATATCGTGACGTAGGACTGGGGAAGTTGTTTCCAAATTTGACTGATTTAAAAATACAGTGTTTACCCCTTGACAAAATGAGCAACTGGGTCTGGGGAGCATTTCCAAAATTAGAGAGATTTGAATTGTATGATTTTGTGCCTTGTTGGGAAATAGAAGGACACTACCGTTTCTTTACCGGAGTATCTCACACAGTGTGCACAAAAGTTATGGATAATATCGACGCTGCCGATAGATCACACATCATTCCAGAACAGATGTGTTTTCTACGAACCCGGTCACACATTGGGGATTGTGCAAGTGAGTAGCTTAGAATTATTAGATTTTAATTTCTGCAAAAGTTTTCATTGATAATTGGTAATATGACTATTTAACGTATTTCACAATTAGTTTTACTACAATTTTGAAAAAAATCTAATATGTTGTATATAGTTGTAAAATTCGAATCTGAAATTCTTACTGATTTGTTTCTAACAGATTTAAAAAAGTTCACTTTGAAGTGCAGTGAAAAATTCTCAAATTCGTTCCTACTAAAATTGGCCCGTCTCTATGAAACCAAAGGGGTAACTCACAAAGGAAAAATTATATTTTCGTTTAAGTCCGTTGCTTTGAGTGGAGACTGCATTAAAGGTAGTTATATAATTATTTTATATGTTAAAAATTTTAATTTTCAAAGTACATTATGCTGTCTATGTACAGTATTTTTGTGCAATTACTTAAATATGTTGTGTAGAAACATAACCATTTTTTTATTGGACCTAATTTCAGAAATTCAGGAACATATGAAGCTGGTATCTTCCAACGTTGAAATTCAGTTTTAAAAAATATTTAAAGAACCATGGGTTTTACAACTGTAATTATCACCGTCTATTATATGCTGGAAAGGTCGAGAAAACCCAGGGCATTCGTTTTACACTTATGTTGTATGAGGAGTACGTATTGTATTTTTAAGAGATGTAAAGATGTAATTAATTATAAAAAATTATTCGCATACTGCGAATTACCGTAATTTTTATGAACAGCCGCTTTTGCACCTTGTCAGGAATATATGTATTTAAAATTACAGGAATATTTTGTAACAATAAGCGTTCTACAATTATAAAGCACTACTTGCTGGACAGTTTAGATTACTATAACTGACGTCTGACAAAAATGTGTAAATACTAGTTAATAATATTAAAATAATGGTAAAATACATGAAACAGGAATAATTTTTTTTCTAATTAATAAACATACATCTTCTTAACATGGTTAATCTAAAAAACATAACAATAAGGTAAATGATCAGTAGGTAATTTTTAAATCCTGTGTTGTTACACTTCATTTAAGTTGCATGTACATATATTTAGTGTAAATGTTATGTAATATTTATCAAAATGAAAACACCTTTTTATTGACTCATTGTCAGTTTGATCTTGAGCTTGATTCCACTTCCACCTAGTTTTGTAAAAGTAAAGCTTCAGAAAATTAAAAATAGGCCCCCTGTGTATCGTATCGTGACTGCAAGGAATGGACAGTAATGGAGTAAAATGACGCAATCCTGATCCTGAAATTGCATCATAATTGGAGCTCAAATTTCTACAGTTATTGAAATTTCATCATAATGCAAGAAATTCAAAATTATTGCGGAATATTTACTGGTCATCACAATAGAATCTGTGTCTGGTCTGTGTCTGTGTATGATAAAATTAACTGTAATAATTGCATTACTTTCTACGGTTAACACCATAGCATTAATGACGTAACCTGAACCTGGTGGCAGGTGAGCATTTAATTTTTATAATTTCAATCGTCTCCACTATTCAGTTTTACAGCCAGGAATTGGAAGTCAGACCTGATAGTTTGTATTAAATCCTCATTCCCAAAGAAAACATAAAGATTCAAGCATTTATATTGATTTTGGTAGGAGTTTGGGAAAAAAAGTAAAAATATCAGTATTTTTCCATAGCTTGCTTTATAAATTACACAATTACAGTTTGTTATATGGGATTTAACATTAAAACCATAATTTAATTCGTAGGTAAGTGAATTCGGTAATAAATTGTAAATGTAAAACAAGGGGCTTCGCCCCTTGTTTAAGGGCAGCCTTAACAGTAATATGGAGCTGTAGTATGTAGTATATAGTGTTATATGATTTTTTAATTGTTTTTCTTCTACGATTTATGTATAGTAATATTTATTTGTGCCTATTTATAGCATCTTTACTAAATTTTATACAATCCAGTTATCATATCCACAGCCGTGTCGCTATCCTAATTTTAAGTCACATATCGTCTGTGAAGAACCAAAATGACCCATATCCAATTTAAACTACAATCAAAATTAGCTATGTCATAAAAGCAAAATGAGAAACATGCGTAAAATGTTAACTAGGTGTTTTTGAAAAGTGCAAAATGTTCTAATTCCATGTTTATGAAAAGGTGCAAAATGTTTGGCTATTACCATATTCTTTAAAAGATGCAAAAATGTCTAATTTCATTTTTTTGAAAATGTGTAAAATGTCCTAGTTACTTGTTTTTTGCTCAATGTTCTATTTAAATGCTTTCAAGACATATTTGAATATTTTTGTAGATAGCTGAGATTGGTTTTAGCTAAAAATGGATATGTTTTTTTTTGGTTTTTCACTGACAATATTTAGGTTTCAAAGTCAAATATTGCAAATAATTAGTACCGTAAAGCTTCGAATAACTCTAGGGTCCCTATCAAATCCCGGGTCCCTAGTAACTCCCGGGGTCTTTTGCATTGAATCAAATGGGGAGGGTTTTGTTCTAAGATACTCCGGCTTCTAATTACTCCCGGGGTTTGACGCAAGTTTCACGCTAACTTCCCCGGAAGTTATTTGAAGCTTTACGGTACCTATAATTAATTAAAACTGAAGTAAGTGCCAGAATTTTCAAATAATTCATTTAATAGAAGTTACGTAATGAAAAGCCTTTAACGTAATTCTTTTTGGTGCACTCTTTTAAAAGATTATATGCATGATATATAAAATTCGCAAAATTTATGCATGTAGCCAATCTTACATTCTGCGGTACCCGCATTTATTTTTTAAGTCCACCATGGATTATGAATTCCAATTATCCAGCAGATATTGTGTCAATACAATATTACAATGTAATAAAATTATATTTGCTTTGTATTCAATGTGTTTTATTTCAGGTGCTGAATATAAAATGAATTCGACGTCACATCCTGTTTCGAAAGATCTGGAGAGGAAGACTGAAACTTGTAATTCAGGAGACGAGGAAGTGAGAAGACCAGGCGACACTATTGCTTGTTCCGCTGCTGATGAATGTGAATCCCCCATGGCCGTTTCTGAGGATGTCGCTGGTACCTTCCTTGCTGCATTTGTATTTACAAAGGATGTGAGTGATTCAGAATTTAATTAATGACTGACTTTCGTGATTTATTCAAGTTAATTGTTATGTTTCACGTAGGAATGGCTAATTTAAAATTCCCTGCGTTTCATTCCCTCCCAATTCAAAGTTCCCAAGGGAAGGGAATTTTGGCAAAATTCCCAGTTAAATTCCCAGTATTCAAAATTCCCTTAAATTCCCCAAACTCCCTAGGGAATTTTAATGAATTTTGGGAATTTTGGAAATCTTCATTTATTAACTCAAACATTTCCTGTTAGAAAATTGCCGCAATATTAAAAATTCCTAAAGTTCATAAAATTCCCTGTCTGAAAATTCCCGGAATATTAATAATTCCCAAAGTTCCCTATTTGAAAATTCCCGAAACATTAAAATTCCCAAATTTCCCGAAATTCGCTGTCTGAAAATTCCCGAAATACTAAAACTTCCCAGTACTTCATGCACAGGGAATTTTGCCAAAATTCCCTATTTTCAAAATTGCTAAAATTCCCAAAGTTCCCTCCCTCCCAAAGTTCCCAAACTTCGAGAGAATTTTGAATAGGGCTATCCTAGTTTCACGTAATAAATATTACGCAGTACAAGTTCGTAATCTGTTACAAAGCAAATCTTGCTAATTAAACCTATTTTTTTTGTACACTTCATTAAACAGATCCTTCCTGAGATACTTGACAACGTTGGAATTCTGAATTCAAGAGATTTGCTCAATTTTCGCCTTGTTAATCGATCCTGGAGGGATGCAGCCACGTTGGTTCTTCTTAAAAGAAATATGTGTCAAATTAATCTGGGCTTTGGTGAAGTGGTCTCTGGAAAGGGTACTAGCAGCGCGGTTGCTCAAACTAAGCTCAATACTTCGAAAAATAAACCAACGTCGTATAAATATTTCAATGTTTACCATCCCAGGAACTTTCTTTCGGATCTGTCTACACTAATCTCCACCTCTTCAAAATTTCCAGCTAGCAGCGTTCGCTTCCATGAAGGGTTGAGCTTCTCTAGCTTGGCGATTGGTTTCCCTCTTCTTTCAGGATACGACATTAACACTGCAAATCAGAATCAAAACGATTTATTCCACTTTTCGTCACTCTATGGGAAGAATATCAAGAAACTTTCTTTGTGCAGCGGAATCTCCAAAAAAGCAGTTCAAAATATGATGTACGTCCACATGCCTCATATAAGTTGCTTAGATCTTCAAGATTTTCACGAATTTTCTATTCAGGGTCAAACCCAGAAGGAATATGAAATGAAAGCGTTTCGTCCATCTCCGTCAATACTTGAAATAACAGAAATCATATTGGGGCATGAACCAGAGCTTTCAGTGGACAAATTCAATTCTATAAAGGAGCTTATCAGTGTGTCACCAAACTTGAGCAAAATTACCAACGTGCGTGTGTCTGCTCTTAAACTTTTGCTTGATACGGAGAAATGCCATCTTATCAAAGACTTGCACTTCAATCCAACACTCCGCCAATTGGCTACAGTTCGGCAGTTCGCAGAACGTCTAAATGAGATGAATTTGAATGAAGACCTTCCATGTCTCAAACTAAAAAAATTAGTAGTCCAGCTTGACATGGATTGGGAGTATCGGGGGAATTGGGACTCGATTCGTGACTGTCTTAATTACCTCAATACAATTGTGTGTGCCAGCAAGGATTCCTTAACATATTTTAAATTGAGCCTACATGGCAAAATTGAAAAAGCTGTCCTTGCCAATATCGGTAACACTCGTTTGACAGTAAACACCATCCAACTAAATGAAGTCCCATTGGATGGCAAACGCTGGTTTAATTTTTTTCCAAATGTAACGCACTTAAAAGTAATGTGCAAATATTCTTACAGCCTTGAGAACCGAAACTGGATCTGGACAGCATTTCCGAAATTAAAGAAATTTGAAATTTTTGGTTTCACATTTATCGGTGATACGTCTTTGATGGACATGTTCTTCACAGGAATTTCGCACGAATTGTGTGCGAAACTACAAAAGGACAGCGCAACTTTACCTCAATTAAGATCGGGGCCTGCGCATGTTATTGAACGGATTCAGCCATACATTGGGGATTGCAAGAGTAAGTTGATTTTATACCAATTAATTTTCAAACGAATAATTGTGTTACATTTCTATTTCGTATAACTATATGACAAAAAAAAGTGTGTAACAAATCAGAAGCAAATTATATTGTCGTATTTAATGCTATTTTAGATTTACAAGAATTCAAAATCAACTTTGCAAACACAATACACTGGAAGTTTGCTTCAAATGTTACAGCTGCCTACGGGTTTGAGGAAATATTTCACCAGACAAAAATTGTGTTTTCCTTCAAGTCAATAAAATGGAGCGCGGAAGGTATCGAAGGTAATAACAATAACAAATGAAAGTTATAAAACCTACGGCATTATAGTTTTTAAATAAGGTGTTTAAGGATCTAATTAATTGTTCAGATACTTTTTCTAAAGATTTTATATTAGTTAAAATATCTAAAATTGATATAATTTCAGACACACACAAACATTTGGATCCAGTTGCTGCCTACGTAGACATTCAAGTGAAGAAGTAAATTACTATTACTTACTTACGAGCTGCTGTTTCCCAAAACAAAATGTCAGCTGCTGAAAAGGAAATTAAATTAAAACAACTAAAAGAGTAGCACAGTTGTATTCTGTATGTTTTAATTTACATTTAGCATTGTATACATATACAATGCCATGCGAGTACTTGCAACATGTATTGAAATTTAGAAACCTGTACATTTTTCCATATTTAACAATTTAATTACTAATTCGTCCTTGTCAATTCTGCTTTAGCTTCTACAACATTGCATTGGGTTAAATGTTACGTACACATTTTCATCCGTAAAATATTTAAACTAAGGCTTAAAAAAGTAATAAAAACAAATATTGATGCAGAAATCTCCAAGTCGAATACAGATTTATTATCTTACTCATCGCTGACCTTTGCATGTTGTGAACTAGTATGCCTTGATGTTTGTAGGATAAGTATAAGAAATCAAAGTGACACGTAAAAGAATAAAAACCTGAAGGACAAACTTTGCCCTCGGTTTTTCTTGACGGGTAGTTACAACTTCCTGCATTTACTTCAGAGCATTTAGAAAATCAGTGCTTACATTACCATGTGATTGGCACCTTCGCCAGCGCTCGTCCTTTATTTATGCAAAATGAAATTACCTACTGTCCAAAGCATCCACAGAGATACTTTACCGATTAGGCCCACCGGTGAGTTGGCCGCGCATGCGCCCTCCATCTTATACCAGTATACGAAACCAACCATTGCAGCATCTTAGCATTTCGCTATCTCCTTGTTACAACAGCCGAATTTAAATCTTCGTTTGCGGGAAATTATTTAAGGTAGGATTTTTATATAATATAGAAAATGGTTTTATGAGTTGCGGGTTTTAACCAAGGAGATAGCGAAATGCTAAGATGCTGCAATGGTTGGTTTCGTATACTGGTATAAGATGGAGGGCGCATGCGCGGCCAACTCACCTGTGGGCCTAATTGGTAAAGTATCTCTGTGGATGCTTTGGACAGTAGACAAAACTCTCTTTTTTATTAGAAGATACATATTATAACCTGGTAAAAATCATTGGTACTGCGCATCTAAAAAATTTTCTTTTTAATAAATTAGTAATAGGTTGTTTTCTATATCTCTATAATTGTGCTGAAAAATACTAAATGCACGAAACACAATCCTGATCCTAAAATTGCATCTTTAGTTCAAACTCTTTTCTTTAGTGGAATTTTATCATGATGTAAGAAACTTAAAGGTATTGCTGACTATTTACTCGTTATAAAAATAAATTCTGCGTCTTGTCTGTGCATGATGAAATAAAATCTAATACTGGCACTGCGTCCTACGCATGCTTGTGAAATTTAAAAGAATTTAAAATTTATTATATTGATGTATCGTACATAGTTATTTACAACTCAAAATTACAATAATATTTAGTAAGGAAATAAAGCTAAAATTGAAAACTATGAAATAAGGGAGTGCTACCATTATTAGTTCTTTAAACTCATTTTCCATTCCAAAGCCGAGGACCGACGATTTTTACAGTGAACGCAGTTGCCCGTAAGTAATTATTCATTAACTTTTTTATCCAAATTTAAACGTAGTCAGCTACTGAATCCAAATGTTTAAGTGTTTCTGAAACGATATCAATTTTAAAAATGTATTATTAAATATATAATATTTACCTAGTGGTTGTCAAAACAATCGGAACTTTGAACTAATTTAACAACGTCGACAGCTCTCTGCTGTAGAATTAATAAAACATTGACACTTTTTTACGATCGATTGAATGGATTTGTATTGTGAAAAACTACTTCGAATTTTTTAAACGCTCAATTTAATCGACTTCAAAAAAACACGATGTTCATCCGGTAGAATACTTCGTGAAATTCATGATTAGCTGTAACTTCTTATGCAAAAATTTCTCTACTTTTGTCGTTTATTCCCATACAACGCAACAAAACCGTGGAAATAAGAGTTAAAAAGCTGGAAATATCTGTAGTTTAAACAGCAAAATCCGAAAATTGTCAACTGATTTAAATAATGTAATTAATCGATGACATGCACTTTTCTGATAGGCTCAATCACCCCTATGATTTTTTTTAATGTACCATGTACCACTGGTTTGAATAAAAAGGTTTTCAGGACCCACTTATATCATATAATTATGTACCATGTTACGTATCTTAAGGATTGCGTGTAAATAAATATCTTTAAGATTGAATCTTACTACAATACCAGATGCGCTGACCCTGGTAAATGATGATATCCTTAACGCATGATATAATATTGTATAATTAGGTAAATATTTTTATTAGTACATGTAGTTACTATAATTTCGGAAGAATGAGCCATGGGCAGTATTAACAATGTACAATTATGGGCACTACCTGCCGCTCCGCCGACCTGCACAATCAGGTGAGGTTCGAGCTACCATTACATATTTATAGACAACTGTGGAGCCTGTCCAAATGCGCGCTAATTTAAAAGTTACGACCTGCAGTACAAAATTACTGAACAAACTGAAAACTGAAACTGAAGACTGGGAAGAGAGACGTATTTCCCAATACCTGCTACTGCTAGTTATGATTTCTTAAGACCTCAACAACAAATTATCATTCCTATTAACCTTCTTAAAATATTTAGTTCCAAATTAAAGAGGATCTTTCATATCTTCAGTTTGTGGTATGTAGTATCTGATAATAAATTCACATTATTCATAAGCAAACAATCATTTAACATTTCAAGAAGTTCATTTTGTGTATCTGAATATGTGTTGACATGTATTAGTTATTTTAATGTCCGTCATCCGTGCATGGTACAGTGTATTTATGTATTAACAATTTAAAACCGTATATTTTAGCTTATACGTGGCCCTGCCCTAAAAAGGATATTCAATTATTGTTCATATTTTGTTAGGCCGAGGCCTGAGGCAAAAAAAAACTTTAGTAATACACCACACTTTTATTTCTGGAATTGGTAATGTTTAAGTTGGTGGGCATTTTCAGTCTATTTCTGTTTAAGCTACACTCGAGTGCAAGGCTTTCAACTATAACGCACAACAAGGATAACCCTTGGAATAACCTCTATTTCCAATAAACAACCTTTTTCAAAAATATGCTATTTGTTAGAGATTGACAGGGCACAGTGATAAGGAGGAACATATTATCCATTGCCATTGTCCGTCCCTGTTGTGAGTCCTTGGAACATTAGCCCTGCAATTAGGGTAGTTTGTTGACTTCTTGAGGTTTCTATAAATAAACAGAAAGTGGAACATAAAGCCAAAGGCCACATTAACTGCTGCTTAGTATTTAATTCTTCGTGATTATTTTTATTTCCACTTTTACCCCTGCCATGTTATGACTGCTACTATACGGCTCTGTACTGAACCCTGTGAAATTCTGATAATTTGAAAATATCTGCAGTTTCTGAACCAATTTATTGTTAATTCAAAGCCTAATATAACTTTGTGAACTAATTCATTTGATTGAAAGTACGAAAATTGTGTACTACAGAAATCAAATTGTGGACAGCTTCGATTAAAATGTCACAAGCTGAATCTCAAGATCGACAAGATCTGATGAGTCGAAATGAAAATAAAGAAATCCCAACGACCAGTTCAGATGGAATTTCATCCCCAATAAACAATCCCTTGGACTCTAATAGTGCTTTCGTGAGTAGTAATCCACCGCACTACTGTACTGCTACGTCTAGTTTCACTGCTTTACAGGAGGTGAATAATGCTTTGGACACGCGAGGAAGTGAAGTTGGACTGAATGAAGATGTACGTAAATTGCATGAATTTACTATTTGTCTGTACCATCCACACGTAATATAATAATTTTGACAGTAATTTAATAATTAAAACTATTTTGTGGGCATAATACGCAGATTCTGCATGTGATACTGGAGCACGTTGAAAATCTCACTGCAAGAGATCTGTTTAACTTTCGCTTTGTAAGTCGATGTTGGCGCGATGTTGCCACTTCAGTTCTTCTTAAACGATGTGCTTGTGACATCGCTCTTGGAATCTGTCAAGTGACAGCTGGATCTGGTTCTGCTCATCCCAAACCAATGTCTCACACCCAACTCTTCGCGTTACGCCACTTTTCACCTATTAACGAACCCAACCCGCCAATTTTCAAATATTTAAACGCTCGACCACCTCATAGCTTCCTTCCAGATCTCATTCAAGTAATCTCTACATCGCCAAAATTCCCCTCAAACAGCATCACATTTCATCACGGATGTGAACACGCACTTGCAAATCTAAGTTCATCTCCAGCCAATGAGAACCAAGTGCTTGGGGAAGAAGATGATCAACTTGTGAGATTATTTTCACTGTACGGGAAGAAAATTAAAAATCTCTCATTTCTACAGGAAACATCCACTTCAACCATTCAAAAGCTTCTTGATCTCCATTTGCCAAATGTAATTTGTTTAAATCTGCGAAATTGTCCAAGGTTAATCGTAACCGAGAGGAAAGAAATTCGAGTTATTTATTTCCCGCCTTTAAAGCCCCAAAAGATTCTAAAACTCGAATTCCTTTACATGGGAAGGGAGCTGACGTACAATGAAGGTAAAATATGTCTTTTGGACGAGCTCGTTACTAGATCACCAAATTTAAGGGAAGTTCACGATGCAGGCATTGCAGCCCTTTCAGTTTTAAACAGATTTAAAAAAGTCCATCTGATTAAGTCTTTTAATGTCAATCTTTGGCTTTATTCGCCATATTCCTATCATCTTAAGGAGGAGTGTGCTCTTAGCAATTACTTGTCCCCACTCAAGCTCCGTAAATTAACTATGCAGTTTGGTAAAACTGGCGAAGCTGGCTATTTGGAGAGCGGAGCGACAACAATTCTTAATATGATCCTACAAAAAAGCAAGGATACATTAGAATACCTAGAACTTCTTATGAGCCCTAACCGATATCTTGGCGTTATTCAATTCCCGTCCATGAAAAAACTAAAATGTTTAAGTTTGGTACGGCAACTTAATAACTACTGCCAATATCAACTTGAGCCAAGAGCAGCGATCGCAGAGGGGTCAAGACTTGCTTGGGAAAACTTACCAGGTAAACAATGGGTCAATAACCTTCACGCGTTTCGGTTTGAAAACGAACAAAGTCCGACCCGAATTCCTGAAGGTTATTTTTCCGCGCTGTCGGAAGTCTGTCTTGATGTGGATCCCTTGTCATGTAAGACGTACCACAAACTTCTGGCTTTCTTTACGTTAGAACACCATGGTACTTGGGATGGAAGCGTTATTACTGGAGACATCCTGCCCAGCGTCACTACTTTAGAGCTGACTAATTTTCCATATCGTGACGTAGGACTGGGGAAGTTGTTTCCAAATTTGGCCGATTTAAAAATACAGTGTTTACCCCTTGACAAAATGAGCAACTGGGTCTGGGCAGCATTTCCAAAATTGGAGAGATTTAAATTGTATGATTTTGTGCCTTGTTGGGAAATAAAAGGACACTACAGTTTCTTTACCGGAGTATCTCACAGAGTTTGCACAAAAATTATGAATAATATCGACGCTGCCGATAGATCAAACATCATTCCAGAACAGATGTGTTTCCTAAGAACCCGGTCACACATTGGGGATTGTGCAAGTGAGTAGCTTAGAATTATTAGTTTTTTATTTCTGCAAAAGTTTTCATTGATAATTGATAATATCACTATTTAACGTATTTCACAATTAGTTTTACTACAATTTTAAAAAAAATTTAATATGTTGTATATAACTGTAAAAATTGAATCCGAAATATTTAATAATTTGTTTCTCACAGATTTAAAAAAATTCACTTTGAAGTGCAGTGAAAAATTCTCAAATTCGTTCCTACCAAAATTGGCACGTCTCTATGAAACCAAAGGGGTAACTCACAAAGGAAAAATTATATTTTCGTTTGAGTCCGTTGCTTTGAGTGGAGACGACATTGAAGGTATATAATTATTTTATATGTTAAAAATTTTAATTTTCAAAGTACATTATGCTGTCTGTGTACAGTATTTATTTGTGCAATTGCTTAAATATGTTGTGGGAAAACATAACTATTGTTTGATTAAACTTAATTTCAGAAATTCAGGAGCATATAAAGCTGGTATCTTCCAACGTTGAAATTCAGTTTTAAAAAATATTTAAAGAACCATGGGTTTTACAACTGTAATTATCACCGTCTGTTATATGCTGGAAAGGTCGAGAAAACCCACAGCATTCGTTTTACACTTTTGTGGTATGAGGAGTACGTATTGTATTTTTAAGAGATGTAAAGATGTAATTCTTTATAAAAAATTATTCGCATACTGCGAATATCGCCGTAATTTTTATCAACAGCCGCTTTTGCACCTTGTCAAGAATATATGAATTTACAATTACAAGAAATATATTGTGTCAATTGTTCTTAAATTGTAAAGCACTTCTTGTTAGGATATGTTTAGATTACTAAAACGGACGTTGACAAAAATTTGTCAATACTAGTTAAAAATTAATATTATATTAATGGTGAAATACATAAAACAGGAATAATTTTTTTAATAATTAATAAAGTAATTAACATACGTCTTCTCAACATGCTTAATCCAAAAAACATAATAATAAGGTAAATGATCAGTAGGTAATTTTTAAATCCTGTGTTGTTACACTTTATTTAAGTTGCATGTATAATTATTTAGTGTAAATGTTATGTAATTTATCAAAATGAAAACACCTTTTTATTGACTCATTGTCAGTTTGATCTTGAGCTTGATTCCACTTCCACCTAGTTTTGTAAAACTAAAGCTTCAGAAAATTAAAAATAGGCCCCCTGTGTATCGTATCGTGACTGCAAGGAATGGACATAGTAATGGAGTAAAATGACGCAATCCTGATCCTAAAATTGCATCATAATTGGAGCTCAAATTCTTACAGTTATTGGAATTCCATCATAATGCAAGAAATTCAAAATAATTGCGGAATATTTACTGGTCATCACAATAGAATCTGTGTCTGGTATGTGTCTGTGTATGATGAAATAAACTAATAATTGCATTACTTTCTAAAGTTAACACCATAGTATTAATGGCGTAACCTAAACCCAGTGGCAGGTGAGCATTTAATTGTTATAATTTCAATCGTCTCCACTATTTAGTTTTACAGCCAGGAATTGGAAGTCAGACCTGATAGTTTGTATTAAATCCTCATTCTCAAAGAAAACATAAAGATTCAAGCATTTATATTGATTTTGGTAGGAGTTTGGGAAAAAAAGTAAAAATATCAGTATTTTTCTGTACCTTGCATTAAAAATTACACAATTACAGTTTGGTATACGGAATTTAACATTAAAACCATAATTTAATTCATAGGTAAGTGAATTCGGTAATAAATTGTAAATGTAATCATAGAGTATTCATAGTAGCGTCTTCACTAAATTTTATACAATCCAGTTATCACAGCCACAGCCGTGTCGCTATCCTAATTTTAAGTCACATATCGTCTGTGAAGAACCAAAATGACCCATATCCAATTTAAACTACAATCAAAATTAGCTATGTCATAAAAGCAAAATGAGAAACATGCGTAAAATGTTAACTAGGTGTATTTGAAAAGTGCAAAATGTTCTAATTCCATGTTTTTGAAAAGGTGCAAAATGTTCTATTACCATATTTTTGAAAAGATGCAAAATTTTCTAATTTCATGTTTTTGAAAATGTGTAAAATGTCCTAGTTACTTGTTTTTTGCTCAATGTTCTATTTAAATGCTTTCAAGACATATTTGAATATTTTTGAAGATAGCTGATATTGGTTTTAGCTAAAAATGGATATGGGTGATTTTGGTTCTTCACTGACAATATTCTGGTTTCAAAGTCAAATATTGCAAATAATTAGTACCGTAAAGCTTCAAATAACTCTAGGGTCCCTATCAACTCCCGGGTTCCTAGTAACTCCCGGAATCTTTAGCATTGAATTAAATGGGGAGGGTTTTGTTCTAATAGATACTCCGGCTTCTAATTACTCCCGGGGTTTGACGCAAGTTTCACGCTAACTCCCCCGGGAGTTATTTGAAGCTTTACGGTACCTATAATTAATTAAAACTGAAGTAAGTGCCAAAATTTTCGAATAATTCATTTATTAGAAGTTACGTAATGAAAAGCCTTTAACGTAATTTTTTTCGGTGCACCCTTTTGAAAGATTATATGCATGATATATAAAATTCGCAAAATTTATGCATGTAGGCAATCTTACATTTTGCAGTACCCGCAATTATTTTTTAAGTCCACCATGGATTACTATGAATTCCAATTATCCAGCAGATATTGTGTCAATACAATATTACAATGTAATAAAATAATATTTGCTTTGTATTTAATGTGTTTTATTTCAGGTGCTAAATATAAAATGAATTCGACGTCACATCCTGTTTCAAAAGATCTGGAGAGGAAGACTGAAACTTGTAATTCAGGAGACGAGGAGGTGAAAAGACCAGGCGACACTATTGCTTGTTCCGCTGCTGATGAATGTGAATCCCCAGTGGTCGTTTCTGAGGATGTCGCTGGTACCTTCCTTGCTGCATTTGTATTTACAGAGGATGTGAGTGATTCAGAATTTAATTAATGACTTTTGTGATTTATTCAAGTAAATTAATTGTTATGTTTCACGTAATAAATATAACGCAGTACAGGTTCGTAATCTGTTACAAAGCAAATCTCGCTAACCTATTTTTTTGCAGCTTGACAAGGATTGGGAGTATCGGGGCTCGATACTACTGGGAGAGTTACCGTTGTGGCTACTAGGTTGTGGCATAGGAGTGTTTTGGGGTTGGTGGGGTGAGTTTTGATGTTGGGAGTGAGAAAGACGAAGTAGCTGGGAAGGTATCCGGGAAGGTATATGGGAAGGAACGGGAAAGATATTATGGGCAGATATAGAAGGAATGAAAACGGGAAGGAACGGGAAGATATGAAGGGATGCAACGGGCAGATATAATGAGATGCATTGGGTGACATGGACTGGCATTGTGTGCAGTCATTAATGCAATATAATAATTAATTCATCCGTGTGAGGAGGTACGTACATAGGTAGTAGGTAGGTAACTCCCAATGACTAGCAATTTGCCTTGTGTTGTATGCTGAGCATGGGAAGCGAGGAGAGAATGGCAGGAAATGAGGAAATTGAGGGCAGGTGGCCGCGTATGGGAATTTGACGGGAGTGTGGCGGGGCGCTTGGACAGGAGGATTATGTACGGCGGGTGCCTGGGAATGTGGACGGGGTATGGCGGTGGTAGCTGGCGGGTAGTGTGACGTATATATTAAGGGAGGGAAAGGGAGAGGAGACATGCGTATATTATAGGATGGCATGGTATGGGAGGTAGTACAGGGACAAGCATTGATATATACAATAATATTATTATAATATAATAAAAATATTATTATTGCTTGTGCAGGTAGGTAGGTACTTTATATGGCAATTTGCCTTGCTTTGTGTGCTGCGCTTGGAACAGTGAGGGAGGAATGGACAAAAAATAAGGGATATAAAATGAATAAAAAATTATAAGTATTAAATACGAACATTGTAAGTAGTAGGTAAGTAGTAGGTATATCGTGTATATGTAATAAGTAGGTACTGGTCAATAATGATTTGCATTGTGTCGTATGCTGTCAGTAGTAATGTGGGCTTTGTGTGGGATGTAGGTAGGTAGGTATATACATGGGTACCTATATAAGGACTTGAGCCCAATGTATGTAACAGTGAACAAGGTTGTCTTTAGCACTTTAGTAACGGTAGTAAGTGGTGAACTGAAGGCAAGGGGGGGAAAACGGACCCAGACAGTAGTAACAGTACAGTAAAGGGGCTGCATGGTTAATCATACAGTGTGCTGTAGCCATAACAAACCCACCTGTCCTCCTCCCGACTGTTTTAAATGACAAAAATAGTATATAACGGATGTAAACCTTTTACAGTTTGTTCAGAAATGAACCATCTTCGCTCCGAACACTTCGCTCCGAACTCTTCGCTCCGCTTCGCCTCGCTACGACTACGACTCCGACTAAAGCAATCGTACATACAAATTGCATCGGTATCGGCTCACACGTCGACATCCGACTTCGACTTCCGGTTCCGCTTCGTAAATGTTTTGAATTATAAATTCATAAACATAAATCCAGTATACACGAATAATAAAGTATTCTGTCTGAATACAACTACAACTTCGACAAAAGCAAACGTTAATTCGTTTCGCTGAGCTACGCCTCGCTTTGATGTTTTAAATTATAAATTCATAAACATAAATCCAGTATACACGAATAATAAAGTATTCTGTCCGAATACAACTACAACTTCGACAAAAGCAAACGTTAATTCGTTTTGCTGAGCTACGCCTCGCTTGGATGTTTTGAATTATAAATTCATAAACATAAATCTAGTATACACGAATATAAAAGTATTCTGTCCGAATACAACTACGAATGGTATAATATTTTATACTTTACTACTCGCATAATAATATCTATTCGATATTATAAACTCTCCGCTACGAATAACTTGATGTATAATTTTTTATACTTTACTACTCGCATAATAATATCTATTCGATATTATAAAACTCTTCGCTACGTCTACTCAAATATAATACTTTAACAACCAAAACTCTGAAATAGAGAATTGGTGTTTTTATTGAATGCATCATGTCATGTTACAAATGCAACTATTTACACTTCGCTACGCACTGCTTGATGTACAACATATTGTGCTTTACTACACTACGCATATATTAAATACACGTTTACATATGTTCGTTGCACTACGACTAATAAAATTCTACTTAATGCTGTGTGCATTTTGTTATGTTACAAATGCAAACATTTACACTTTGCTACGTACTATATGCTTCTACGGCAGACTACGCTTCTATACTCTTTGAATATTAAATAAATTTAATGCATTTTGACAAATAATTGACAATGGTAGTTAGAACTTTGTATTCTAAGTATAGATAAGCATGCAAACTACACTCAACAGAAATGCATATGTATACACCATGTGTTCTTATGCGAATATTACAAAAATACGAAATTGAGCTTTTGGACATGTGACCTACCAGGGGCTATGTAATTAGACGTGCAGAGCGTGCTCCCAAAAGTTTCAAAATTTTTTGTGTTGCCAATAGAAATTTTTAGTTTTAACGCGATATTTAGACTCAACAAAATATGGGTTATTTTATGTGCAAAACGAATTTTTAATTTTCGCTCTAGAAAAAAATAATTTTTTTGTTTATAAGGCGAATTCAATTTTTTTAACGCCAATATGCTTCTCTGATTTTTGTAACCCTAAATATCAAAAAACATTTTAAAAATACGCAATAATAAAGATTTTAGGTATACCCTATTGAGCCCTACTTTTTATAACCTGCTTGTTAAATCAATGTTGCTAAACGAACTTTTTATATTAAACCCGATATTTAGACGTTATCGAGCATGGGCTATTTTATGGCATAGTCATTTTTGTGATTTTCGCGCAAAAATGTTAGGTTTGTTTTAAGGTTAAATTTTTGGGTATGTAAATTTTTTTTCGGACGGACTATTTTTTTTTGATTGTTTAAGCTTGCAGGCTTGCCATCTGCAAAACCAGAATTGGAAAATTCGAAAAAATAAAAACCAGATCGGACAAGCCGGACAAACCGATTCGACCGGTGCACACTATGTATTGCCTTAATCTATATTGCTCGAGAACCAGTTGACGTAGAAAGATGCAACTAGCGCCATCTGATAGATCTTACTTGTAGCTACATTCTGAAGAAACAACAACACCGTGCAAAAAATACTACCCAAGTAAAACCGATATTTCGATTTTCATATGTATCTTTTGAACTAAATGCAATGTTACAAATCTTTTTCTAAATTATCATTGTGCTAGGCAATGCGGAATTAATTACATAAAAAAATCATATGAAAATATCATAAATTTATGGTTTTTGTGTAAACCTGTATAAAACCATGGGATTTTGGAATGATTTTTTCGTAAATTCTGGTACTATTTGCATTTTTATTTTTTCAGTTCCTATTTTCATAAATTGTCTTGTCTTTGCGCTGGCTATGTTCCTTAGTACATTATTTGTAGTTTTCTCTGCAAATAGGTCACACAAGCTTAAATAAGGAAAAATAGTTAGCAAATAGAATAAATAAATAAAATACAGACACTGTGAGTACCTTGTAAATTGTCTGAAGGTAATACATTGGTTCTTGCTAGTGCTGGTTTTTATTTGTTAGTATGCTAGTTGTAATAATTCAAGAGGAATGAGATACAGGATAATAACAAACATGTAGGTAGGCAGGTGAGTACAAAAGTACCTAGATCTATCTAGGGACTTGAGCTCAAAGTATGTAGTATTGTACAAAGCTAGACTTTGCATTAGAGAAGCAGTCGTGAATAGTGAAGTAAAAGTACAGGGAGCAGAATAGATCCATGTAGAGGTAATGCAGTTAAGGGGTGGGCAATAATAAGTTTACACTGCCCTGTACCCTAACGATTTTCTCCTCACCCTTTCGTCTTTCAAACATAATTGAAAATGTATAAATGAAAACTCCACATTGAAAAACATTGTCACTTGTTGGCCACTTCTACGACTACGATCACTACTGCTACCTCTCCTCTCCGCTACGATTACGACTTCGACAAAAGCAAACATTAATTTGTATTGCTTAGCTACGTCTTGCTTCGAAATGTTTTGAATTATAAATTCATAAACATAAATCCAGTATACGCGAATATAAAAGTATTCTGTCCGAATACAACTACGATTTCCGGCTTCGCTTTCGCTTTGTAAATGTTTTGAATTATAAATTCATAAACATAAATCCATTATACACGAATATAACAGTATTCTGTCCGAATACAACTACAACTTCCGGCTTCGCTTCCGCTTTGTAAATGTTTTGAATTATAAATTCATAAACATAAATCCAGTATACACGAATATAAAAGTTTTCTGTCTGAATACAACTACGACTTTGACAAAAGCAAACGTTAATTCGTTTCGCTAAGCTACGCCTCGCTACAATAATGTTTTGAATTTTAAATTCATAAACATAAATCCAATATACACGAATATAAAAGTATTCTGTCCAAATACAACTACGACTTCGACAAAAGCAAACGTTAATTCGTTTTGCTGAGCTACGCCTCGCTTCGATGTTTTTGAATTATAAATTCATAAACATAAATCCAGTATACACGAATATAAAAGTATTCTGTCCGAATACAACTACGACTTCGACAAAAGCAAACGTTAATTTGTTTTGCTGAGTTACGCCTCGCTTTGATGTTTTGAATCATAAATATATAAACATAAATCTAGTATACACGAATATAAAAGTATTCTGTCTGAATACAACTACGACTTATACTTCCGGCTTTTGCTTCCGCTTTCAAATGTTTTGAATTATAAATTCATAAACATGAATCCAGTATACACGAATATAAAAGTATTTTGTCCGAATACAACTACGACTTTGACTACCGGCTTTTGCTTTCGCTTTCAAATGTTTTGAATCATAAATTCATAAACATATATCTAGTATACACGATTAGAAAATTATTTTTTATGAATTTGATTTTTTTTTGCTTACATATAAACGATGAAAGTAATTTTAGAACCCACTGTCACAGGACTGTTTCTATGTGAGTATTGTACATATGCGTTTTTATCTAAGAAGCTACGCAAAAATCATGTAATAAAAAGCCATTCAAAGTACGAACGATATTTAATTTTACAAAACCGTCAGTTTAAAGTGTTTCAAACATTTTTTGAACCAACTGTAATCCAGTTAAGTCAATTAACGTTGGATACAACAAGCTAAATTTTGTTATAAAAAAGCAGCCTTCAGAACATAATGCTAGCAGTAAAAACCCTACCATGCTGATTTTACGTATTTTATTAAAAGTTTTATCTGAAATGTATAAATTATTGCATGTGTTCGAATTATAAATGTTATATTGTAATAACCAAACACGTTTTTAAAGCTTGAAAAGAAAGTGATATATACATTTTTACTTTATGATAGTTGTAAGGTAATGCAATACTGTATGATTCAAACAATTTAACAATTCTGTAAATATAAAAAGTACCACTGTATTAGTATTTACAAAATATGAAAATTACTTAGTAGGTAAATGTAAAATGATTGAAAACATTTAATGATTTTAGATTCATGGTTACTGTTGTTTACTGTATATAAATAAAAAAAGCAGATTGTAGCTAGTAAATAATATATTGCAATAGGCAAAAAGTTTTGTAAATATCTGTGAATATATAGTCATGTAATTAGGAAACATTGAACTAGTAAAAATAGGGAAATACATATAATACAGCTATGTGTGACACCTTTTTATTATTGTTTGCAGTGAGGTACAAATATTAAAAACAAATTAAAATAGCACAAATAGCAGGTTAACTTTATAGTGCAATACAAAGTGTGCTAAAAAGAAGAAATGAAATTGTATAATTGCACTTAAATTATAATAAAAATTAATGATACGTTGTAGTAATACATAAATACAACAATAATGAAAATGTTTAATAAATAAAATCTCGGCTACATATAAATTGTAAAATACTTAAAACGTCTGGTTTACCAAAATTTTGCGCAGTTTTACTAACAGCTGACTTAGTGACAGTCGCAAACTTTTGTATCTATACAATGGCAGAAATTCGTAAATCATATCTAAATTCAAGGCTAAAAGGCTCATTCTCTGCCCTTAGTGGATTTATAAAAAACAATAAGCATTTTCACGACAAGAAAAAAGTTGACAAAGAACTAAGCTAACTTAATTAATTTAGTCTACACAGACCTATAAGGAAGAATTTTAGGCGCAGGAGAACCATTGTGAACATGGCAGGAGACCTTTTTTGCGTTGATTTAAAAATCTTAGGGTCAGTCTTATCAAAAGCGAATTCCGGATATAAAAACATACTTCTTTGCATTGACGCTTTTACAAAAAAGTTTTTTTGTAGATTCATAAATAACAAAAGACCAGAAACAGTAATTAAAGCAATAAAAAGTATAGTCCATGAAGCAAAAATAACACCAATTTATTTATTTACAGACCAAAGTTAGCTGCAAACAGCTAAAAGGGTAACATACAACCAATTCAAACGTTTCAAATTAATTTTGGTATAATATATAGGACTAACAACGATATAAATATATTATTTTGTTACTTATAGGTACTGAATTTCGAGCAGAGTCTTTTCGCAAGTTTTTAAAGAGCAAGGGAATAAAATAATATAATACATATAGTGAGACTAAATCAAGTATAGTAGAAAAAGTCATAAGGTCAGCTATAATACACACTAACTAACAAGTTTTCTATACAAAACTCAATATAAAGTTGACGCACATGCTATAACACAGTATTTGTTTGTTTATGTAGGACCATTTTTGAGAAGGTGGCTAGGTTCATAACAGAAAAGCAAACAAACCGTATTCTTGAAATATTTCCTGCATTTGTAAAAACGTACAACAACACTTTTCATTCAACAATCCAGATGTCGCCTAATAGCGTGAACAGTTTGAATGAAAACGATGTATGGAGAACCATGTACTCAGACCTTATTAACGACACTACTAAACGTAGACCAGTGTTCAAGCCTGGCGACCGTGTGCAAATTAGTCGTACTAAATTAACATTTGAGAAAACTAAGTATAATATAGCGTACCACGTGAGCTAAAATAACAGATTAAAAAACATGTATAAATAGGGAGACTTTCGAACAATCGAGTTAATGTATTTTTATCCTTTACCCAGGCTACAACCAAAGCTTTAGCGTTGAATGGTTCATTGTAAAGTCCGTAAACGTGGAAACTATACCTATAACATACTACTTGGAAGATTTAAATCATAACAGCATTACTGGATCATTTTATAAGGAAGAACTTAGCCGAGTTGAAGAATAAACATGAATTCTACACCGTTTATTCCATACTTTACCAATGCTATCAAGCAGCATATCAACAACAAACGCAGAAGATTAGACAAACACTGCTGTTCCCAATTAGATCGAGACCCAGCAGGTACCGAAAATATCTACATGACGATTACAAGTGACCAGCAAAACAATATTTATACTGCAAACACCCCGTCTAACTTTGTTGCTGTCCTCCCTACCCCTCTAAACCTTGAAAATTACGACGTCGGACTAGTGAGTTTGAGATATACAAGCAGCATACAGCCAGCTATAGTTCAGCATGTACCAGCTACCCCAATACGTAGCGTACGTAGCGCTGAAGTTTCTGACCTCGAGCCTATTAAAAACTGTTTCCCAACTACAAGCCAACAGTAAAAATTTTTTTAACTTCCAGAAACAAGAAACAACAGTACACTAATTCATGACTAGACTTAACGATGCGTTAAAGCTAAATCAAGACAAAGTGCCGCTTCAAATTGAACAAAAAGCTCTCAGCTTAGACCCTGAGGAAATACATATGATCCTTTTAAACGTGTCAAAATCAAACAATGTAATTCTTGCAATCCCCACACCTCTTGCATTGTTTTTTAAGCAAGGCATATCACGGTTTATGTCTGGAAACCATTTACCGTACGACTACTCACGTCAAGAAGATTTTGAGATAATTCCAATAGACACGAACTTCAATTTTGGGGCTGAAAAAATTGAAAGTATGGAGAACGTAATACAGTTATACCAGGGATTTGAGACTTTTATAATTTTCAGAAAACAAATAAATACAGGAGATTCTGACTATCGTAAATGCTTTAAACGTTTTAACTCTAAGATGCGTGATCCAGAAAATAATAACACAAATCTAATAATTGAGTTTTCTTCTGATACAAGCAATACCAAATGCAAATTGACGTTTGAAGGAAACGAAGGGGATTATGTTGTGTTACCCAAACCAATAGCACTGTGCTTAGGCTTGCAGCAACACGACAAGTTTTACAATGGCGCCTACGAATCTGAATTTGACTTTGACGAAGAGAAATACAATGAAATTGTAGACTATGATTACATGAACATACGCCTGTTTCAAATGTGTGCACATTATATGCCAATGAAAGAACCAGAAGAAATGGACTTGGATCACATAGTGCATGAAATTAACCGCACTTTGAATGAGCGGCTTTGGAGTGATACGACTGTTTAGTTTAAACATGAAGACGGACAGCTCAGTATTCCAAACCTACGGGAAGACATTACTGTACAGCTCCCACCACTTGTTAATAGATTCTTTGGGTTTGATGACAATTTCATATTTAAAGATGGTGTCGTCGCCAACTTGCAACCGGAATTAGCAAAGGAAGAAGAACAAGAGAAAGAAAATGAAGAAAATGAAGAAGATGTAGAACCTGAGCATACTAAACTAGCTAAGCAAATGCTTGTAACATGCAATTTGATCGAAAACCAGCTCTATGCTACCCATGCTCTTATGTTGCTGCGCTCAGTTGATATCTCAAGCGAATATAATAAAGAGACAGTGCACAACTTTTTGCTAATATTATATTTGCCACTTAAACAGCAGAAACAGCAAGTAATACGGATTACCCTTTTAAACAAATACCGAAGCCTTGTCACACTGCTTGAGAATTCGCAAACTATTATAAAATTGCAGTTTAAGCCTCGCAAAGTTTAAAACATATTTGATATAAAAAAACATAGTTCTTTATTTGCGAATCATTCTTAATTCAACTCTTAAACAACAAAAACATCATTTTATTTACAGTGCTTCCTAATAAATTAAATTCAAAAATAAATTTGCAGTGCATTACCTTACATGTACAACGACGATCCAATACACAAAGTGGTAGATCTTCTGTAGTTCTTACTTCTGCCCAGTTTCAGAGCAAACGTCTGAAAAATACGGAGAATGGTTGGGTCTGCAAATTGAATTGAACTACGATGAAATTGAAAACCTTGTGTTGTTCTTAACCCAAGATTGCAAATTGTAAAGTTTGTTGTGCGAAAAACATGAATACATTAACTGTGGAAAGTTTGTTGTGTGAGGCATGCCAGTTCTGCTGGTTAAACTATACGCCGTCAAGTGTGCAAACTGTCATGTATAAAACAAACAATACTGTACGCGATGTGAAATGCAAGAAAGCAAAAAGATGAACAAGTACTTGCCAGCTTAAATACACCGTACGATGAGTGGATTGACTTTGATGATTTCAACGATGTTAGCAATTGGTGTGAAGTAACCCGAAGTTTTGAAAATATTGATTGTTTCGTGTGTAAATTCGATCCTGGTGATGTTTCGTCAGTCAGAGGCGAACCCGATGCAGAGTATATTCACAGCATATCTTTGTATAGGGAAACAGTGTACATTTACAAGTACATGCCAGAAATTAAAGTATGCAACTACTGCATGTTTTGGCGATGCTTGAATGTTTTAGAGAATGTTCGAAAATATATTTATGAATACAAAGAAGATGAATACCGAAGCCTTGTCACACTGCCTGAGAATTTGCAAACTATTATAGAATTGCAGTTCAAGCCTCGCAAAGTTTAAAACATATTTAATATAAAAAGACACAGTTTGTCATTTGCGAATCATTCTTAATTCAACTCTCAAACAACAACAACGTCAGCCCAGTTACTTGCAAATTATTTAAACAAACAGTGCAGTGCTTCAATTTATTTACAACATTACCAAACATGTTGTAAATCATGCGTAAAATTGTGTGTAAAAACGTTTACGAATCTGACGCTGGTGACGCACTCCAAATTGTGGAGGAAGAACTTTTAAAAGACAGTTTACTCGGTGAATACTGTACACTCGAACCAATTAAAAACATTGCTACTGAAAACGACTAACAAATGGGGGCTGGAAAAGATACCGTAGGAGTTGGTCTTAAAAACACATTAAACAGCAGTGCAAACAGTGAAATAGGCCTAGAAAATACCCAAAATTTAGTTCCACATAAACTGCGACAGCCATCCAAACGACGTGCAATTTCTAACAAGTGCCGCGTTACTCATTGCCGTACAATTTGTCCTAAAAGAAATAAAAAAGTAGTAAAACGCAATATGCCTAAAATTCAGACTGGCGGACGTTGTGTAGCTCGTCGTAAGGCACAGTCTGGAGGCTCAAGAAAACGCATTGTTCGCCGGCGTGTTCAAACTGGTGGCCGCCTAAGACGTAAACCAGTTACGCATACTAAGCAACGAGGAGGAGTCAGATCATCTGCTCAGTCTGGAGCAGGAAGACGAAGGAGAGCATACAGACGCAAATAACTTATAAACCACTGTACGTTTAATTCTACTTCATTCATCACCTAACCTACAACGAAGCAATATCAACAAAAAATTTGCAGCTCTGGCTTATCATGGATTCCACACCAGGATTTCACGACAAATCTACAATTTACGAGGGCTTTCAAAAATCTATACAGAACAGCCTTATTTTAGACAAGTTGCCCCCAACTAATGTCAGCGTTGAAGAAGCCCCCAAGTATTACCCATACTACCCTGTACTTAGCCCGCGAGATAACGAAAATTCACTCATTTTTGATATTTTGAAATCTAAAGGCAAGTATTACGCCTTAGACGGATCTTTTCTGGATCTCACATGTCGTGTTATTCTAGCAGATGGCAAACCGATAGCAGCTACTGATTTAGTTGCTCCGTGTTCAATGCTGTTTTACGGTTTATTCAGTAACATGGAGTTGTATTTAAATGGCCAGCTAATTAGTGACAACTCAAATCATCACGCCATCAGTTCTTACTTAAGAAAGGAACTTGCATCCAATCCAATTGAAAAGAAAAACGGCATGTTGTACCAGTTGTACATACCCAACACTACTCCAGATACATTTACTAAAACTGACGACGGCTTCATGGCTCGATATAATATTGCTAGTGAATCAAAGCCGTTTACAATGGTGGGAAGGCCAAAATCGCCATTCTTCACACAGACTCGAATGTTACCAGGAGAAACTGATATCCGAATAATTATGAGAAGATCTCACCCTGCTTTTTGCATTGATGCAGAAACTAAAACCAGAACCGGGTACTCTGGTTGCCCGTTTCGCGTGGACATTGTAAATGCTGTACTGTACGTGAAGAGACAGACCGTTTCACTACTAGCTATTAAAAAGCATCGGCTTAACCTTAATAATGGTACGCTCAAGTACCCGTGTATTGAACCTGAAATCAAGAACTTTGTTATTCCATCTGGCGTGAGTTCACATTCCTTGGATAATTGCATTAACGGCAGATTACCACAAGTTATTGTGTTTGGCCTGGTGGATTCTGAAGCGTATCTGGAAAAACTCACAAAATCCTTTTGCAACTTTCAACATTTTAACTTGAGTGAAATTACTGTCTCAATGAACCAAGAAGCAATTGAATACAAGACGTTGCCTTTAAGTTTCAAGAAAGAAGATGGATCAGGAGAAGATAACTTTTTGCTGGCTCTGAACACCCTTAAAAGAACAGCAGCAAATCCAAGCCTCGGTAACGGGGTAAATAGAAACAACTATACAAAGGGAAGAGTCTTATTTGCATTTGAGCTTGTACCCACACAAGCCAATGCTTTAAGCGTGAACAAAACTGGACAGGTCCAAATAAGTTTGAAGTTTAGAACCGCACTAACTAAATCAGTGACAGCTATTTTATATAGCCAATATCAAAACATTATTGAGATTGACCGCAACCAACAAGTTATCATCAACCGTTAAAATGTAAAGTACCAAACAAGTTTGTGCAAAAACAAAAAACAATTTAGCTCCAAGTATATATATATTAATGTATCTATAACAAGCCTGTCTGTTCCTTTACAGATGTTGAACAAACAACAACGTTCACATTATGAACACTGGAGAATTACAACAATGTCTCAAAATCTTACTTGGAGAAACTCAAGTAAAGTTCTACGTTATTGCAGCAGATCAAATGCGGTCAACTTTGCTTAGCGCAGAAAAAAGAAACAAAGGAACAACTTACCCTATTGCAATTATTCAAAATACAGACAAGTTGGAAAGCCCTGGGAAGCACTGGTTTTTTTACTAGGTGACTTCAAAGGACAGCTTCGAATATTTTGACTCGTATGGAAATCCAATTCAACGGTATCGAAATTTGCAATTGCCAGGAAACCATATGGTGGCTGAAAACTGCACAGTGCTACAAAGCGGCAGATCAACAGTGTGTGGAATGTATTGTATATATTATCTCTACTCTAGAGCTTTAGGAATTAGCTATAAAAATTTTTGAGTATATTTACAAGCTCTGTACTATTTAATGATAGAAAAATAAGGAAATTTATAGAAATGATCCCTAGTGTAATACCGAATATGTATAGCGTACCACCTAAACTACAGTCTAATACATTTAAAGTTTCGTGTTCAGAGTTTTGCCATAGTTTATTTATGTACTATTAAATATTATTGTAATATTGTGTAAGAAGTGTAGCCTAACTTTATAAAAAAAGTATCACAAATTTATTATAAATAGCAGTATATGTAAAAACTTTTGTCAGTAGCAGTTTAGATTTTATAATGTCAACAGCAACCACTGTCGACTTTAGATTAATTCACCCTTTTACGGCTATGATATGTGGCCCTAGTTCATCAGGAAAAAGTACTCTCTGTCTAGAAACTGTTAAGCACCGAAAACAAATTATTAGCGACAAAATAAATAAAGTAATATATGTTAGTGTACATACAAACCCAAAACAGTTTTCTGGCATTGATTTTGCATCGGACAGTGAAATAACATTAGTGTCAGATATAAATAACATTGTAGCATTGTTAGATGATATCAACAGCCCGTGCCTATTAGTTTTAGATGACCACCTAAACTTTGCTGAATCAAACCCAAAGGCCAGACTCTTAGTTCAGAAAATATTTACTGAGTTGTCCCATCATATGGACTTTAGTGTTATACTTGTTCTGCAAAACCCGTTTACGAAAGAGTTGAGAACTTCAAGCTTAAATACCAAATACGAGATATTGTTTGACGTACCAAGAGATAGAAGCATTATTAGCCAAATTTTAAGACAGGTGATGCCTGGACGTCCCAAGTTCCTGCAAGAAGCATACGAAAAAGCATGCAGTTTACGCCAAAACAGTTACATAATGCTAGATTTGCATCCAAAGTGTCACAATCCTACAACATATGTGCGAAATAACGTATTTCCGAGTAATGGTACTGACATTTACGTACCAACTTAACCATAAAAATGGCTCAAACAAACAATAATGGCTGTCGTTTTGAACAAAATTACAAGTTTTTGTCAAATTTAACATTTTACAAGTCTAAGGAATACAAAAATCTTATAACCAGTGCAACGTCTGAACCATTATATGCCTTAGCTAAAACTATATATAACGTGAATAAATTTTGCAAACATCCACTTAAAGGATACAATACTCAAATAAAGACGCTAATAAGGCAATTAACGTGTGACGATATACTACGCCTGCGCAAAGTTTTACTCAAGTATCATAAACTTATTTAAGCAATTTTAGCTACAGTGTTTTATAAGGTGTACAAAAGTGAAATTTGTCGTACTACTTTATTCTCTGGCATAATTTGTGACAAGTTCTTTACGTGTTAACAAATAAAAAAAATGACAACAGTTATGAAGGCAATTGAGCCAAAGCTGTATGCTGAGCTTATGAAAATACGTGCAGAACAGACTAATAATAAACCTGCCTATACACCCAATCCAGCAGCTGCCCTTGCCACTCCTAGCCAATTTGACAATACACAACTGCAAGACTTACAAAATGGCAATGGAACAGGAAATTCTAAGGAAACTCTTAAACGACAAGATTGGATTCAGTACGAAGAAATGATTTCAAGACCCATTAAACGAAAACGGCGTAAAATAAGTGCATAAATATTCTTGCACAACTAAATGCAAAAACTTATATAAACAGTTGCAAATTTTCAATTGTCACCAGTTGCATACAACAACTCACAGCGTTCAATACTTAACATCAACAATGCCTTCAATACGCATACACGTTGCAGTGCTGCTTGTGCTTCCGGCACTTGCATTGGCATGCAACAATGTAGCTGCAGCTGATGTGTTAGCTGCGCCACCTGTGACTAAAGATACTCAATATAAACACGCCACAAAATCCTCTGAAAATAGTAAAAGCCAAATGGACGGGACTGAACCAGCTCAGCAGTTTAATACTACGCAACTTCCGCTAATTCAATCCAATTCATTTTATAAATTTATACTTCAAGCATTAAAGTATATGCTTGAAAGTCTAAATGCCCAGAATGGAATCATCATGGACGTGGTCGAGAAGTTTCAACACACAGAAGCTAAGCCGTTGGTACACAACACATTTGATTACATATGTAAGTGAATAAAAACATTTGTTCACTGACTCGTAAGTTTGACTTATATACCTTATACAGTGAAAACTTGTATAGCTAATAGTAGTTTAACTAGCACTATGTATATACACATACTAATACATGGCTTTTGTTTTCTGTTTCGGCGTATGTACAGCTATCTACGTGTCATTCATCCTAGTTCAGCTCTTGTTTGTATTCAAAATTATAAAGCTGTTCAGAAAGAGGAAAACCTGGCCCCCTAAAGAAGTGGGTGAAGACCAACAAGTGGGCGTAATTGAGCGGCTCGAAGATTCAGTTATAAATACTGGTATCCAACTGACTCAGCCTCACACTACTTGCAGCAGCAGTTCACGCACCTAACTCAAGAAACTAAGAAGTCTAAAAACCATACATCTACACAGCTCACAGTTCCAGGCAGGACTCTACTGCTGTATCGGAAACCCAACCGTGGTGTTTCACATTACCCTCCTCTATAGTTAAAGTATTGCTTTACTAACATGGACCCCCAAATTACCCCATCCTACACGACACGAGTTGTTGGCGCACAACTGCATTACGAACAAGAAGATTACCTTTTGCCCACAGTGCTCGGATCATCCCCCAACCACTTTAAGTGTTCTTTTCCCCACTGTCCGTTCAAGTGTTACTTTCACGTACCGTATAAGTCCCATGTGGAGCACGTACATCAATGTGAAGATTGCAACCTGTTTTGTTTAAACAAACAGCACCACCAATGCTCTCATGTTGGAGAAAGACTTGGGCACATTGAGAACTGCAGCCAAAATCTTGTAGGGGGCGGCACCAGTCGATCGGGTACAACATATAGACCAACTACAAGCACAGCTAGCCAACCAATTAGAAAACGACTACGCCGTTCACCTCAAATAGACTTGGACGTGTTTCAAGAATATTCGCGATATCATAAGGGAATGATTGTAATCTACATTTACAAGCCAATTGAAACATTTGCAAGTATTGAAACAATAATGGCAGAATTGCATAATCCCTTTGTGAAGTTACTGACACGAAACCTAAGTGTACATAGTGGTATTAAAGCTCAGCTTATAATTGTCGCTACAATGGAATTAGAAGTTGAAGTGGAAACAGAAAAAACTATAAAAGTGCGTTATCCAACCTTCACAGGTCAGAATTACGATATATTTAATACAAGTGAAATTGACAAGTTTGTATTAAATAGCACAAATGAGTGTGTAGAAAGACTGACCGATTTCAACAAGTATGGAACCAGATGGGTACTTCGCGAAATCGAATCAGTTCAGGTGAAGATTGGTGTACTAAACTTATTTGCAAACGCGGAAGCAAAAGGATACATCAAGTTTCCTAAAATAAAACCTAAAAAAGAAGGATATTTAAACATCAAAAATAAATGCAACGAGTGTTTCAAGTTCTGCGTTGCTGCTCATCGGTTTCGACATAGAATAACAGACACTAAAATGTACAAACTAAAGTTACAAAACAAAGTGCAAAACGTGAGACAATTAAAGCAAGGTTTAGAGTTCCCAGAGCAGTACCGACCATACTTTTCCCGATTTGATTTTACTGATGTTAAATTTTTGTTGCAAATAGACAACTTGACTGGATTTAAAACATTTGAAATAAACAATAATCTTGGAATCAACATTTGGAGCCACCGTCAGGATCAAATTATCCAAATCCGAAGATGCCAAAATAACGACATTAGTGAGAAGTGTAATTTATTACTGATGCATAATAATACGCAATTTTATTGCCAACTGTGTTTCAGATCGTTTAATTCTGAACAGAATTTAGATCAACATCTAGAAAACTGCCAAACTCTTGTAACAAAAAACATTGTGTTTCCAGAAATACACGAACGAATCAAGTTTTTAAAACTGTGGCAAACTTTGCCGTACCCTTACGTCATTGTTTACAAGTTTTCAACTTTTTTAAACCCCATTGAAGATTCAAGATCTGCAAAAAACAATATCAAGATTTCAAACGAAATTCTTCCAGCCGCATATTCGTTTGTTGTTATAAGTCAAATGAAATACTACGATAAGGTTATAGCAGTGGAGTATTTTAATGGTCTAAATTTGATGACTTATTTCTTTAAAAGAATATTTACTTGGGCAAAAAAGTTATTGTCTAAAATAAGAAACACCAACAACTTTGTACAGCCATCAGAAGAAGAAAAAAAACAATTTAATGAAGCATTACATTGTCACATGTGCAAACGTGAATTTGACAACAATAAGAAGATATTTAAAAATTTTCATCATAACCACCACCAGGGTAACTTTGAGTTTGCAGCAAAAAAAGGTCAAAGGTCAAAGGAACTTTATTTGTAAGGGGTTTGGTGTTTCTAATCAATTGATCAGTTCTCCCAACACGAGCCCCCGTGTGACTAGCTTACCCCGTACTAACACAGAGCCAAGTAAGCCTTTAATGACATAGGTCGCCACACATGTGGAGAGCCCGGCGTTTAAGATCAACTTTCTCACGAAAGAGATCCGAGGCTAGCGGGAATTGAACCCACGCCGTCAACAGCATTGGAGAGCCTCAGACGCTATGTCTCGCTCGGCACCACTGGACCACCAGGGCTCTCCACCAGCATGCAGCTGATGTAATCTACAAATAAGGGACAAGTTTGAAATACCTATAATTTCACACTGTGGAAGAACAATTAACTGCCACCTATTAATTAGTGCAATGAAAACAAATAACTTCAAAGCTAAGGATGTCAAAGTTATTGCAAAATCCGCCAGTGATATAAAATCTATAACAATAACTTCAAAGGATACTTGGCTACCAGATCTTCATCTCTAATACCCACAAGACAAGAACACTGGAGAACAGTATACTGGAAAAAAATTCAACTCAAAAGTTAAAGTTCGTTTTATCGATTCCAGTTTATTTATGGATACAAGTTTAACAGATTTGGTTGAATCTTTAAAATCACGAAATAAACAAGATCTAAAACTTGTGTCACAGTGTGTGTCGCATTTTGCTCCTTTAAGTAAAATAAAATCGACAAACCCAGAAGCTCAGCAATATAAAGAAAACTGTATTAAACTGTTACAGACGCCCCTGTGCTTTCCGTTTAAGGCACTAAACAATCGTTCTGCATTTTCAAAGAAACTTATTTTAAGAGAACAATTTCAGCGATCAATACTAGACGACGGGCCAATTTCCGAAACAGAATGGGAACTTGTGCTAAAAGTGTGTACTCAATTTGAACTTACAACATTGCGCGATTATACAAGGGTTTCGTGTATGATAGAAACACTTTTACTTGCTGAAGTATGGCAAAACTTTAGAAAGCTTGGACTTCAAAACTACCAACTGGACCCAACTTACTCCATGACGCTGCCCAGCTTCTCTTCGGAGTGTTTTCTAAAATTCACGGATGCTGAAATTGATTACATAAGAGATCAAAGAATATTAGACATTGCGACAAACGGAATACGCAGCGGTCAGTGTATATTCACTCAAAAACATGTAGTTGCCAACCATGAGCGATGTCCAGAAGGATTTGACGAGTCAAAACCTCGCAAGCAATTGCTATCACTAGACATCAACAGTTTGTATGCATATTGCTTAAAACAGCTAATGCCAGTGTCAGATTACGAGTACATAGAAGCCAAAGACCTAAAACATATCAACTGGGCTGATTCTGACTTTGGCAACGAAGAGGGTAGCTTTGGATATATACTAGTAGTAAATTTGGAATACCCTGCACATTTACACAAACGAGACGAAAACCTGCCTCTTGCAATGGAAAAGCAAACATTAAATCTACAGGACGTTGCTGCTATCATGTGCCCAAATAAAACTACAACTGCCAGTTTGCAGCGGCAAGTATCCCGCCCCCAATTAATGTTAACTCTTCATAACAAGTACAAGTATACAGTGCATTTCAAGGCTCTGCAGTATTATTTGTCTAAGGGATTAGTTTTACTTAAAGTTCATTGTGGCGTAAGATTTAAACAACAACGCTGTTTTAAACCATACATTGATGTTAACTTGGAAAAACGCAAAGCAGCTAAAACAGAATTTGAGAACAAAGCACTTAAAAAAAATAACAATTTAATTTACGGAGAAACAATTACAAATATTTTGGAATTTGTTAATGCTCATATTTGTACAAGTGCATCAGAAGCTGAAAAATCATTAGCATCTCCTCGTTGCAAAGACTTTGAGGGATTTTCAGAAGATCTCAGCATATTCACAGAAGAATTAAAAACATACCGCGTTACTAACTCGCCATTAACTGGAGTCGTTATTTTATATACTGCAAAAAACTTGAAACATTCCAGACAATGTTCCTTAGAAGACTCACAGGCACTACAAACTCAACACCAGGGTTTTTTCTTCGCCTAGAAACTGGTGCACAAAACATAAAACTTATTTTATTTAAAGCAGTGCTTAAGTTCCTGGAGAAAATGCTAAACGCCAATGAAAGCAACATTACTAAGAACTGCTACCATGAAATAATGAAGATTAAAACTACAGACCCTCGATACAACTGGATGGTGCAAGTGAGAAAGTTGTTTTCTGACGCTTCACTTGAGAAAGTGCTAGAAAACATAAATAGTGAATACATCAAGAAGCACAAAACAAAAATAGTAGAAAAGTATCGACTTAGCTGTATCAACAAAGACGTTCTCAGAATGCAGAACTGTACGACAATGACACAATACTGCCGCTTAAAGACGCATGCCCTAAAATCGGACTATTTTGAAATGGACCTGGCATGGAACATGACAAAGTTCGTGTTGAACCTAAGAACTGGCCACCCTAGAATTGTTCTAAGAGGAAAGTCAACTAACCTAAATGGCATGAACATGATATGGAAGCGGGCAGAAAGGATTGATTGCGATTTATGTGGAAAAGAAGTAGAAGACGTCTACCATATTATGATAAGCTGTCAACATTATATACCACCACGAAAGAAATTTCTCAAGCTATTATCGACTAGCAAACCGACGAGAGAGACGTTGACGTCAATAATCTTCAGCTTCTACCCTGGCGCTGAAGGTTTTGGACAACTCTTCAATTTTTGGGACGAAGCCCTAAGAATACGAAACTTCTACTACAGCTGCATTGGAGAAGAATAACCATTCCTCTTCCATCTACGATAATATTATTACTTATATTTAGTTTTCTGCTCAGTGTATCCTCAGTAGGTGTTTCAGTATCGCTCCCGTAATTTGCTATGCTCATACGCATGCGCTTAAATGTTTCCCGCGTTATTCGCTCTGCTCAGTGCCAGTGCTTTAATATCGCCCCCGTAATTTGCTCTGCCCAGTGCTTGTGCTTCAGTATCGCCCCCGTAATTTGCTCCGCCCAGTGCTTGTGCTTCAGTATCACCCCCGTAATTTGCTCTGCCCAGTGCTTGTGCTTCAGTATCGCCCCTGTAATTTGCTCTGCTTAGTGCTGGTGTTTCAGTATCGCCCCCGTAATTTGCTCTGCCCAGTGCTTGTGCCTCAGTATCGCCCCCATAATTTGCTCTGCCCAGTGCTTGTGCTTCAATATTGCCCCCGTAATTTGCTCTGCCCAGTGCTTGTGCTTCAGTATCGCCCCCGTAATTTGCCCTGCCCAGTGCTTGTGCTTCAGTATTGTCCCCGTAATTTGCTCTGCCCAATGCTGGTGCTTCAGAACAGCCTATAAAATCTGCTTTGCTCAGTAAAAGTACCTAACCTTCAACCCCTTATAATGGCCAATTCACTAAATTATATCTCTACTGTACTGCCTTTGTGTATGATATACCATATTCTGTACATTAATAATTGATGACCATAACAGGCAAATGATCTTGACGGAAAGCGGTAGTACACGAGGGTTTCCAGCCAAGTGGAGCTGGATCGTCATCCAAAATTTAATATTCAAAACTATACACTATATATCATGCAATACTAAACTGTAACTTTCTTAACAATATATGCATGCATTTATGTCTGCAATTTATGTATAATTAATTTTTTTTTTAGGGAACACTAAAATAACTAAATTTCATATTAACGTTTTTCATTATAACTAAGGACTAATAGAATTGTGTAAATCTCTATTTGTATATATCTAAACAATGTTGTATGGGCTGCGGCCAAATCGACAAAATGAATAAATTATTATATTATTATTATTATTATATACTGCAAAAGTTTTGTTCTATAAAAAATGGGATCGTCTCTGTGAGATATTTCACGACAAGGCACATCTGGATTACAGTGATACAGACGGGTATGAAATGCACACAATTGACGAGCTAAATACCTTCTGGGACGATATTTTTTAAGCAAAAGTGGAGTTTGATTTTAGCAAAATTCCTCGCGACCACGAGTTCTTTAAAATGTATGAGCACCAGTACCCAGGTTTGCACAGTCTAAATAAAGACAAAAGCGGAAAGTTAAGAATACAAAGCTTAGACTTAAAAGAACCTATTATTTTAAAACCAAAAATGTATAGTTCATTGTACTTGAACGACACTCAACAACAAAAGTGTGCGGGAATTTCAGCAGTTGCAATGAGGCAGTGTAAACACAACAAGTATAAGCAAATGTTGGCAACAAACAAACCTTGTAAAATAAATGTGAATTCTGTAAGGTCTAATGACCATAACTTGTACATTGTAAACTTTAATAGATTGGCATTTAACTCTTTGGATTTATCTCGAGTATTTCCAGATCCAACTAATTGTAATTATAGTATGCCCTTTGGCCATGTTAATTTACGTAAGACATAACTTGGTTTGCAACATGAACGTGAAACAAAAACTTGTAAATATGTAAATATTGTAAAAACAAACTTTGTAAATAATAGCTTTAGTTAAGAAACATAATACTTGTATGTGTAAACTTGTGTAAACAACTGTAGTTTTTAGTTTAATTATAAGTAGCACTATGTATTTAATGTTAGCCTAATAATATACTATAAATATAAATTTAAAAAAAATATAAGTTAATTGTAAAACGGATGTATTGTAAGATGTACATATGTGTAAATATTGAATTTGCGTTGTGTAAATATTTAATTTAAGTTGAGTTTAATTTAGAATACTGAAAACCATTATGTAAATATCAATATAAATTGTGTCGGTGTAGCAAGAAAATTTCAAAAAAAAATAAAATGTAAATATGTAAATACTTTAATTAAATGACTTTATTTGCATTTCTCCTGGTTCATTTTACTTATATTCCTATAACTAGCATACAACACAAGGGAAATTCTTATTCATAGGGAGCTACCTATGTAAGTACCTACCTATCACCCACGTACCTACCCACCTACAAAGATACACGGATTTATATAATATTATGATTAATTCAATAGTATAATGCATTAATTACTGTACACAATGCCAGTCCATGTCACCCAATGCATCTCAATATATCTGTCCTCTCGTTCCCATCATATCTTCCCGTTCGTTCCCGTTTTCATTCCTTCCATATCTGCCCATAATATCTTTCCCGTTCCTTCCCATATACCTTCACGGATACCTTCCCAGCTACTTCGTCTTTCTCACTCCCAACATCAAAACTCACCCCACCAACCCCAAAACACTCCTATGCCACAACCTAGTAGCCACAACGGTAACTATCCCAGTAGTCTCGATTCTTGACTGTCTTAATTACCTCAATACAATTGTGTGTGCTAGCAAGGATTTCTTAACATATTTTAAATTGAGCCTTCATGGCAAAATTGAAAAAGCTGTCCTTGCCAATATCGGTGTCGGTAACACTCGTTTGACAGTAAACACCATCCAACTGAATGAAGTCCCATTGAAAGGCAAACGCTGGTTTAATTTTTTTCCAAATGTAACGCACTTAAAAGTAATGTGCAAATATTCTTACAGCCTTGAGAACCGAAACTGGATCTGGACAGCATTTCCGAAATTAAAGAAATTTGAAATTTTTGGTTTCACATTTATCGGTGATACAACTGTGATGGACACGTTCTTCACCGGAATTTCTCACGAATTATGTGAAAAACTACAGAAGGACGGCGAAACTCCAACTAAATTAAGATCGGGCCCTGCGCATGTTATTGAACGGATTCAGCTATACATTGGGGATTGCAAGAGTAAGTGGATTTTATACCAATTAATTTTGAAACGAATAATTGTGTTACATTCCTATGTAGTATAATTATGTGACAACAAAAAGTGTTTAGAAAATAAGAAGCAAATTATAGTGTCGTATTCAATGCTATTTTAGATTGACAAGAATTCAAAATCAACTTTGCAAACACAATACACTGGAAGTTTGCTTCAAATGTTACAGCTGCCTACGGGTTTGAGGAAATATTTCACCAGACAAAAATTGTGTTTTCCTTCAAGTCAATAAAATGGAGCGCGGAAGGTATCGAAGGTAATAACAATAACAAATGAAAGTTATAAAACCTACGGCATTATAGTTTTTAAATAAGGTGTTTAAGGATCTAATTAATTGTTCAGATACTTTTTCTAAAGATTTTATATTAGTTAAAATATCTAAAATTGATATAATTTCAGACACACACAAACATTTGGATCCAGTTGCTGCCTACGTAGACATTCAAGTGAAGAAGTAAATTACTATTACTTACTTACGAGCTGCTGTTTCCCAAAACAAAATGTCAGCTGCTAAAAAGGAAATTAAATTAAAACAACTAAAAGAGTAGCACAGTTGTATTCTGTATGTTTTAATTTACATTTAGCATTGTATACATATACAATGCCATGCGAGTACTTGCAACATGTATTGAAATTTAGAAACCTGTACATTTTTCCATATTTAACAATTTAATTACTAATTCGTCCTTGTCAATTCTGCTTTAGCTTCTACAACATTGCATTGGGTTAAATGTTACGTACACATTTTCATCCGTAAAATATTTAAACTAAGGCTTAAAAAAGTAATAAAAACAAATATTGATGCAGAAATCTCCAAGTCGAATACAGATTTATTATCTTACTCATCGCTGACCTTTGCATGTTGTGAACTAGTATGCCTTGATGTTTGTAGGATAAGTATAAGAAATCAAAGTGACACGTAAAAGAATAAAAACCTGAAGGACAAACTTTGCCCTCGGTTTTTCTTGACGGGTAGTTACAACTTCCTGCATTTACTTCAGAGCATTTAGAAAATCAGTGCTTACATTACCATGTGATTGGCACCTTCGCCAGCGCTCGTCCTTTATTTATGCAAAATGAAATTACCTACTGTCCAAAGCATCCACAGAGATACTTTACCAATTAGGCCCACCGGTGAGTTGGCCGCGCATGCGCCCTCCATCTTATACCAGTATACGAAACCAACCATTGCAGCATCTTAGCATTTCGCTATCTCCTTGTTACAACAGCCGAATTTAAATCTTCGTTTGCGGGAAATTATTTAAGGTAGGATTTTTATATAATATAGAAAATGGTTTTATGAGTTGCGGGTTTTAACCAAGGAGATAGCGAAATGCTAAGATGCTGCAATGGTTGGTTTCGTATACTGGTATAAGATGGAGGGCGCATGCGCGGCCAACTCACCTGTGGGCCTAATTGGTAAAGTATCTCTGTGGATGCTTTGAACAGTAGACAAAACTCTATTTTTTATTAGAAGATACATATTATAACCTGGTAAAAATCATTGGTACTGCGCATCTAAAAAATTTTCTTTTTAATAAATTAGTAATAGGTTGTTTTCTATATCTCTATAATTGTGCTGAAAAATACTAAATGCACGAAACACAATCCTGATCCTAAAATTGCATCTTTAGTTCGAACTCTTTTCTTTAGTGGAATTTTATCATGATGTAAGAAACTTAAAGGTATTGCTGACTATTTACTCGTTATAAAAATAAATTCTGCGTCTTGTCTGTGCATGATGAAATAAAATCTAATACTGGCACTGCGTCCCACGCATGCTTGTGAAATTTGAAAGAATTTAAAACATATTATATCCATGTATCGTACATAGTTATTTACAACTCAAAATTACAATAATATTCAGTAAGAAAATAAAGCTAAAATGGAAAACTATGAAATGAGGGATTGCAACTATTAGTTCTTTAAACTCATTTTCCATTCCAAAGCCGACGACCGACGATTTTTACAGTGAACGCAGCGCAGTAGCCTGTAAGTAATTATTCATTAACTTTTTTATCCAAATTTAAACGTAGTCAGCTACTGGATCCAAATGTTTAAGTGTTTCTGAAACGATATCAATTTTAAAAAAGTATTATTAAATATATAATATTTACCTAGTGGTTGTCAAAACAATCGGAACTTTGAACTAATTTAACAACGTCGACAGCTCTCTGCTGTAGAATTAATAAAACATTGACACTTTTTTACGATGAACTGAATGGATATGTATTGTGAAAAACTACTTCGAATTTTCTAAACGCTCAATTTAATCGACTTCAAAAAAACACGATGTTCATCCGGTAGAATACTTCGTGAAATTCATGATTAGCTGTAACTTCTTATGCAAAAATTTCTCTACTTTCGTCGTTTATTCCCATACAACGCAACAAAACCTTGGAAATAAGAGTTAAAAAGCTGGAAATATCTATGTAGTTTAAACAGCAAAATCCGAAAATTGTCAACTGATTTCAATAATGTAATCGATGACATGCACTTTTCATATAGACTCAATCACCCCTTTGATTTTTTTAATGTACCACTGGTTTGAATAAAAAGGTTTTTAGGACCCACTTATATCATATAATTATGTACCATCTTACGTATCTTAAGGATTGCGTGTAAATAAATATCTTTAAGATTGCATCTTACTACAATACCAGATGCGCTGACCCTGCTAAATGATGATATCCTTAACGCATGATATAATAATGTATAATTAGGTAAATATTTTTATTAGTACATGTACTATAATTTCGGAAGAATGGGCCATGGGCAGTATTAACAATGAACAGTTATGGACACTACCTGCCGCTCCGCCGACCTGCACAATCAGGTGAGGTTGGAGCTACCATTACATATTTATAGACAACTGTGGAACCTGTCCAAATGCGCGCTAATTTAAAAGTTACGACCTGCAGTACAAAAGTACTGAACTGAAACTGAAGACTGGGAAGCAAGACGTATTTCCCAATACTTGCTTGTTATGATTTCTTAAGACCTCAACAACAAATTATCATTCCTATTAACCTTCTTAAAGTATTTAGTTCCAAATTAAAGAGGATCTTTCATATCTTCAGTTTGTGGTATGTAGTATCTGATAATTAATTTACATTATTCATAAGCAAACAATCATTTAACATTTCAAGAAGTTCATTTTGTGTATCTGAATATGTGTTGACATGTATTAGTTATTTTAATGTCCGTGCCTGGTACAGTGTATTTATGTATTAGCAATTTGAAACCGTATATTTTAGCTTATACGTCGCCCTGCCCTAAAAAGGATATTCAATTATTGTTCATATTTTGTTAGGCCGAGGCCCGAGGCAAAAAAAAAAAAAGAGCTTTAGTAATACACCACACTTTTATTTCTGGAATTGGTAATGTTTGAGTTGGTGGGCATTTTCAGTCTATTTCTGTTTAAGCTACACTCGAGTGCAAGGCTTTCCACTATAACGCACAACAACTATAACCCTTGGAATAAACTCTATTTCCAATAAACAACCTTTTTCAAAAATATACTATTTGTTAGAGATTGACAGGGCACAGTGATAAGGAGGAACATATTATCCATTGCCACTGTCCGTCCCTGTTGTAAGTCCTTGGAACATTAGCCCTGCAATTATGAATTAGGGTAGTTTGTTGACTTCTTGAGGTTTCTATAAATAAACAGAAAGTGGAACATAAAGCCAAAGGCCACATTAACTGCTGCTTAGTATTTAATTCTTCGTGATTATTTTTATTTCCACTTTTGCCCCTGCCATGTTATGACTGCTACTATACGGCTCTGTACTGAACCCTGTGAAATTCTGATAATTTGAAAATATCTGCAGTTTCTGAACCAATTTATTGTTAATTCAAAGCCTAATATAACTTTGTGAACTAATTCATTTGATTGAAAGTACGAAAATTGTGTACTACAGAAATCAAATTGTGGACAGCTTCGATAAAAATGTCACAAGCTGAATCTCAAGATCTGATGAGTCGAAATGAAAATAAAGAAATCCCAACGACCAGTTCAGATGGAATTTCATCCCCAATAAACAATCCCTTGGACTCTAATAGTGCTTCTGTGAGTAGTAATCCACCGCACTACTGTACTGCTACGTCTAGTTTCACTGCAAATTTACAGGAGGTGAATAATGCTTTGGACACGCGAGGGAGTGAAGTTGGACTGAATGAAGATGTACGTAAATTGCATAAATATAATATTTGTCTGTACTATACACACGTAATACATATAATAATTTTGACAGTAATTTAATAATTAAAACTGTTTTGTGGGCAAAATACGTAGATCCTGCATGTGATACTGAGCCACCTTGAAATTCTGACTAAAATAGACCTTTTTAACTTTCGCTTCGTGAACCGATGTTGGCGCAATGTTGCCACTTCAGTTCTTCTTAAACGATGTGCTTGTGACATCGCTCTAGGAATCTGTCAAGTGACACCTGGTTCTGGTTCTGGTTCTGTTCATCCCAAACCAATGTCTTACCCCCAACTCTTCGCGTTACGCTATTTTGCACCTCCTAATGAACCCAACCCGCCCATTTTCAAATATTTGAACGCTCGACCACCTCATAGCTTTCTTCCAGATCTCATTCAAGTAATCTCTGCATCGCCAAAATTCCCCTCGAACAGCATCACATTTCATCACGGATGTGAACACGCCCTTGCAAATCTAAGTTCATCTCCAGCCAATGAGAACCAAGTGCTTGGGGAAGAAGATGATCAAATTCTGAGATTATTCTCACTCTACGGTAAGAAAATCAAAAATCTTTCATTTCTACAGGAAACATCCAATTCCACCATCCAAAAGCTTCTTGATGTCCATTTGCCAAATGTAACTTGCTTGAATCTGCGAAATTGTCCTAACTTAAACGTAACCAAGAGGTAGGAAATCCGAATTATTTATTTCCCGCCTTTAAAGCCTGAAAAGATTCTAAAACTCGAATGTCTTTACATGGGAAGGGAGCTGACGTTCAATGAAGGTAAAATTTTTCTTTTGGAAGAGCTTGTGAATAGCTCACCGAATTTAAAGGAAATTCACGATGCAGGCATTGCAGCCCTTTCAGTTTTGGTCGGATTGAAAAAAGTTCATCTGATTAAATCTTTTAATGTAAATCTCTGGCTTTACTCGCCATATTCCTATCATCTCAAGGACAAGTGTGCTCTAACCAATTGCTTGTCTCCACTTAAGCTACGTAAATTAACTATGCAGTTTGGCAAAACTGGCGAAGCTGACATTTTAGAAAGCGGAGCGACAAGAATCGTTAATATGATCTTACAGGAAAGCAAGGACACTTTGGAACACTTGGAACTTCTTATGAGCCCCAACACACATCTTGGCGTTATTCAATTCCCGTCGATGAAAAAACTAAAATGTTTAAATTTGGTGCGGCAACTTAATACCTACTGCCAATATCAACTTGAGCCAAGAGCAGCGATCGCAGAGCGGTCAAGACTTGCTTGGGAAAACTTACCAGGTAAACAATGGGTCAATAACCTTCACGCGTTTCGGTTTGAAAACGAACAAAGTCCGACCCGAATTCCTGCAGGTTATTTTCCCGCGCTGTCGGAAGTCTGTCTTGATGTGGATCCCGTGTCATGTAAGACGTACCACAATCTTCTGGCTTTCTTTACGTTAGAACACCATGGTACTTGGGATGGAAGCGTTATTACTGGAGACATCCTGCCCAGCGTCATTACTTTAGAGCTGACTAATTTTCCATATCGTGACGTAGGACTGGGGAAGTTGTTTCCAAATTTGACCGATTTAAAAATACAGTGTTTATCCCTTGACAAAATGAGCAACTGGGTCTGGGCAGCATTTCCAAAATTAGAGAGATTTAAATTGTATGATTTTGTGCCTTGTTGGGAAATAAAAGGACACTACAGTTTCTTTACCGGAGTATCTCACAGAGTTTGCACAAAAATTATGGATAATATCGACGCTGCTGATAGATCACACATCATTCCAGAACAGATGTGTTTCCTAAGAACCCGGTCACACATTGGGGATTGTGCAAGTGAGTAGCTTAGAATTATTACATTTTTATTTCTGCAAAAGTTTTCATTGATAATTGATAATATGACTGTATAACGAATTTCACAATTAGTTTTACTAAAATTTTGAAAAAAATCTAATATGTTGTATATAGTTGTAAAATTCGAATCTGAAATTCCTACTGATTTGTTTCTCACAGATTTAAAAAAGTTCACTTTAAAGTGCAGTGAAAAATTCTCAAATTCGTTCCTTCCAAAATTGGCACGTCTCTATGAAACCAAAGGGGTAATTCACAAAGGAAAAATTATATTTTCGTGTGAGTCCGTTGCTTTGAGTGGAGACGACATTGAAGGTATATAAATATTTTATATGTTAAAAATTTTAATTTTCAAAGTACATTATGCTGTCTGTGTACAGTATTTATTTGTGCAATTGCTTAAATATGTTGTGGGAAAACATAACCATTGTTTGATTAAACTTAATTTCAGAAATTCAGGAGCATATAAAGCTGGTATCTTCCAACGTTGAAATTCAGTTTTAAAAAATATTTAAAGAACCATGGGTTTTACAACTGTAATTATCACCGTCTGTTATATGCTGGAAAGGTCGAGAAAACCCACAGCATTCGTTTTACACTTTTGTGGTATGAGGAGTACGTATTGTATTTTTAAGAGATGTAAAGATGTAATCAATTTTAAATAATTATTCGCATACTGCGAATTGCCGTAATTTTTATGAACAGCCGCTTTTGCACCTTATTGTCAAGAATATATGAATTTACAATTACAAGAAATATTTTGTGTCAATTGTTCTTAAATTGTAAAGCACTTCTTGTTAGGATATGTTTAGATTACTAAAACGGACGTTGTCAAAAATTTGTCAATACTATAGTTAATAATATTATATTAATGGTGAAATACATGAAACAGGAATATTTTTTTTAATAATTAATAAAGTAATAAACATACGTCTTCTCAACATGCTTAATCCAAAAAACATAACAATAAGGTAAATGATCAGTAGGTAATTTTTAAATCCTGTGTTGTTATTACACTTTATTTAAGTTACATGTATATTTAGTGTAAATGTTATGTCATATTTATCAAAATGAAAACACCTTTTTATTGACTCATTGTCAGTTTGATCTTGAGCTTGATTCCACGTCCACCTAGTTTTGTAAAAGTAAAGCTTCAGAAAATTAAAAATAGGCCCCCTGTGTACCGTATTGTGACTGCAAGGAATGGACAGTAATGGAGTAAAATAGTAAAATGACGCAATCCTGATCCTGAAATTGCATCATAATTGGAGCTTAAATTCTTACAGTTATTGGAATTTCATCATGATGCAAAAAACTTTAAATTATTGCGGAATATTTACTGGTTATCACAATAGAATCTGTGTCTGTGTCTGGTCTGTGCATGTGTATGATGAAATAAACTAATAATTGCATTACTTTCTAAAGTTAACACCATAGCATTAATGGCGTAACCTGAAACCCTGGTGGCAGGTGAGCATTTAATTGTTATAATTTCAATCGTCTCCACTATTTAGTTTTACAGCCAGGAATTGGAAGTCAGACCTGATAGTTTGTATTTAATCTTAAATCCTCATTCTCAAAGAAAACATAAAGATTCAAGCATTTATATTGATTTTAGTAGAAGTTTGGGAAAAAAAGTAAAAATATCAATATTATTTCATAGCTTGCTTTATAAATTACACAATTACAGTTTGGTATACGGAATTTAACATTAAAACCATAATTTAATTCGTAGGTAAGTGAATTCGGTAATAAATTGTAAATGTAATTATACAGTATTCATAGTAGCGTCTTTACTAAATTTTATACAATCCAGTTATTACAGCCACAGCCGTGTCGCTATCCTAATTTTAAGTCACATATCGTCTGTGAAGAACCAAAATGACCCATATTCAATTCAAACTACAATCAAAATTAGCTATGTCATAAAAGCAAAATGAGAAACATGCGTAAAATGTTAACTAGGTGTTTTTGAAAAGTGAAAAATGTTGTAATTCCATGTTTTTGAAAAGGTGCAAAATGTTCTAACTCCATGTATTTGAAAAGGTGCGAAATGTTGTAATTCCATGTTTTTGAAAAGGTGCGAAATGTTGTAATTCCATGTTTTTGAAAAGGTGCGAAATGTTGTAATTCCATGTTTTTGAAAAGTGTAAAATGTTCTATTTACATGTTTTTGAAAAGTGTAAAATGTTCTATTTACATGTTTTTAAAAAGATGCAAAATGTTATATTTACATGTTTTTGAAAATGTCCAAAATGTTGTAATTCCATGTTTTTGAAAAGGTGCAAAATGTTCTAACTCCATGTATTTGAAAAGGTGCGAAATGTTGTAATTCCATGTTTTTGAAAAGGTGCAAAATGTTATATTTACATGTTTTTGAAAATGTCCAAAATGTTGTAATTCCATGTTTTTGAAAAGGTGCAAAATGTTCTAACACCATGTATTTGAAAAGGTGCGAAATGTTGTAATTCCATGTTTTTGAAAAGGTGCAAATGTTCTAATTCCATGTTTTTGAAAAGGTGCAAAATGTTCTAATTCTAATTCCATATTTTTGAAAAGGTGCAAAATGTTCTATTACCATATTTTTGAAAAGATGCAAAAATGTCTAATTTCATGTTTTTGAAAATGTGTAAAATGTCCTAGTTACTTGTTGTTTGCTCAATGTTCTATTTAAATGCTTTCAAGACATATTTGAATATTTTTGTAGATAGCTGATATTGGTTTTAGCTAAAAATGGATATGGGTCATTTTGGTTCTTCACTGACAATATTCAGGTTTCAAAGTCAAATATTGCAAATAATTAGTACCGTAAAGCTTCAAATAACTCTAGGGTCCCTATGAACTCCCGGGTCCCTAGTAACTCCCGGGGTCTTTAGCATTGAATCAAATGAGAAGGGTTTTGTTCTAAGATACTCCGGCTTCGAATTATTCCCGGGGTTTGACGCAAGTTTCACGCTAACTCCGTCGAGAGTTATTTGAAGCTTTACGGTACCTCTAATTAATTAAAACTGAAGTAAGTGCCAAAATTTTCGAATAATTCATTTAATAGAAGTTACGTAATGAAAAGCCTTTAACGTAATTTTTTTCGGTGCACCCTTTTGAAAGATTATATGCATGATATATAAAATTCGCAAAATGTATGCATGTAGCCAATCTTACATTTTGCGGTGCCCGCATTTATTTTTTAAGTCCACCATGGATTACTATGAATTCCAATTATCCAGCAGATATTGTGTCAATACAATATTACAATGTAATAAATAATATTTGCTTTGTATTTAATGTGTTTTATTTCAGGTGCTAAATATAAAATGAATTCGACGTCACATCCTGTTTCAAAAGATCTGGAGAGGAAGACTGAAACTTGTAATTCAGGAGACGAGGAGGTGAGAAGACCAGGCGACACTATTGCTTGTTCCGCTGCTGCTGAATGTGAATCCCCAGTGGCCGTTCCTGAGGATGTCGCTGGTACCTTCCTTGGTGCATTTGTATTTACAAAGGATGTGAGTGATTCAGAATTTAATTAATGACTTTCGTGATTTATTCAAGTTGATTGTTATGTTTCATGTAGGAATGGCTAATTCAGAATTCCCTGACTTTCATTCCCTCCCGATTCAAAGTTCCCAAGGGAGGGGAATTTTGGCAAAATTCCCAGTTAAATTCCCAGTTTTCAAAATTCCCCTAAATTCCCAAGACTCCCTAGGGAATTTTGGGAATTTTGGAAATCTTCATTTAATAATTCAAACATTTCCTGTTAGAAAATTGCCGGATTATTAAAAATTCTCAAAGTTCCTAAAATTCCCTGTCTGAAAATTCCCAGAATATTAAAAATTCCCAAAGTTCCCCATTTGAAAATTCCCGAAACATTAAAATTCCCAAATCGCCCAAAATTCACTGTCTGAAATTTCCGGGAATACTGAAAATTCCCAGTACTTCATGCAAAGAGAATTTTGCCAAAATTCCCTTTTTTCAAAATTCCCTAAATTCCCAAAGTTCCATCCCTCCCAAAGTTCCCAAACTTCCAGGGAATTTTGAATAGGGCCACCCTAGTTTCACGTAATAAATATAACGCAGTACAAGTTCGTAATCTGTTACAAAGCAAATCTTGCTAATTAAACCTATTTTTTTTGTACACTCCATTAAACAGATCCTTCCTGAGATACTTGACAACGTTGGAATTCTGAATTCAAGAGATTTGCTCAATTTTCGCCTTGTAAATCGATCCTGGAGGGATGCAGCCACGTTGGTTCTTCTTAAAAGAAATATGTGTCAAATTAATCTGGGCTTTGGTGAAGTGGTCTCTGGAAAGGGTACTAGCAGCGCGGTTGCTCAAACTAAGCTCAATACTTCGAAAAATAAACCAACGTCGTATAAATATTTCAATGTTTACCATCCCAGGAACTTTCTTTCGGATCTGTCTACACTAATCTCCACCTCTTCAAAATTTCCAGCTAGCAGCGTTCGCTTCCATGAAGGGTTGAGCTTCTCTAGCTTGGCGATTGGTTTCCCTCTTCTTTCAGGATACGACATTAACACTGCAAATCAGAATCAAAACGATTTATTCCACTTTTCGTCACTCTATGGAAAGAATATCAAGAAACTTTCTTTGTGCAGCGGAATCTCCAAAAAAGCAGTTCAAAATATGATGTACGTCCACATGCCTCATATAAGTTGTTTAGATCTTCAAGATTTTCACGAATTTTCCATTCAGGGTCAAACCCAGAAGGAATATGAAATGAAAGCGTTTCGTCCATCTCCGTCAATACTTGAAATAACAGAAATCATATTGGGGCATGAACCAGAGCTTTCAGTGGACAAATTCAATTTTATAAAGGAGCTCATCAGTGTGTCACCAAACTTGAGCAAAATTACTAACGTGCGTGTGTCTGCTCTTAAACTTTTTCTTGATACGGAGAAATGCCATCTTATCAAAGACTTGCACTTCAATCCCACACCCCGTCAATTGGCTACAGTTCGACAGTTCGCAGAACGTCTAAATGAGATAAATTTGAATAAAGACCTTTCAAGTTTTAAACTAAACAAATTAGTAGTCCAGCTTGACATGGATTGGGAGTATCGGGGATCGATTCGTGACTGTCTTAATTACCTCAATACAATTGTGTGTGCCAGCAAGAATTCCTTAACATATTTTAAATTGAGCCTACATAGCAAAATTGAAAAAGCTGTCCTTGCCAATATCGGTAACACTCGTTTGACAGTAAACACCATCCAACTAAATGAAGTCCCATTGGATGGCAAACGCTGGTTTAATTTTTTTCTAAATGTAACGCACTTAAAAGTAATCTGCAAATATTCTTACAGCCTTGAGAAACGAAATTGGATCTGGACAGCATTTCCAAAATTAAAGAAATTTGAAATTTTTGGTTTCACATTTATCGGTGATACAACTGTGATGGACACGTTCTTCACCGGAATTTCTCACGAATTATGTGAAAAACTACAGAAGGACGGCGCAACTCCAACTAAATTAAGATCGGGCCCTGCGCATGTTATTGAACGGATTCAGCCATACATTGGGGATTGCAAGAGTAAGTTGATTTTATACCAATTAATTTTCAAACAAATAATTGTGTTACATTTCTATTTCGTATAACTATATGACAAAAAAAAGTGTGTAACAATAGTAACAAATCAGAAGCAAATTATATTGTCGTATTTAATGCTATTTTAGATTTACAAGAATTCAAAATCAACTTTGCAAACACAATACACTGGAAGTTTGCTTCAAATGTTACAGCTGCTTACGGGTTTGAGGAAATATTTCACCAGACAAAAATTGTGTTTTCCTTTAAGTCAATGAACTTGAGCCCGGAAGGTATCGAAGGTAATAACAAATGAAAGTTAAAAAACCTACGGCATTATAGTTTTTGATTAAGGTGTTTAAGGATTAATGATCCAATTAATTGTTCAGATACTTTTTCTAAAGATTGCATATTAGTTAAAATATCTAAAGTTGATATAATTTCAGACACACATAAACATTTGGATCCAGTTGCTGCCTACGTAGAAATTCGGGTAAAGAAGTAAATTACTTACTTACGAGCTGCTGTTTCCCCAAAATAATTGTCAGCTGCTGAAAGGGAAATTAAATTAAAACAACTAAAAGAGTAGCACGGATGTATTCTGTAGGTTCTAATCTACATTTAGGATTGTATACATATACAATGCCTTGCGACATGTATTGAAATTTGATTACCTGTACATTTTTCCATTTCTAATAATTTAATTACTAATTTGTATTTGTCAATTCTGCTTTAGCTTCTACAGCATTGCATTGGTTAAATTGTTGCAAAATAAAACTTCCTAAAAAAACTCGTTTTTATTAGAGGATACTTATTTTAACCTAGTGAAATCATTGGTACTGCGCATGTAAAACATTTCCTTTTTAATAAATTAGTAATACATAAGTGGTTTTCTATATCTCTATAATTGTGCTGAAAAATACTAAATGCACGACACACAATCCTGATCCTAAAATTGCATCTTTAGTTAAAACTCTTTTCTTAAGTGGAATTTTATCACGACGTAAGAAACTTAATGGTATTGCTGACTATTTACTCGTTATAACAATAGATTCATCTGCGTCTAGTCTGTGCATGATGAAATAAACTCTAATACTGGCACTGCGTCCCACGCATGCTTGTGAAATTTGAAAGAATTTAAAACATATTATATCCATGTATCGTACATAGTTATTTACAACTCAAAATTACAATAATATTCAGTAAGAAAATAAAGCTAAAATGGAAAACTATGAAATGAGGGATTGCAACTATTAGTTCTTTAAACTCATTTTCCATTCCAAAGCCGACGACCGACGATTTTTACAGTGAACGCAGCGCAGTAGCCTGTAAGTAATTATTCATTAACTTTTTTATCCAAATTTAAACGTAGTCAGCTACTGGATCCAAATGTTTAAGTGTTTCTGAAACGATATCAATTTTAAAAAAGTATTATTAAATATATAATATTTACCTAGTGGTTGTCAAAACAATCGGAACTTTGAACTAATTTAACAACGTCGACAGCTCTCTGCTGTAGAATTAATAAAACATTGACACTTTTTTACGATGGATTGAATGGATATGTATTGTGAAAAACTACTTCGAATTTTCTAAACGCTCAATTTAATCGACTTCAAAAAAACACGATGTTCATCCGGTAGAATACTTCGTGAAATTCATGATTAGCTGTAACTTCTTATGCAAAAATTTCTCTACTTTCGTCGTTTATTCCCATACAACGCAACAAAACCTTGGAAATAATAAGAGTTAAAAAACTGGAAATATCTGTAGTTTAAACAGCAAAATTTGAAAATTGTCAACTGATTTAAATAATGTAATCGATGACATGCACTTTTCTTATTGACTCAATCACCCCTTTGATTTTTTTAATGTACCACTGGTTTGAATAAAAAGGTTTTTAGGACCCACTTATATCATATAATTATGTACCATCTTACGTATCTTAAGGATTGCGTGTAAATAAATATCTTTAAGATTGCATCTTACTACAATATCAGATGCGCTGACCCTGCTAAATGATGATATCCTTAACGCATGATATAATAATGTATAATTAGGTAAATATTTTTATTAGTACATGTACTATAATTTCGGAAGAATGGGCCATGGGCAGTATTAACAATGTACAGTTATGGACACTACCTGCCGCTCCGCCGACCTGCACAATCAGGTGAGGTTGGAGCTACCATTACATATTTATAGACAACTGTGGAACCTGTCCAAATGCGCGCTAATTTAAAAGTTACGACCTGCAGTACAAAAGTACTGAACTGAAACTGAAGACTGGGAAGCAAGACGTATTTCCCAATACTTGCTAGTTATGATTTCTTAAGACCTCAACAACAAATTATCATTCCTACTAACCTTCTTAAAGTATTTAGTTCCAAATTAAAGAGGATCTTTTATATCTTCAGTTTGTGGTATGTAGTATCTGATAATTCATTTACATTATTCATAAGCAAACAATCATTTAACATTTCAAGAAGTTCATTTTGTGTATCTGAATATGTGATGACATGTATTAGTTATTTTAATGTCCGTGCCTGGTACAGTGTATTTATGTGTTAGCAATTTAAAACCGTATATTTTAGCTTATACGTGGCCCTGCCCTAAAAAGGATATTCAATTATTGTTCATATTTTGTTAGGCCGAGGCCCGAGGCAAAAAAAAAGAACTTTAGTAATACACCACACTTTTATTTCTGGAATTGGCAATGTTTGAGTTGGTGGGCATTTTCAATCTATTTCTGTTTAAGCTACACTCGAGTGCAAGGCTTTCAACTATTACGCACAACAACGATAACCCTTGGAATAACCCTTATTTCCAATAAACAACCTTTTTCAAAAATATACTATTTGTTAGAGATTGACAGGGCACAGTTGACAGTGATAAGGAGGAACATATTATCCATTGCCATTGTCCGTCCCTGTTGTAAGACCTTGGAACATTAGCCCTGCAATTAGGGTAGTTTGTTGACTTCTTGAGGTTTCTATAAATAAACAGAAAGTGGAACATAAAGCCAAAGGCCACATTAACTGCTGCTTAGTATTTCATATTTAATTCTTCGTGATTATTTTTATTTCCACTTTTACTCCTGCCATGTTATGACTGCTTGCTACTATACGGCTCTGTACTGAACCCTGTGAAATTCTGATAATTTGAAAATATCTGCAGTTTCTGAACCAATTTATTGTTAATTTAAAGCCTAATATAACTTTGTGAACTAATTCATTTGATTGAAAGTACGAAAATTCGGTACTACAGAAATCAAATTGTGGACAGCTTCGATTAAAATGTCACAAGCTGAATGTCAAGATCGACAAGATCTGATGAGTCGAAATGAAAATAAAGAAATCCCAACGACCAGTTCAGATGGAATTTCATCCCCAATAAACAATCCCTTGGACTCTAATAGTGCTTCCAAGAGTAGTAATCCACCGCACTACTGTACTGCTACGTCTAGTTTCACTGCAAATTTACAGGAGGTGAATAATGCTTTGGACACGCGAGGAAGTGAAGTTGGACTGAATGAAGATGTACGTAAATTGCATGAATATAATATTTGTCTGTACCATACACACGTAATATAATAATTTTGACAGTAATTTAATAATTAAAACTGTTTTGTGGGCATAATACGTAGATCCTGCATGTGATACTGGGCCACCTTGAAATTCTCACTGAAAATGACCTTTTTAACTTTCGCTTCGTGAACCGATGTTGGCGCAATGTTGCCACTTCAGTTCTTCTTAAACGATGTGCTTGTGACATCGCTCTAGGAATCTGTCAAGTGACACCTGGTTCTGGTTCTGGTTCTGGTTGTGCTCATCCCAAACCAATGTCTTACACCCAACTCTTCGCGTTGCGCCATTTTGCACCTATTGCACCTAATAATGAACCAAACCCGCCAATCTTCAAATATTTGAACGCTCGACCACCTCATAGCTTTCTTCCAGATCTCATTCAAGTAATCTCCACATCGCCAAAATTTCCCGCAAACAGCATCACATTTCATCACGGATGTGAACACGCCCTTGCAAATCTAAGTTTATCTCCAGCCTATGAGAAACAAGTGCTTGAGGAAGAAGATGATCAACTTCTGAGATTATTCTCACTCTACGGGAAGAAAATCAAAAATCTCTCATTTCTACAGGAAACCTCAACTTCCACTATTCAAAAGCTTCTTGATGTCCATTTGCCAAATGTAACTTGCTTGAATCTGCGAAATTGTCCGAACTTAAACGTAACCAAGAGGAAGGAAATCCGAATTATTTATTTCCCGCCTTTAAAGCCAGAAAAGATTCTAAAACTCGAATTCCTTTACATGGGAAGGGAGCTGACGTTCAATGGAGGTAAAATATATCTTTTGGAAGAGCTTGTGAATAGCTCACCGAATTTAAAGGAAATTCACGATGCAGGCATTGCAGCCCTTTCAGTTTTGGTCGGATTGAAAAAAGTTCATCTGATTAAATCTTTTAATGTAAATCTCTGGCTTTACTCGCCATATTCCTATCATCTCAAGGACAAGTGTGCTCTTACAAATTGCTTGTCCCCACTTAAGCTACGTAAATTAACTATGCAGTTTGGCAAAACTGGCGAAGCTGACATTTTAGAGAGCGGAGCGACAAGAATTGTTAATATGATCTTACAGGAAAGCAAGGACACTTTGGAACACTTAGAACTTCTTATGAGCCCCAACACACATCTTGGCGTTATTCAATTCCCGTCCATGAAAAAACTAAAATGTTTAAATTTGGTGCGGCAACTTAATAACTACTGCCAATATCAACTTGGGCCAAGAGCAGCGATCGCAGAGCGGTCAAGACTTGCTTGGGAAAACTTACCAGGTAAACAATGGGTCAATAACCTCCACGCGTTTCGGTTTGAAAATGAACAAAGTCCGACCCGAATTCCTGCAGGTTATTTTCCCGAACTGTTGGAAGTCTGTCTTGATGTGGACCCTGTCTCCTGTAGAACGTACCACAAGCTTTTGGCTTTCTTTACGTTGGAACACTGTGGAGCTGGAGATGGAAGCGTTATCCCTGGAGACACCCTGCCAAGCGTCACTACTTCAGAGCTGACTAATTTTCCATATAGTGACGTAGGACTGGGGAAGTTGTTTCCAAATTTGACTGATTTGAAAATACAGTGTTTACCGCTTGACACTATGAGCAACTGGGTCTGGGCAGCATTTCCAAAATTAGAGAGATTTGAATTGTGTGATTTTGTGCCTTGCTGGGAAATAGAAGGGCATTATAGTTTCTTCACCGGAGTAGCTCACGAAGTCTGCACAAAAATTATGGATAATATCGACGATGACGATGGATTGCACATCATTCCAGAGCAGATGTGTTTCCTACGAACGCGGTCGTACATTGGGGACTGTGCAAGTGAGTAGCATAGCTTTAGTTTATTTTGGTTCATGACAAAATTTCGATTGATAATATGACTATTTAATGTATGTTACAATTAATTTTACTACAATTTTGAAAAACAAACGCTAAATATGTTGTAGTTTCAATACCGAAAAAATTAAATCAGAAATATTTACTATAACTTGTTTTCCACAGATTTAAAAAAACTTACTTTAAAGTGCAGAGAAAAATTCTCAAGTTCGTTCCTACCAAAATTGGCACGTCTTTATGAAACGGAAGGGGTAACTCACAAAGGAAAAATTATATTTTCCTTTGAGTCCGTTGCTTTGCCTAAAAACGACATCAAAGGTGATTTGTTTATAATAAAATTTCAGAAAATATTTTTTCAATTTACTTATTACATTTTTATGAAATCTCGATACATATGTATCGACACATATGTAGAAAACTACATATGTAGTTTGGAAACATGGTTTAGAATTAAAATTATTGAGAATGTTTCAAATTTATTAATTATGAAGTACCTAATGACGATGTATGTGTACAGTATTTGTATTCATTTACATACCTACCTAATATGCTGTGTGAAAATGTAACTATTGTTTTATTGAACCTAATTTCAGAAATTCAGGAGCATGTGAAGCTGGTATCTCCCTACGTTGAAATTCAGTTTTAAAAAATATTTAAAGAACCAAGGGTTTTTTACAACTGTAAATATCACCTGCTACTATATGCTTGAAAAATCAAAAATCACCACATCAATCGTCAATACGAATATTTAGATTACTAAAACTGATGTTGACAAATATTTGTAAGTACTACTAATACTAGTTAATAATATGATATTAATGATAAAATCCATGAAACAGGAATAATCATTTTATAATTAATAAACATACGTCTTCTAAACATGCCTATTCAAATTTTAAAAAATCAATAAAGTAAGGAACCGTAGGTAATTTTTAAATCCTTTGTTGTGACACTTCATTTAGTTGCGTTTATATTTAGTGTAAATGTTTTGTAATTTAACAAAAATAAAACACCGTTTCATCGACTCCGTTTGATCTTCACCTTGATTCCACCTAGTTCTGTAACAATAAAGCTTCAGAAAATTAAAAATATTGTATGTGCATAAAATAGCCAGAAATTATGAAATTGCCATAGTCATAGCCAACAATGAAAGTCAAAACATTGACGACCAGATTTTACCATACGATATTAGCTTCACCAAAACGAAGCGACCGAACGATAGCATACCAAGGACGTTTTCCTCCTAGTACTAAAATGGTGGTTCTCCTTCCTAGTGGTTCTTTTCATGAAATTTATTTTATTTATTTGACGACATTCCAAAAAATATATGTATCCTTAACTACCCAACAAAAGAACTAAAATTCTAAAATGCTTCTTTTCCTCATTTTTATGAAATCATGATTAGTAGTTTAGAATTTTATAGAAAAAGTATTTGAGAAAATACGACTAATCGCACTTCAGCTTACAAATTTTACAACGTTTCCTTTAGTGGAAAATATTAAAAATTGTTACAAATTTTCCCCCAGCCAGAACCGAGAAAATGCAAAATATGACTGACTAAATTTTGAGAAACAACGCGACTGACAAGAGCCTCAGCTCGTTAACAGCTGAGCTCCATATTGATTGATTGATTGGTTAATTTATTCAAGTTTAAGATAATAACAACAATAAATCCAGTAATCAATTTTTAACATAAATTAATATTTTAGAATTAAGGGACCATAGAATCTTACGAGTTTTTCAATACTAATTATTGTAGAGAAGAGGAGGCGAGGATATTGAAAATGAATTTTCCTACGGCTGGAAACTCGGCATTCTAGACATAGAAATTTAGGCATCCGATTTTTCATCAGCGCAACTTTTCAAATCGTGTTTCTAGTCTGCAGATCTGCTGATCACAATTCACAATAGATTCTGCGTCTGGTCTGGTCTGTGCATGATGAAATAAACTGTAATAATTGCATTACTTTCTGCAGTAAACGCCAAAATTAATAAAGTAACCTGAACCTGGTAGCAGTTAAGAATTTAACTGTCTCCATTATTTAGTTTTACAGTCGGGGGTTGGAAGTCGGACCTGATAGTTTGTATTAAATCTTCATGTTAAAAGAAACCATAAAGATTCAAGCATCGCTAAGTAGGAGTTTTGGAAAAATAAAATTAATATCAGCATTTTTCTATAGCTCTCAATTTAGGTCGCACAATTAAAGCTTGGTTTAGGTAAATTACCATTAAAACCATAATTTAATTAGAAGGTAAGTGTATCCAATAATAAATTGTAAATTGAATTATACATTATACATAATATTGCATCTTCACTAATTTTTTGCGAACTGCAGTCAGCCAGCCGTGTTGCCATCCTAACTTCAGATTACATATTTAGGTTTTTTAAAGTCAAATATTAGACATAATCCGTACCAATATTTATTAATTAGTTACTGTTTTAAAGCAGAACCCAAGTCAGTGTTAAGCTTTTTTGAATAATTTATTTGATAATTAGTTATTACGTAACGTAGGGCCCAAAAAGTCATTTGTTTTTGTTGCTCGCTTTTAATAGACTTTATGTATAATACAACATTTTCAAAATTCATGCATCATGCATGTAGACAATCTTTTTAGCATCTCCCGCACCCGCACATATTTCATTATTGCACCATGGATTAGTAATTGCAATTATCCAGGAGATATTGTGTCAATACAATTTTACTATGTAACTAAATCTGCTTGTTATTAACTGTCTTTTAGTTCAGGTGCTGAATTTAAAATGAATTCGAAGTCACATCCCATTTTAAAAGACCTGGAGACAGAGACTGAAGCTTTTAATACGGAAGATGAGGAGGCAAGAAGACCTGGCGACACTATTGCAGATTTAGCTGCTGCGAAATATAGATCCAAAGTGGCTGTTCCTGAGGATGCCGTTGATACCTTCCTTAGCGTATTCGTGTTTACAAAAGATGTAAGTGATTAGGAATTTGAATCATTATCCTTTTGATTTATGAAGCATTGCATTTAGCTATGTTTCATACTTTACATAAATTAATAAATGCAAATTCGTAATTCATCACACAGTAAATCTTGCTAAAGTGTTTAACTTTTTGTAACACAACCCTTTGAACAGATCCTGCCTGAGATACTTGACAACATTGGAATTCTGAATTCAAAAGATTTGCTCAATTTTCGCCGGGTTAATCGATGCTGGAGAGATGCAGCCACGTCCGTTCTTCTTAAAAGAAATGTTTGTCAAATTAATCTAAACTTTGGCAAAGTGGCCTCTGGAGAGGATGCCAGCAGCGCAGTTGCTCAAGCTGAGCTCAATACTTCGAATAATTTCAGTATAAAACGACCGTTGTATAAATATTTCAATGTTTACAATCCCAGGAGCTTTCTTTCAGATCTGTGTACACTAATCGCCACTTCTTCAAAATTTCCAGCTAGCAGCGTTCGCTTCCATGAAGGGCTTAGCTTCGGTAGCTTTGCGCTTGGTATCCTTTCTCCAGGATACAACTTAAACGCTGAAATTCAGAATCAAAAAGATATGTTTCACTTTTTGTCTTTGTACGGGCAGAATATCAAGAAACTTTCTTTGTGCAGCGGATTCTCAAGAACAGCAGTTCAAAATCTGTTGTACGTCCACATGCCTCATTTAAGTTGCTTAGATCTTCAATATTTTCATAAGTTTTCGTTTCAGGGTCAAACGCAGGAGAATTTTAAAATGAACGTGTGTCGTCCATTTCCGTCAATACTTAAAATAAGAGAGATCATAGTGGGGCATGTACTAGAACTTTCAGAGGACAAATCCAATTTTATAAAGGAGCTCATCAGTGTTTCACCAAACTTGAGCGAAATTTACAACGTAGGTGTGTCTGCACTTGAAGTTTTGCTTAATACGGAGAAATGCCATCTTATCAAAGACTTGCACTTCAATCCCGTACCCCATCTCGCCCATCTGCCTCATCCATTGGCCATAGTTCGACAGTTTGCAGAACGTCTGAAGGAGCTGAGCTTGAATAATGATCTTCCAAGTCTCAAACTAAAAAAATTAGTAGTCCAGCTTGACAATAATCATCGGGACTTGATCATCTTCCCCACTAGTGTCTACCTTAATTACCTCAATTTAATTGTTAGTGCAAGCAAGGATTCCTTAACATATCTTAAATTAAGCGTGCATGGTTTAAATGAAAGATCCGTCCTTGTCAATATGTGTTACCCCCGTTTGACAGTGAACACCATCGAACTGAATGAAATTCCATTGGATGGCAAAGGCTGGTCTAATTTTTTACCAAATGTAACGCACTTAAGAATAAACTGCAAATATTCTTCTAGCTTTAAGAACAGAAACTGGATCTGGACTGCTTTTCCAAAATTAAAGAAATTTGAAATTCTGGGTTTCAAATTCGGCGGGGATACAACTGCGATGGACACGTTTTTCACAGGAATTTCGCACGAATTATGTACAAAACTACAGAAGGACGGCGCAACTTCAACTAAATTAGGATCGGGCCCTGCGCATGTTATTAAACGAATTCAGCCATACATTGGGGATTGTGAGAGTAAGTTGATTTTCTGCAAATTAAATTTCAAACTAATAACTGTGTTGTATTCCTATTTAGTATGATTATATGACAAAATACAAGTGTCTAACAAGCAAATTATTTGGTCATAATTAATGGTATTTCAGATTTACAAGAATTCTCAATCAACTTTACAAACGCCATACACTGGAAGTTTGTTTCTGATGTTACAGCTGCTTACGGATTCCAGGAAGTATTTTACCGGACAAAAATCGTGTTTTCTTTTGAGTCAATTAATTTGAGTGCAGAAGGTATCGAAGGTAATTTCTTAGATGACAATCCGATTGATTCAAGTTTTCTTTTTAACAAAAAGTTATTTAACCAACGGCATTGTACTCTTTATTTAAGTAGTGTCAAGATCCAAATCATTATTCAGATAGTCATGTTAAATCATGTATATATTCATTAAAATATTTAAAATTGATATGCTTTCAGATACACATCAAAAGTTGTATCCAGTTGCTGCCTACGTAGATATTCGAATGAAGAAGTAAATTACTTTCTTACGAGCTGCTGTTTCCTTAAAAAATGCTGGCTACTGAAAGGGAAATTGAATTTAAACTTAAACAACTAAAAGAGTAGTTATCGCAGTTGTACATATTCTGTGGGTTTTAATTTACATTCAGGATTGTGTACTTAATTATACAATGACTTGCGACATGCATTGAAATATATGGTTACCTGTACATATTTCTATATTTAATAATTTATTAACTTATTCGTCTTTTTCAATTCAGCTTAAGCTTGTACAAAATCGCATTGGTTAAATTGTTACCAACACATTTTGACATGCGTAAAATATTTAAAATAAGGCTTACAAAAGAAATAAAAAGAAATAATTATGCAGAAATCTCCAAGTCAAATAGAGAGTTATTTTCTTTACCCTCGCTGACCTTTTCAAGTTGTAAACTAGTATGCCTTAATGTTTGTAGGATAATTATGAGAAATCAAAATTACATCTACGAGGTTGAAAGCCTGAAGGGCCAACTTTGCCCTCAATTTTCCTTGACGTACGTAGTTACGAATTCCTGCATCAGTCTACTTCACTTCTTTTTGCACTTATTCACTTCTCAGATTTTAGATATAGGTCAATTCAACTGTAATTTTTGAGGAATTTGTTAGTCCGAGCAAAGTGGAAAAACAGAATAGATCTGCATTTGTAGTCGTATAAAAGTTGTTTCAAGTAAATCAGTAAATCAGTTTAATACTGCTACCTGTCGTGTATGGCCAACGAACGGAAGGACGAACAAACGGATATCACCTATTTACGCGCGTACATAAGAATTTAATGATACAAATTGTGATTTTCCTATGTTATCAAACGTGTAAAAAAGTTAACACAAAGTTGACCCTTGTCACGCCTACTCTAACGTTACCAGTGCTACAATGACCCGATGATCACAATTAATAATTTTGGTGATAAGTACTGTATGTGAGTGTACGCATGTCAATTTTTGTCACTTTTTATATGCGTAGCTACGAGATATTGCGATTTGAGTTTAGCCAAACTGTGAAGTGAGTTTAAAATTTAAGATTTGTGATTTTCGGTTTTTAATTGTTCACATGAAAACCACAGTCAATCATAATTACTTGTTGATTGTCATCTAAAACGGAATATCTTGCCGGTAAATTCCTTTTTGACAGGAAGTGAAGTAAACCTCATAAATCACAGTAAGTTTAAAATTTTGAGACATACTGTAGTTTATTAAAATCAAACATTGCTTTCACTATTTCATTCTAAATTCATACTAAATATAAGCCAAAGTACACATCAACGGGTGCCTTGCCTTACACTTAATTTTTCGTAATTAATTTTATTTCAACCTTCACTCCTGCCATGCTACGACTACGACTGCTACTATACACGGCTCTGTTCTGTATCATGTAAATACTCTGTTTAGACGGTCCATGATCTGCTTTAACTAAACACATATAGCGTATGTACATGCTGGTATTGGTACGTTTAAAATTTTGATAATTTGAAAATATATGCAGTTTTCGAACTAATTTAATGATAATTCAATGCCTAATAATGATAACTTTGTGAACTAATTTATCTAATTAAAACTACGAAAATTGTGTACTACAGAACCTTAAATCAAGTAAGCGTGGATTAAAATGTTACAACTGAATTCTTAAGCTCAAATGAGTCAAATTGAAAACGGGGAAATTCCAAGGACCAGTTCAGATGGAATTTCCTCCCGAATCAACACAACATTGACCTCTAATAGTGCTCACGTGAGTAGTAGTCCACCGCACGGGTGTACTGCTTCGTCTAGCTTCATTGTAACTTCACAGAGGATAAATGATGATTCAGACGTACAAGGCAGTGAAGTTGGGATTAGTGAAGATGTACCTATTCATTTAAAACTGTTAATGATTTAATTAAATATTTATATTAAAATTCATACCAACCAAATTATTCTTGTAAACTATAAAAATATTAGGTATGAAGATTTTTTTTGCTAAAAAAGTCTGGATTTTGTTTTACTCAAAACAGTTAAAATTTTGTAACACGGAATTTAAACTTTAGGTCAAGGTATTGATTTTTTTGACAAAACGGTATAGGTCCACAATTAAATATATTCAAAAATTTGCTAAAAAATTTAAAAATATGTTAGAAATTATGAAATCACTTGTAATAACGCTCCATAAGGTACAGTACCTGTGGAAAAAAATTGAGTTGAAAACAATTAATCTGTATCTTTTATTCATTATTTGTTGGTCGTGTAAAATCTGTTTAAATGGACTTATTGTGTTCTGCCAAAAAACCCTTTAATGGTTTGTCTTAGGATCCTTGCTTTAAACTTCAACAATGCGCAATGGTTAAATCTGAGAGCGGGATTACTAAAAAAAGTTCACCTGAGTAAGTATTTTAGTGTCAAACTCTGGCTTTAGTAAAGTAAAGTAAAGTAAAGTAAGGTAATTGCTTTAACGTCATAACCACACAGCGAATTTTCACTGATTTCCAGGGAAAGACAGCTTTGGACTAATTACTGCTCACTATAGTCGTTACTTTTGTATTTGATTTTATTATTTCTGACTACTTTTTCTAGAGAAGAGAACTCTAGAAAGCCTAGAGAAGTGACTCCGAAAATCTTGTCCTCTAGGACCTGCAACGTACATATCACCGAGCCTTGCAGGATTACCAAGCACAGGTCACCTATCCATTTCAGAATGCGCTTGGACTGCTGCTTAACCAGAAGGAATCACCCTTCTAGTCAACCGCTAGACCAACCTGTACTGGTTCGCCATGTACCTGTCGGCCCAAGGAGGAGTGTGCTCGTAGAAATTGCTTGTCCCCACCTAAGCTACGTAAATTAACCATGCAGTTTGGTAAAAATGGCAAAGTTGACTATTTAGATAGTGGAGTGACTAAGATCCCTAATATAATTTTTCCAAAAAGCAAAGACACTTTGGAATACTTGGAACTTTCTATGAGCCCCAACAGATCTTTTGGCGTTTAATTACTCAATTCCCGTCGATAAAAAAATTAAAATGTTTGAGTTTGGTGCGACAACTTAATCACTACTGCCAAGATCAACTTGGGCCAAAAGAAGCGACGCAAGAGCGGTCAAGACTTGCTTGGAAAAACCTACCAGCTAAACCATGGGTCAATAACCTCCACGCGTTTCGGTTTGAAAACGATAAAGTCCGACCCGAATTCCTCTAGGTTATTTTAGTAGGCGTAAGTCTGTCTTGATGTGGACCCTGTCTCTTGTAAGACGTACCACAAACTTCTAGCTTTCTTATCATTGGAATACCGTGATACTGGAGATGGAAGCGTTATCACTGGAGACATCTTTCCCAGCTTCACCACTTTAGAGCTGACTAATTTTCCGTATATTGACGTGGGACTGGAGAAGTTGTTTCTAGATTTGACTAATTTGAAAATACAATAGGTATGCACCTTCATACTCTCATCGCTTCTCATCGCGTCTCATTGCTCAATTTTTCAAATTATTACCATAGTTACGGCAATATTAACAAAATTGAGACTGACTGCGAATTCAATAAAAGTTTTAGAGATTCAGATGTGAGAAAACATATTTCTCATTCAAGCATAGCTTTTTAAACACAGCAGACGTGTTGCTTATTTTGAGATAACATCTCGACGTCATTCCAGCCCTATTCATTGTAACTGTACTTTAAAATGACGAGTAGTTTGACGGGTGCAAGCTTTTGAGAATTTCTCAAAAAAATATTTAAAGCCCTAACTATGGCAATTTTTTGAGAAATTTAGCGATGAGACGCGATGAAAAGCGATAAGAGTATGAAGGTGCATACCTAATGTTCACCCCAGGACGCGATGAGCAACTAGGTCTGTGCAACATTTCCAAAAGTAGAGACATTCGAATTGTATGATTTTGTGCCTTGTTGGGAAATCGAGGGACACTACAGTTTCTTTACCGGAGTAGCGCACGAAGTTTGCACAAAGATTATGGATAATATCGACGCTCCTGATGAATTACACATTAATCCCTAAAAGATGTGGTTCCTATGATCGCGATCGTACATTGAAGACTGCAGGAGTGAGTAGCATACATTTAATTTAGTTAATTTAAGTAAACATTTACATCGCGTGAATTATACGGTAAAATATCGTTAAATTTGGTGATATTACGGGTATAATAAGTCTAAGTGTTAACGATTTGATGTGTGATAATGAGTGAGAGACCCACGACAGAGTTCGAATTGCAAAAGGCGAATTTATAAGTTTATTGGTTCACTGATAGGAGTTAGTAAAGTACAAGATCTCTCCTGGAGGTGAAATCAGAAGTGACTATCTATAAGTCGGGTTAGTCCAAATTACAACTTTTGTTTACAACTTTTGTTATGCTTAACTAAGTAATACTGCTTCGGCCCAAGGACCCTGTCCTTCTTGCACATCCGTTCCAAACATTGTGAGTATCACGATCATCTAGAAATATCTGCTGACCGTTTACATAATTTAGTGACTCATTCAATGAGCACATAGTTGTTACATACCTGACATTACGATGTCATTACTCATTTACATACTGGTGACCCTGCCCCTAAATCTAGCTGTGCTTCGCACATTACAACAATTCCCCCTGTTAAAAAATAAATTATCTCCAATTAAAAGTCCTATACTTTAAAGAAAAATTTTCCTAAAATTTTGAATTATTGAGGTAATAGTTTTCAACTATACAGAGGTAAATTCCCTGAATTAAATTTTTCACTAATAGTTCCCAACTATTTTGTTTTAACTGCACATATCTTTTAACCCAGTAGCTACCTACATTCCTCCATGAACGTTAACAATGTTTTATTCTTAAATTCTTAACAGCAATAACACAAAAAGTACCAAGGCGTGTCCTTATATAATATCTATATTCAACTCTTCTTTCCAGTCCAGCTGGTTGTTGTTTAGCTCAGGTGGTTGTGTACTCCTGTACTTCTCTTTTCTTGGTTGTTGCATTGGTTGTGGGATGAGTTCCCCCATGATTACTTTGTTTTGGCCCAAGCTCCTGTTGGATAGTTGCATGTCCGTTAGCTCCATTTTATCATAACCTGGTAAAGGTTCCCTCAATCCTGAGCACTCATAAAATTTTCTGCTGCTGGATTTCCCAAATCTGCTGAAGAAATCGCCTCTAATCCCTGGCATCCCCTGGACGAAAAATTATTCAAACCAAACTTCCTCCGCAATGATCTATGGCTCCGAGCAATGTTTATTATTCCCCAAATAGTCCTAATTGTAAATGTAGTTGATAGCCCTGCTATGCCAAAGCTCCAATAATCGACAGGTCCTGATCCTGTATGTAAGGTGGTCCCTACTACATACACACCTGGTGGAATGTGTTATATAGGAATGTCTATATTAAGAATCGCTCCCTTCATTGGTCCTACATTCCACAAGAAGTCCGTTTCATTTCCCGTCGTCCTGTTAGTAATATTCAATCTGTTTCGTATCCACGTAGAAAGTGGAAATATCTTGCTCCCTTGAATTTCTGGTTCCTCGATTTCGCTTCCTGAGCCATCTGTATCTGTAGATATATCCAGGACATGTTTCAAAGTGATAGACATCTTCTTCTCAGGCAATTTCTGTGCCCTAATGTATGACTGAGTCCGACCCGTCTCTTCTATCGTATCCTCGTAAATTAAATTCGCATTTTTATCTCGATCAATTGCTTTATTGATGTATTTATGTGCTACTCCTGCCCTGGGGCTGCCGCTTGCACTTCTGTAATTTGAGCTGGCTCTGCTGCTGACACCTCTTGTTGGTTTTGACGGTATAGTGTTTCTTTTGCTTGGTCTGCCTCTAAAAAGTTTTTTCCAAAAACCTGCTTCAACATTCCCCTGGAGAATTGTAAGAATTAATAAAATCCCGTATAAATATGAAATTAAATCGCTGGACTTAAATCTCTCCCTAGGGCTCCCGTTTTTCCCTGTTTATTCCGTATTCTTAGGGCTCCCGTTTTCCCTTATTTGCTTTAAATTCTTGGTGCTCTTGTTATTTCCCGTGTGTTCTACGGTCCCAGGGCTCCTGTTTTTCCCTTTTTGATTATCCTTTGTAAGGCCTCTGTTTTTCTCTATTGCTTAAGTGTTGCTAGGGCTCCAGTTTTTTCGTGCATTGATGGTGTGGGTAGCGCGCTCCTTTTCCTTCATGATTTTTACAGGTGTCTCGTCCCGGTCGTCCTGAATAGCTGCTGCCTGAACTTCCAAAGTTTCCCCTAATAGCCTTCCTATTCTAAGCGCTTCTAGTTTTGCTGGTTTTATTTCACACTAAATCATTATTAATTAAGTTTCCGGAACTTCATTTTTTGTGATTTCTGGGGGTTTGTCTGTCAAAACTTTATCACTAGGATAATATAACACACAATATTTACAATCCTTCTGTACTTAATGCGTGAAAAGCGTCGCACTTATCATACTACAGGTTAATCCTTGGACTAATTTCCATTCCAGTATCTCGCTTGTTGCCATTTCATTCAACCACTGTAATTTTTCCTTGGGGCACATTTCATGAATTCTATTCCTCGTATAGTTACAACTCAAATATTTAAATACTATTTCTAGATCGTACCCTTCTTCCCTAGAATCGATTATCTTGAATGTACTCAGCCTTCTTGTTCCATTTATGACGTACTGTCGTTTCTCCAATGGTATGTGTTGATTTCTTTCTATGAGTAGTGTGAGATCCCTAGGTACCTACCCTAATTCTCAACGTGTTTTATATGGCCTAATTTCTGTATGCATGGTCTGGGTACCGTGTAGAATTAGCTAATTAATGCCTAAATCCTTTTCATTTCTCATTGCAAATCTAATTCTCTGGGCTTGCCTCCCTTTTTGGCATGCCCTCATCTCTAGCAACTTTCCTAATAAAGTAAGCTTTATGATATGTAATTTTAAATACTTACTAGTCCCCGCCAGTAGTATTTCCTCTTTTGATTTACGTTATTTATTTTTGATATTCTTAAAGCTTTGGAATGCCAACATACTAATTGTGCTATTTGCAGACTGCTCACGCCTCGGCTCTATAGTTTCCATTTGTTCTTAAGTAGCATCTGTTATGCCTACTGGGTTGATTCTCAGCATTCCTATTCTCCCTGAGTATGTAATGGTCCCGTACCTAATCTCCTCTTTCGTATGTTTAGACTGTTTTCTCTCTATTTTGTAGCGTGCTATATTTTTTGTCTTGTTAGTGCTGATTTCGCATTCTGCTCCTCTTTGCACTTGTTCCTAAAAATTTCCTCTGCTTCTATACTAATTGTTAATGGGCGTAAATGGGTAAGGTCTCGATCCTTTTTTGTGGTCTTTCTTCTCAGCTTCTGCTCTTAAAAATCCCCGTTTTTTCCTTTTGACAGATATACTTTTCCATTTTTGACGACTGTATAATCTGTTAACTTTGTCATAATTAGTTCCTCTGAATTCTTCAGGCACCCTTCCTTTAGTTGGTCCTTGTTCCTCCTTGTTTTCTGCTTCCTGTATAACAAGGGTGGGTCTAAGTGGGTTTCTCTTCAGAGGCTTCACAGGTTTGGGGCCATATCGCCGTCGTCTTAGCTTTTTTCCTGTATTTTTGTTTTTCCCGAAAACTGCTACATCAAACACAATTGTCTCCAACAAATCCAAGGTACATACTTGCTTTCTATGATCTATCGTTATTCCATATTTTTCAAAGAAATCGTATCCCAAAATTAATAAGGGGTGGAGGTCATCTAACACTTATGCCTCTTATCTGATTTCATTATATTTCACTTTGAATTGCAATGACGTAATTCTCATAGGCAGAATTACACTTTGAATTCCCTGAATTTCAAGATTACATCTTTTTGTAATCGTTTGGTAGGATAATATGGTCCGTGATATTATAGTTTTACTACATCTTGTGTCCAACAGCGCTAGGTAATTTTTATCGCCTAAACTTATTTGTACATATAGCACCACTGTACCAGCTAGTCCCAAACAAGCTCGCGTGCGCTTTGTGTCATTGCTTAAGCATTTCTGATACCCTTCTGTTGGACTTAATTCTGATTTGAGCTCCATCTGCTCTGCCCAGCTGTTTGATTTGTGCGAAACTCGCGACCTTGAAAGACCCTGCTATCGTTTCCTGAATATGTTGGCTTATCTGAATTGCATGTACTTGCAAAATGACCCTTTTCTCAGCATCTGAAGCACTTGACCTCGCTATGGTCCTTTTTTGTCCCGTTATTATTTCCGTTTAGTTTTAGCTTCCCTCTGTTTCCTCCGCTTCTTTCTTGGTCTTGTTTTCATTCACTTCAGTAAGATCGTCCTCTTGATTCTAAATCTTCTTAAGTTTCCTTGTTGTACCTGTTCCGTGGAAAATTTTTTATTTCTTTCTTCCAATTATAGGACGAGTTGGAGTTTGTTCCCTTTAGAGAAGCTGCGTGTGCCTGAGGTTCTTTTATTTTGGCTGACATAACCGAAAGATGTGGGTCTTCTGGAGCTGACTGCTAGGCTGTAGATTCTTATGTGTCCAGGATGTCTGTAAAATTGTCTAAGATATTCCCTCACTTTTCATTGTAGGTTAATTGAGTTTTCATATTCTGTGACAGTCCATCCTCAATTTCCCCAATGTAATTTAAATCTCTTGGTTAAGGTATGGCTGCTTTAACTAATCTCCTCTTTTCTGTTATATACTTGATAACAGATTCATTCGGCAATTGCACTCTTTCTTTAAGATTCCGTAGTCTTTTCAGCCTGCTAATCTTAAAATGCCTTGTGCGGCAATCCTGCTACGTTACTAGATCAATCATCTTTTCGCCAGCTTTCATTTCTCGGTACCAATTATGAGCACTCTCATTTAGCGTTGACCTAAATATGGCAAACTGTTTATTTTCTGCTGTAATACCCCGCAGTCTCATATCTTCTATAAATCAAGCCTAATGCGTCTCTAAGTCATCTTTTCCTGGTCTGAAATTCAGTCTTCTAGTCCCTACCCAAACGTTATTCGGGTTTAAAAACATACCTGCCTCGCCGAGGTTTTCTACTTTGGTTACTGTGGCTCCCAAAAATAAAAATCGTCCTGGTTCCACTTCTTGTCGGATGGATATCCCTAAGCTTACCTATCCGATTTTTCCTTGACTACCTTAGCATCCCTAGCGACTCTATCGTCTTCAATTTTCTGTAGTCAAGCTACCTCCCTCTGGTGCTTTTTTAATCACTAACTGTCTTCTTTTAATAACTTCTCGTTTTTCTTCCTCAGTTAGTGTAATTGGTAAGATTAGTGGGTTTAAGTTTTCTTCTGTATGTTCTACCTCTAGGTAACCGTCTTTACCCGCCATTTCGTCTTTTATTGGATTACAGGGGTCCTTGTTAATCTCAAATAAACGTTTCTGCGTGAGATTGTTTTCTGCCTCCCTTTCCTTTCTGACTCCTGTATTAATTGGGGTATATACTGTTGCTTAAAGCTTTAATGATTTCTTTATGGTCTGTATACTACCCAATGGTACCTGTTACTTCAGTTTGACTACGTAAAATTGCCCTACTCCTGAATCTTGGGTGATTTCTGTCGGTACACTCTTTAAGGCTGACGCTTTTCCTGGTAAATAGGTACTTACAACATTATCTTCTATTTTACCTCCAGATTCTTTAAGTTGCTGTCTTGTAATGCGCAAATTATTATTAGACATGGGCTATACTACTCATTCCCTATTTAATGAGGTGTGTAAGGTTGCAACCTGTGTAATTTATATTAACCGTTTCCTCTACTTCCTAAGTAGCAACGTTTAAACTTCTTAGCCCTGACTGTAGTTGCTGTTTTTTTACGACAAAAAAAATAGCTTTCGTTTTTAGATGCTGAGCAAGCATCTAATGAAATGGTCATGTCCGTCTGTTGGTCCGTTTGTCCGTCTGTTGGCCCCACGCTACAGGTCAAATTATTCACACTATTGTCTTAGAACTTTTTGAAAACAATCACAAATGCGAGCTGGCAGGTCTGTATTGTATTTTCACTGTAATTAAACTGACCATTGCTTAGCAATTAAATGGTAAACTGACCAAGGTCAAGAAATTTAGAAGTGAGCACCATAAAAACGGGGATAGCGATAAACATAGCTGAGCGCAAGACATATGCCAAGCTATGAAACGAAATAGAAAATTTCTTTTAAACACCTCGACCCTGCTGCTATTGCATTCACATTTAGTAAGCAGGCCATAGGTGACGCGCAAATGACGTCACGTGAAAATTTCTTCTAGACACCCCCACCCAGCTGTTATCGCATTACCATTAAGTAGGCAGGCTAGAGGTGACGCGCAAATGACGTCACGTGAAAATTTATGTTAGACATCCCCACATAGCGTCTTTTGCATTCACATTAGGTCAGCAGGCTAGGGGTGACGCGCAAATGACGTCACGTAAAAATTTCTTTTAGACAGCTCAATTTAGCTGCTATTGAATTTACATAAGGTAAGCAGGTTAGAGGTGACGCGCAACTGACGTCAGGCAAAAATTTCTTTTAGACACCCCCACCCAGATGGAATCGCATTTTTATTAGGTAAGCAGGTTGAGGGTGACGCGCAAATTATTTCACGTAAAAATTTCTTCTACATGTCACGGACTGACCTATATGTGTTATAGATTTTCAGAGATCGTCCATTACAACTTCCTTAAAATACCATAGTTTCTAATATCCCAAGTCCTAACGTTAAATTGGTTTCCATCTTATTTTAACTACATGTCACGTACTAACCGTATTTGCTTTGATAGTACGCCCCGCATACTATCAAAACTCGAGGTCCAACCCCCCGTGTTTAATTAGAGACCCGCGCATTAGTAGAGACCCGCGCACTGGCATTTAATAGTGTGTTAAATAGACCCACGTACTATCCAAACTCGAGCTCCGACCACCCGCGTACTATTAGAGATCTGCGCATTATTAGAAACCCGCGTACTATTAGAGAAAATACGGTACCGTTAAGCGTAACAGATATTGAGGGATTGTCTATAATGACGTTATTTGTGATTAGTGCAATTTATAAAAACAATTCAGCTATAGTAAGCTACATGCTATGGTATGTAGCTTACATGGTATGTCTTATTGATTGTAGGGGAGCTTTTATAAATCTTGTATCATCTTTTAGCGTAACAAAAATTGTCTTGCGCCTTTGTTAAAGATTAGCATCTACTTTGGGCCAGCCCACGGTTGACAAATCCGGCGCGAAGCGCCGGATGTTTTTATTATATGCAGTGGCTACCGTATTTCCACTGTGTTCGTAAGTAGCTCCCGTTTTTCAACTTATGTACTGTGTACCTCCCGTTGTTTTACCTAAGTACCGTTAATTTCTTAAATTGGACGCGCTTTAATACGCTTTTCGATTAAAGTTCGTCAAAATCGTATTGATAGATCCCTGTCTATGTAATACAGTGGCTTCTGGTTTTCCACTATTTATAAAAGTACCTCCCGTGTTTCTACTTGAGTGAACCTCGATCTTAGTCAAAATCGTAATAACTACTAGATCCCTGTCTATAGTATGCAGTGGCCTTCGTTTTTCTACTATACATATAGGTAGCTCCTGTTTTTTTTACTTATGTACTAGCTTTGTGTCCCTGACGATATGTATACAATGATGCTAGTTCTTTGTAGATTAGGTTTTTATGTATGGCCTATCCAGATACTACCTCCCGTCCATAACCTACACCTATTGCAATGTCGTATAGAAACTATAGTCTAAAAGCTAATTCCCCGCTCAACTACACATTTCTTATACTAAGCTTTAAAAGGTATATATACAAGCGCTTTTGCACCTAATGACCAGTGCGGTTTGATATTCTAGAAAATACATAAGCAATGAAACAAATTATATTTTATGTAAAATATTGACAATTGTCTTGTACGTTACCTTTTGAGTATTGTATTTGGAGCTCGTGACAACTCATAACACCCTTAACTACTAACAAAGTATGTACTTCCTCCTCTAATACGAATAAAAACTGCCAAGTTGCCTTCTCTCTGTGTTCTTACTTCACCTAATAAATTCCGTTCACGATTCTATTTGTTAGTTTAGCAAAAACACTATGTACAAGCGATTGAGAATAGAATAAGGAATTTTACGCGTAAGGGATAAATTTCAGGTTCACAACGCACGCTACTGTATACACACTACAGAAAATTTGCACAAACGTCAATATCGTTCTCCGCACTTGACTTTCAATTTATACAATATTTTCTCAGAAGGACTCTCTCTACTTCAATATTATGTATCTCTCTAAAGAAATCGCTCAACTTCTTTACTATTTTCTTTCCAAAGAAATCTCTCTACTTCTATATACCTATCATTTTAAATATAAAGCAACTTCTGGCTGGTGCACGTTAATTATTAAAAACTGAAATCTAAGCGTTCAACGCAATTTCACTTTTCTTTGACTGTTTTTAGAGAATTAATATCTATTTGGACGGACTTATTTTATATTACCTGCTAGATACCCTGTACCGCAGATTACACGTTTGAAATAATTCTACCATTCCTATAAACTCTGGTATAAGTCGAGACGCGAATTCCAAACATACCACTCCTGGTTCTATTTTAAACTGGAAACAAAAATCTATTTCTTTGACCTTCCAAAGGTTCCTTTCCACACTAACGTTTTCCAAAGTTTCCCAAAAACTGTTCCCTTGTCCTACTTAGCCCTGAAATAATCTTACTCTCTATCTCTCAGTTTTCTTTTATCAAAAAAAATAAAATTTCTGTTTCCCCAAAAAAAATTTCTAACGTGCTAATCTATTTGCTACCCTAATGCTCTCCCCAATTGGGTGGGATTTTTACAACGTCAACTGCCGGCATACAGTCCTACTCGACACCAGGCCATCACGTTATATTTGGTGATATTTTGGGTATAATAATTCTAAGTGTTAACGATTTGATGTGTGATAATGAGTGAGAGACCAACGACAGAGTTCGAATTGCAAAAGGCGATTTTATAAGTTTATTGGTTCACTGATAGGAGTTAGTAAAGTACAAGATCTCTTCTGGAGGTGAAATCAGAAGTGACTATCTATAAGTCGGGTTAGTCCAAATTACAACTTTTGTTATGCTTAACTCAGTAATACTGCTTCGGCCCAAGGACCCTGTCCTTCTTGCACATCCGTTCCAAACGTTGTGAGTATCACGATCATCTAGAAATATCTGCTGACCGTTTACATAATTTAGTGACTCATCCAATGAGCACATAGTTGTTACATACCTGACATTACGATGTCATTACTCATTTACATACTGGTGACCCTGCACCTAAATCTAGCTGTGCTTCGCCCATTACAACAATATTATGGTGATTAGTCATAAATGATCTTCTTAGTTAAGAAAATACTGTTAGAATCGGATAGGAGTGTAATCTATTAGTAAATTTTGTACTCCACTGCGCATGTTATATGCTGCCTGGGCTTCTTTATCTTTCATATTTAAATTTTTTCTTGATGTTACAGTAATAGTTTTAAGTAAAACTAAGCAAAATACTCTATCCTCACATGTACTATTTTTGAAAATGATTGAAGCATTATTTGTTTCATGTTCCGCGTATGTGCTCAATGTAATCAATAGGATCAATGGATAAAAAACCCTGCATAGTAGTAGTAATAATAATAATATCAATTTGTTTTTGTTCGTGACAAAATTTTGATTAATGATAAGCATATTCAACGTATATTACAATTAATTCCACTACAATTTAAAAACAAACGTTAGTTATGTTTTTTTTATAATGGGATAATCTTTTTTGCTCTATAATATTACTATTTACCTCTAGTGAAATTATTTTAAACCTTCAGTGCAATTCCTTGTTACATAAGTACTCTTATTAGCAATTACTTTATCCTCCAGTGAAGGTCTATAGTGACCTATGCACAAATGCTTTTATTTTCCAGTGATATTACTTCGCATATTAAAAATACTTAGAAATATGTTAAAAATAACTTTACTAATACTTCCGCTAATAATCTGTATGGTAATTTAGTTGTCATAAAATAGGAGCGGTGGTCGATGACCTCCAGTTGTGTTTTGCACTTTGCACAGTGGCAGGTCAGCTTGTTCCTCTTCAGTATCTGGCAAAGCCCGTTTTTTTGTGCATACACACCATACCCCTACCCATATTTTTACCTAATTTAGCTAAAACACACAGTTAAAAGCAACAACTATCAACAGCTACAACTCAACTAAAACTAAAAGTTACACAGAGGAAAATAGACCTCATCTTGTCAGCTTCTGAAGTCATTCAAAATTATACATAATTTTTCTTTCACCAACTCCAAACCTTAACTTATTATTACATTATTCTAATTTTTTGGTTTGTCAGATAACAAAAGTATAGGTGGCTTAATTTTCTCTAAATATATGGCTGCAGGAAGGAGTATTTACGTGAAGTATTTATCACTGGATGTACATTGAATTAGGACTGGAAAAACAAGTAAACTCAAATTAGGTATTTCTATTCCAATTTAGAGTATTTCACTGAAGCACTAAAATATCACCGTATTAGTTATAATACCGTAAAAATTAAATCAGAAATATTTACTAACTTGTTTTTAACAGGTTTAAAAAAATTCGCTTTAAAGTACAGTAAAAAATTCTTATATTTGTTTCCAACAAAATTGGCACGTCTCTATGAAACTAAAGAGGTGACGCACGAAGGAAAAATTATGTTTTCGTTTGAGTCCGTTGCTTTGAGTGGAGACGGCATAAAAGGTGATGTTTTGACAATACAATTTTTTTTTAAATTGTTTTAATTCAATGTAATTCAATGAAATCCAAATACATAGTTTGGAATCAAAATTATTTTAAATGTTGAAAATTTTAATTTTTAAAGTACATTTTGCTGTTTGTGTACAGTATTTTTGTGCAATTACTTGAATATGTTGTGTAAAAGTATAATTATTGTTTTATTGAACTAAATTTTAGAAATTCAGAAGCGTATGATGCTGGTATCTCCGTACGTTGAAATTCGGTTTTACAAAATATTTAAAAAACAATGAGTTTTACAACTGTAATTATCACCTTTTATGTTATATACATACTAAAAAAGTCAGAAACACCACAGCCACTGTCTTTATACATACATTATAGCTTAAGACTAATTACGCTTCGCATTTATAAGTAATAAAATTAATATGTAGCATTCAATAAATAAATAACGTTTATTCCTGTTATGAAAAGCAAGATTATACTTCTCGTTACATTGTACACATAAACCTAGAAGTAAAAAGGAACATATTATTAGACAGTTTGCGCAGTTCGACGTAAAATACTTCCACGCTATGCGTAAACCGCAAAATTTAATTTTTACGTTATTCAAAAATTACGGACAAAATAACGTTGCACAGTTTGCGCACTTCAATAATATAACGCAAAAAAAATTACGCGTTATATTCAGTAATTTTCAAAAATAGATTATAAGCTTGTTTTTCTTCTCGTTTTTATCGCAAGCACCACATATACTAAAAAAATGATATGTATTTACATCGATTATTTCGTTAAGTAAACTATTTCCGCCATGACGTTACAAATTTCCAGTTGATAACATCTGACAATTACGAATAAAAATCTTAGATTTAAATAATTGATTTTTGAAAATAATTTTAATTATATCGAAATAAGGTGTAAGTTGGCGTGGGATGTGTATCTGGGACGTTGGTTCACCACACATGTCGTATACGATCAACTTTCACATAAAAGTCATTCGCCCCTAATGAGGATTGAACCCGCGACCTTGATGGACAGGCATGTCCAGAATCCTTGGATATTTCGCTTCGCTAACCACTGGGCCATCAGGGCTGTCAGTAAATCCGCGTAAATTCAAATTTTTACGCTAACGTGATATTTTGATTACGCTATACGTAAACGCTACCGTAAAATATAGCGTTACGTAATTTCAAATGTTTACGTAAAACTTGAGTTTTGCGTAAAATGGGAGGAGCTTACGTAAAAATAATTTTTACGTATAGCGTATAGCGTTTTACGTGAACTGCGCAAACTATCTATTACATAATTACTTATACGTAACATATTCAGTTGTCAACACTGGTAATTTTTGATTATTGTGTAATATTAGTTATGTTATTAAGTGTAAATCGTCACATGGTAACAAGAAGGAATTTACAACGATCCTGGCAATTTATTCGTCCCAACTGGCATAATTATTTAGTCGCAAACGTATGATATTATAAAAATCCGGCGCCAGATTTGCCTACCGTGGGCCCGAAGTAGATGCTGAGCTTACAGCGAATATTGACTTCAGTCAATCGATGCATCTTTTCACATTATTTACATAAAATACACTCCATACCCTCTAAAGTGCAATATTATAGTGACGACATTGTTGGACGATTTTAATATGTACAATAATATTATTCCATGCTAAACATACTATTTTACATAATGTTTGAACTGATAACGGGTATTTTTTCAAATGATGACATTTAGACGACGTCATTTATAGACAGTCCCTGTGTGTATACTTGTAAAAGTAGATTTTAAAGATATAAATCTACCAAAATTTTGCATTTAGTACTAACAAGGATCCTTAAAATGGTGATTTTGTGATGACGTCATTTATAAAGGATCCCTGTATGATGTATGTATGCTAGAAAAAGACGGTGTTAGGGATATCTATTAATTTGATTTTTAAACTAAAAACAGAAGAGATTCCTATAATCAAAATAATTAGATGACGTCATTTTTAGATCATCCTTGCATGGCTCCTAACTTGTTTAACCCTGGAAGTTGAAATTTAATGTATAAATAACTTATGTAAAAGATTTACTGGACACTAAAAATTACGAACTGCTTGCTATTCAGTTAAAGTATGTTCCTTAAAATTGAGAATTTAAATGACGCCATTAATAGTTGGTCATCAACTATCTATAAGCTTCGTTCGTATGTTCAGAGCACAAAGTAAAAAAAGTTAGGTAGGGTTTTTGAAAATAGAAATTTTTAATGACGTTATTTATGAACGGTCCCTTTCCTTCTACGATCAACGTACGTATGTTTACAGCATTAAGTTAAAAAGTCGTAAATCCCACCAGTTTCTCATTCCACGTTGTATATATCATGGTATAATGCAATTGGTTTTTGCCGACATTCCGTACTCGATGCAGATAAGCATAGATTTCTCCGAGTGTGATTTAAATACAAGATAGCTACCCTAAAATATAAAGTTCGTATGCTTGACCAGCTTTGGGTACGGACACAAATGACGACACCTAAATTTACCAAAATTATAAGCCTACCCACCCGCTTGTCACCTTTTTAAGCATTGCTTAAATGGATGCCCTTGCCGTGGAATGTCAAGTGACCCACCCTTAAGGTAAGCAACGCCATTTGTGTCTGACCCCTACTAGCCTTAACGTCGTCAACACAACAAGCAGCCGGCTCTTTTGCAAGACACGAAACGTAGCAGGACTTTCTGTTGGAACGACGGGGAACAAAGCCATTTCGCTTACGGGACTCAATGTATCTCATGGGTTCCATATCTGACACGCTCACAGATTCGTATTAGACATTTCTTAGCTCAGGCCATTACTGACCCATTGCTGTTTACGGGACTCTAGGTGTCGCGTGCTCCATTCCAACTTTGGCTTCGAGGCTTCGAATGTTTAGGACGTATTTTACGATTGACCCTGAATTCTCCCCCCCCCCCCCCTGAACCTAAAAGTGATGATTTGTTGAGTAGGGGAGCATCAGTTTGCGGTTGGTAAAGCATTGGGCATAAGAAATATTTATATTTTTAAGATTCTGACTTGTTTTAATTCTTAACACTTCCCCCCCTTTAAGAGATAATTCGTGGGGTTGGGGGTGCAATTAATTAAAATATCCCCTTTGTCATTAGTTCAAGAATTAAGTAATTACATTAATTTAACATGCAATCTTACTAGTATGCATACGGGGATCGTCCATAAATGACGTTGTTTAAAAATCACTACATTATAAATCCCTTTTGTCATTAGTTCAAGAATTAAGTAATTAGATTTATTTAACATGTGATCTTACTAGTATGCATACGGGGATCGTCCATAAATGACGTTATTAAAAAATTTTTACTTGAGAAATCCCCTTTGTCATCAGTTTAAGAATTAGGTAATCGGATATATTTGACATACGATTTTACTAGTATGCATACAGGGATCGCTCGTAAATAACGGTATTTAGAAAACACTACTTTACAGATCCTCTTTCTCATTTGTTCAATAACTAAGCAATCGGATTTATTTAACATAAAATCATAAAATGTGCATATAGGTATTGTTTATATATGACTTTATTTAAAAATTACCATTTCAGAAATCCTATTTGTCATTAGTTCAAGAATTAAGGAATCCGATATATTTGACATGGGATCTTACAAGTTTAACTACATGCCACGTTCTTTAATATATGGATTATTGATGGAAAGCCTCCATAAATGAAATTATTTGTGAGTGGTGCAATTCATAAAAACTTTTCAGCTATATTTAACTTTATGCTACGCTCATTCGTATATGTCTTAATTATTGTGGGGGAGCTTTCATAAATCTTATATTATCTTTTAGCGTAACATAAATGGCCTTGCAACTTTGTTGAAGCTCAGCATCTACTTCGGGCCCACCCCCGGTCGACAAATCCTGCGCGAAGCGCCGGATTTTTCTCCAATGCTTTTAGATGGCTAAAAAAGTTGGTCCAGTCAACTGTTAATTGTGAAGAACTGGTTTGTTCGATCTCTCTCAAAAACAATAGGGCACTTCTCCCTCGCATTTTGGCCATTTAAAAAATATTTGACGAATATCGCTTGAAAACTGTGACCTGTAGCGCATAAAGAACAGACGGACAGACAGACAGACATACAGACAGACAGACAGACAGACAGACAGACAGACAGACAGACAGACGGACATAACCATTCCTATAGATGCTTAAGCTCAGCATCTAAAAATGAAAAATAGAAAAGTTTACACAATTATATTAGTTTGTGGTGCCTTTATGCCCACCTTGATTCCACCTAGTTAAGCAAACGCAAAGCTTAATAAAAGTATAATTATATTCTCTGTGTATCGTGACTGAAAGGAATGGCCCGTGATGGAGTAGGTGAAATAAATCTGATCCTAAAACTGTATCTTAACTGGAGCTGAAGTTCTTACGGTTACTTAGTGGAATATCATTATGATATAAGATACTTAAAATTACTGCTGACTATTTACTCGTTTCTGCGTCTGGTCTGTGTATGATGAAATAAAGTGTAGTAATTGCATTACTTTCTAAAGTTAACACCATAGCATAAATGACGTAACCTAAACCTGGTAGCAGGTAAGCATTTGTTAGTTATCTTTTCAATCGTCTCCATTATTCAATTTCACAGTCAGGAGTTGAAGGTCGGACCTGATGGTTTGCATTAAATCCTCATTTGAAAAAAAAAGCTTAAAGACTCAAGTATAATTATATAATTATTTAAGTACGAGTTTTGGAAAAATAGCAAAAATATCTGCATTTTCCTATAGCTCGCCTTTTAAAATACACAATTACAGTGTGGTATAGGTAAATTAACATTGATTGAAACCATTATTTAATTGGTAGGTAAGTGTATTCAATCATAAATTGTGAACTAAATTTTACAGTTTAGCCATAATATTGCATCTTCACTAAATTTTGCTCAATGAAGTCAGCCATCCGTGTAGTCAATCTAATTTTAAATCATATATTGAGGGTTCAAAGTAAAATATTGCAAATATAATTAATTAATAGTTATATATAAAAACTTTATTAAGTCACTGTTGCACAATTGCAATAGCTGTACAGCTCAGTATACAAAACAACACCTTAATTATAATTTTAACATTTTTAAGTGCTTAGTTGAATAATTTATACTATTAAATAACATTCTTAACCATACAAATGATGATTAAAACAGAACTGTAGTCAGTGTCAAAAGCTTTTCGAATAATTCATTTATTAGTAATTACGTATTGTAGGTAGGGATGGCTAATTTAAAATTCCCTGCGTTACATTCCCTCCTGGTTCAAAGTTCCCAAGGGAAGGGAATTTTGGCAAAATTCCCAGTTAAATTCCCAGTTTTCAAAATTCCCCTAAATTCCCAAAACTCCCTAGGGAATTATGGGAATTTTGGGAATTTTGGAAATTTTGGAAATTTTCATTTAATAATTCAAACATTCCCAGTTAAAAAATTGCCGGAATATTAAAAATGCCTGAAGTTCCCGAAATTCCCTGTTTGAAAATTCCCGGAACATTGAAAATTCCTAACGTTCCCATAATTCCGTGTTTTAAAATTCCCGGAATATTGAAAATTCCTAAAATTCTTTGTTTGAAAATTCCCGGAACATTGCAATTCCCCAAAGTTCCCAAAATTCCCTGTCTGAAAGTTACCGGAATATTGAAAATTCCTTGTACTTCATACACAGGGAATTTTGCCAAAATTCCCTATTTTCAAAATTCCCAAAATTCCCAAAGTTCCCTCCCTTCCAAAGTTCCCAAATTCCCAGGGAATTTTGAAAGGGCCTACCCTAATTGTAGGGCATTTAAAAGTAATTTATTTTTACTCCTCGCTTTTAATGGATTTTATGAATATTATAACATTCACAAAATTCATACATGTAGGCATTATCATTTTCCGGCACCTGCATTTATTTATTTATTCCACCATCGATTATGAATTCCAGTTATCGTGGAGATATTGTATTGCAATACAAATATACCAATTAAATTAGTTTTTATTTACTGTCTTTTATTTCAGGTGCTGAATATAAAATGGATTCGAGGCCAAGTGCTGTTTCCAAATATCTAAAAACAGAAACTGAAGCTTGTGATACAGAAGTTAAGGAGGGAAGGTTTTGCTGGTTCAGCTGCTGCTGAATATGGATCCCAATCCCAAGTGGCCGCCCGTGAGGATGCAGTTGATACTTTTCTTGGTGTATTTGTTTTCACAGACGATGTGAGCGATTTAGAATTTGAATCATTATCCTTTTGATTTATTCGGCATTGCATATGGCTGTATTTCATACAAAAAGTAAATTAATAAATACAAATTTGTAATTTATTACACAGTAAATCTTGCTAGAGTATTTAATTTTGTTTTATAATATCATTTTTGCAGATCCTTTCTCAGATACTTGACAACATAGGAATTCTGAATGCAAGAGATTTGCTAAATTTTCGCCTTGTGAATCGATGCTGGAGAGATGCAGCCACGTCCGTCCTTCTTAAAAGAAATGTGTGTCAAATTGCTCTGGACTTTGGTAAAGTGGCCTCTCGAGAGGATGCCAGCAGCGCAGTTGCTCAAGCTGAGCTTCAAACTTTGAAAGATTTCAGTATTGAACAACCGTCTAACAATTATTTCAATGTTTACCATCCCAGAAGCTTTCTTTCGGATTTATCTTTACTAATCTCCACCTCTACAAAATTCCCGTTCAACGGTATTCGCTTCCACAAAGGGTGTAGCGTAGGGTTTGGAAACTTGCTTCTATTATCTGACTTAACAACTGAAAATCAAAATCAAACAGACTTGTTCCACTTCTTGTCACTGTACGGGAAGAATATAAAGACACTTTCTTAGTGCAGCGAAATTTCTAAAACAGCGGCTGTTGTACGTCCACATGCCTCATGTAAGCTGTTTGATTCTTCAATAGTTTCATAAGTTTTCAATTCAAGATCAAACCCAGGAGAACATTAAATTGCGCTTGTGTCCATCTGTCGTTGAAATAAGGGAGATCGTATTAGGGCATCAACCAGAACTTTCAGGGGACAAATCCGCATTTATAAAGGAGCTCATTAGTGTTTCACCCAACTTGAACGAAATTAAAAACGTGTGCGTGACTGCACTCAAAGTTTTGCTTGAAATGGAAAAATGCCATCTTATCATATCAAGGACTTGCACTTTAATCCCACACCCCAACAATCGCCAATATTTCGAAAGTTTAAAAAATTCGTGAAGAAGATAAGTTTTAATCTTGACCTCCCAAGACTCAAACTAAACAAATTATAGTAGTCAGCGCTGTTGAATTTGACGACATCTAATCGCATAGGAGACATGGGGCCCTATTTGTAACACACTTGAAAATAGACTGCAAATGTTTTAATGGCTTCAAGGACCAAAACTGGATATGGACTGCATTTCCAGAACTAAAGGAATTTCAAATATTTGGTTTGAAAATTAGTGGACATACAACGTTGGTGGACACGTTCTTTACAGGAATTTTACACAAAATATGTGCAGCACTTCAAAACGGTGGCGGCGGCGCAACATTAAATGAATTGGAATCGTACCAATCGCTGGTTTTTAAACGAATTAGGCCATACATCGATGATTGTAAAAGTAGGTTTATATTTCCTGCAGATTAATGTACGAATAAAATAGTTTATTGCATTCCTATATACACTTATCTTAGTGCTAATGACAAAGGAGATGTGACTTATTTATACCAACTAATTATTTGTTATGATTATTTAGATTTACAAGTATTTAAAATCAACTTTGAGAACAGATTAAACTGGATGTTTGCATCTTGCATCGTATGCTACGACTGCTCACAGATTGTAGGAAGTATTTTATTGGACAAAAATCGTGTTTTTTTTCGAGTCAATTAATTTGAGCGCTAGATAAATGCAAGGTAATTTTTTGAACTACAATTTTCTTTGACGCTAATCGTAAAAGTAGAGTCAGGTTATTTCATCTACTGCAGTGGACTTTATTAGAGTAATTCACAGTTCTAATTGTTCCTAATAATTATGCTGAAAATCGTGTCAATTGATTTGATTTCAGAAAACCAAAATGTATATCCAGTTGCTCACTACGTGGAAATTCGGATGAAGAAATAATTAAATACTTACGAGCTTTCCTAAACATAAATAGAGTCAGCTTTTGGAAATTGAATTGAAAATGAAATAAAAATTATTGGAGTTTTAAATCGTAGTTTCCAATTTACATTTTAAGTTGTATACAGTTTCTTTCTTTCTACAACTTGCGTTAAAACTTTGCAACCAGAACCAGAATTTGTTTCTTTAATCGTTTACTAATTTAATATCTAATTTGTGTGACAATTTGGTCATTCACAACATTCGGTTGATTGTGACTTACAAAATTACTAATTAAATATTAGAAATAATTTAAGCTTACAAAATAATTCCAAAAATAACATTCAATTGAATTAGTTTGTATTACTTTTTACTGCAATGAGTAATTATTCTAATCATTTGTGCATGAGATAAAGTCCCGTTAATAAATAAAATAATAAAATCAAATATTGCTTTAAACTCATTTCATAAGCATGGTAGGCGTAACATTATAAGTGTTTGCGTCAATTTATGAAACAATTCAGAGCAATAGAGTCGTATCAGCGAAATTTTAAACATTCCTGTCAAACAGTGAGTTAGGTCAAGTTTGAAAATTTGACCTTTGTATGTGCACCAAAAAACTTGATGAAATCGTATTCAAGTGCTTCTTTTAGTTTTTTCAATAATCATGTAACATCTGTTGACTTTTGGGGTAGATGAGCGGTTACTGTGTACGTAATTCGTTATTGTGTAGTGCCGATTATAAAATTTGAAAGTATTTGAGTTTTAAATTGTAATTTATTTCAACAATCTGCAGAAAATGAACTTACTTTTACAGTCTCTAACATGTGGCATAGTCCGTTTCAAAGCTTGCGTAGAAGAAGATTTAAATTTACTGCAAGGGAAGTTTTGTTGGAATTTTGCACATAATTCAGGAGAAATTCCAGTAAAAAACCTGTCAGCGGCATTTGTATCCAGTAGTCCTTAAATCCGTCCCGTTATTTTAAATCTTTTTAACTTTGGAAATGCAGTCCAGACCCAGTTTCGAAGGTTTCCTCGAATACAATTCGTACATCTTCCAATTTACAAAATTAAGGAATAGTTTTGATATGTTAATGTTGCCCAACGGAGAACGAAAATCAAATGTGTGCAACTCCAAAGTTGTAACTGATAACAGCGTATCACTAGCCATGGTTGTCACTTTGCCTTGTGCAATATTCTTAACTGAAAAAAAGCCCATTATTCTGCCAAGGTCATATTCGTTTTCATGCATATGCAAGCTCACTTTGCGGAGATTTGGAAAATAATCAGCACCTGTATTGCAGCCTCCTTGATTTTGCATATTAAGTGGACAAGGGTAATAAGCCAATTGGTTCCCGGCCATTTCTTCAGCTCGTATTGCCTGACTTACGAAATCTTCTGCGAAATAAATTCTTGTTTTGGTTTTAAATACCCTGCCAGAATAAGAGTCGACTAATTTAAGGAATTCTAAAGAGGAAAGCCTAGAAATAAGAATATTACCGATGAAATCTAATGATTGCAATTTTAGTTTCAGGTATTTCAAGTAATCTTTACTTGTACTAAAAATTGTAATATTAACCTTTACTGCAACATCATACTGATAACGATCACCATTACTACAAAATAAATTACCTTTAAAATCGACTATTGGTCTTCTTTGCTTAAGACGTAAAATATTGTCCTTCAAAATGTTGTCTGAAAGTAGGTTCGAGAACATTTAAATAGCTGACATGCCATAGAATGCGAGACTTGGACGGAAGCACGAATCTGTAACAGGATGCGATTTTCCAATTTTAAGCAAAACTCTAAGTGACCGTACATATACACTGTTAAGGTGTGTAGCTGCTTGGCGTGAGAGGTTTACTTTATTATTTATTTATCTATAGCAAAAGGTCAGTCCGGAGAGAATAGCATGAATGATACAATTGCTATCTATTCTCGTGGTAGATCCAGACTGTCTCTTTATACATTTCGTCGTTGCATTTATATCAACTGTGACGTCACTGTTAGAGACGTTCATACATCCTATGGAATATTCAATACCTAAATAACAATTGTATAACTATGCTGATGTGCCATTCAGCACATTAGAATGCAATGTGCAACATTGGCATTCTAACACTCGCCTTTACGTTGAGTAGCTGGATGTGTCATAACAATTTAAACCTAACAATTTTAGACACAATCATATTATAATTCTCATATAGATAATTTCATAACTAAATATTAAAGTAATTAGCAGTCATGGCTTCAAACTATACTTTACAACTAATGCCTCTTATAGATAATTACAATTATTATTAAATGCTTATATCTTGTCAATATAATGTCAAAATAAGTTGTCATTATATTAAATAAAAATTCAATTTGCAATCAATCTCAAATGCTTATAATTTATCATATGTCAATATGTATATCCACTATCCCCGTATTTTTTTTCTATCGGTAGGTAGGCCTAATACCTTCATATTAAATAACTAACAATATTTTCAAAATTCACGGAGTAAATGATTAGTATTTCCTTTGATGTCATTTTAAAGTAAATTTAATTAAAGTTTAATCACCTAATAGTCTTTATCTAGTCTGAAAAATCTTACTTGCAATTTATCGGTGGGGAATTTTACAAGAATAACTACAATTCACGGTAAAACTGGGCCTACAAAATTTGAACGGGGGGTAATGCAAGGTGGGCCGATGTCGCCATTCTTGTTTAACATTTCTATTAATTAGATGATTGAAGAACTAAGCGAGAAGGAAGTCACTGACAAGTTTGGCTATTGTCTTCACCCAATGCATCCAAACATTTCTAATGCTGAATTTGCGGATGATACTGGACTTATTGGGAATTCGCGTCACTTCGCTGTTGAACTATACCAGCAAAGTTCTGAATCCTTGGCTCAAATCAGGCTTCAAATGAATCCAGTAAAAAGTGCTGCAATCAGCGTGGTTAAAAAGGTGCTGTGTCAAGATCCGTTTGAGGTGGGTCCAAACAACTTTGTCAATTGCATTGGTTCAAATGAAACTATCAGGTACTAAGGAGTGAATTTTTCTGATGAGATTGTTTTTGACGCATCAAAACGTGCAGACAAATTTTGTAGTAAGCTTGAAAAGTTAGTATCTTCTCCTATTCTTCGCCAAGACCAAAAGTTGCAAGTTTTAAAGGACTTTCTCTGGCCAACGCTTATTTATCCTTTTCAAACTGCTCCTTTTGTCAAGTTATCTACTAAATTTGTAGACGCAATTGATGAAATTATTGGTAGCGCAACTAAAGAAATTAATTTTTTTCCCTCAAGCACGCCTACAAACATGTTATATTCCAGCACGAAGGTAAAAGGGTTAGGATTGATACAAGCAAGGTGGAAAGCAGGCATACAGAATTTTAATGCAACTGAAATTTTGTCAGAGTCCAAGCATTCTTTAATTTTAAAAATTAGGGATTTATTGGCTGAACGAGGAAAGTGTCTGGACTTTTTGAACATCCCTGACGATGTACAAATACATTTAGAAGAGGTTCGTGGTAAAAAAAAGTAAATTTATTTGTGAACATTTGCGATAACTTGAATATGAAGCGTGGTGTAAACTACCTCAAAAAGGACAAGGTGTCATTCAGTTTCAAGAATGCTCCTACGCAAACAAGTGGATTCATTCAAGGAATGGACTTTTTTCTTCTGAATAGGTAAATGCCATTAAAATGGTTGGAAATGTTATGCCAGTCAATGCCATACCAAGGCCTGATCAAGAATCATTCCGCTGTCGCCATGGCTGCAGTGAGTCAGAAACATTAGGTCATATCCTTGTATCGTGCCCCAGGGAGAAATTAATTCGTAATAATAGACATTATGCTGTTAGGCGTTTACTAGATAAAGTTATAGCTACACTTGGCTGGAAAGTTTTACAGGAAGTTAAATGTACTGGCAACGGTTCAAAACAAGTGGAAATTATTGCTTAAAACCTAAACCTTAACGATCTAGATGAGTTTTTTAATACAATTGTCACTAATATCAACGATGTCATTCCATTTACTACTACTGAAGTTATTTTTGCATTTAGAAAAATTAAGCTCTAAACTCAGGCTCTATCCAAGATCAGAGCTACATTGTACTCAGTAACTGTATTAATACTTTAGCTGTCCCACTAGCGATTATGTACACTCAATTTCTCTTACTTGCTGCTTTTCCATCTGCATTTAAACACGCAACTGTGATCCTGGTATACAAAGAAAAGGGAAGCAAATCAGACCCTAACTCGTACAGACCAATATCATAACTGTTATTACTGAATAAACTGTTTGAAAAGATGCTTCAGCAAAGAATGTTAGACAAAGTTCAAGCAAGGGGCTGCTAATCAATACTACTTGCAATACTACTCAATACTACTTGCTAATCAATACTGGTTCAGACCTGGACGCTGCTGTCTGACGGCAGTACTACAGTTCACACAAGATTTCTATAATTCGATTAATTCTTGTAGTGTCCGCTGCCTAGCATTATTTATCGATATAACCAAGGCGTTTGACTCTGTCGACCACATTTTATTGCTAATAAAATTAAAAGATAAATTTAGCATCGATGGGCACACTCTAAAACTGATAGGTGATTATTTGAGAAATAGAAAATTTTGTATTCACCTAGGCGTTTGACTCTGTCGACCACACTCTATTGCTTATAAAATAAGGAGATAAATTTAGCATCGATAAGCATACTCTAAAACTGATAGCTAATTATTTGAGAAATAGAAATTTTTTTATGTAAAACGGTGGTTATGTTTCTGCTGACTACGATCTGCTGAGTCGTGTACTGCAGGAATCTATTCTTGGACCGTTACTATTTATTCTTTTTATAAACGATATATCTGATGCTTTTGACTCCAAACTCCAATATGCATTATATGCTGTTGACTTAGTTATCTACTGTGCTGAAACGTGTCTTTTTAAACTCCAAAGTACAATGCAAGAAGCACTAAATAGTGTCAATATTTGGTTTTCTAACTTTAAGTTAACACTAAACGTAAGTAAAACTAAATTCATGATACTTCATAAATCGCATGATGCAGTCTCAAGTGACACAGTAAGTCTGACGTCCAATGGTGTATCTCTGGAACGTGTAAATAGTTTTAAGTACTTGAGTATTATTATTGACTCACACTTAAATTTTAACAAACACAGTATCTATGTTAAGAAAAGAGTCTCTAATGCTATTTGCGTAATACATAACATTAGAAAATACCTAACGTTCAAGGTTTGCAGCACTATGGTCAATGCCTATGTGTTATCTATAATTGACTACTACTCGCCTATATGGGCTGTTTAGTCTGAAAAGTGCTACCTAACGACGCAAAATATAATTACCAGGAGCATTGTTATATTCTCTCAGATTCCATTGTGGACAAAAAAGCCTAGTAAAAATAAGGTAAAAATTGATGAATCGATTGTTTTGGAGCAGGCTAATATGCTTTCTATCAAAGAACGTATAAATGATGTTATGTTAATTTTTGTGTTTAAAACTTTAAAATTTGGTTCGAATATTGAATATTAAAATAAACTGTTTAAAATTAGAAAGATTGTAAGGCCAACAAGGTCCGGTGATGGTATTTTGCTCGAGCATATATCTCGTAGCCCGTCTGCAGCGTTTAAAAAATCTTTCATGTATAGAGCTGTGGGTACCTGGAACAAGCTCCTATCACATGTACTTAATACTGACATTTCTTTAGCTGAGTTTAAGATGGATTTAAGTTTTTAATTTATATTGAATAAAAAATGTAGATACGTAACTCTGTTTACACCTCCTTAATTCATAATTTATATTTTGTTGATTCCGTTTGTAACCATACATTGCGCACTTTGATATGTTTAAATATACTGGACTTGATATTATGTAACCGAATACTGTGTCTGTTATTGGAATTCAGTTCATACTAATTGGTTTGCACTGTATAATTTTGACACTTGAATAAAGCTCACAAACAAACAAACAACCAGAAATTGCGACAAGGCTTTATTCTGGATCCAACCTTCAGAATGGAGCAAAACGATGTTAATTAAGCAGAGTCAGTAAATCAAGAGAAAAAACTCCATTAGGATCCATGCATACCATATTTTTAGGACAAATTAGGCCTTGATGACATTCAGGTCATAGGACTTTAAATCGGTGCTAGAGGTACTATTTTAAAATTCTTCGTAGATTTCTTGACATCTCAGTGTTTACCAGTTACACTGATTGAGAATATAGTAACATCAGTTCACAAGAAATCGGTCCAATGTTGTATTCATCATTTATATTCTACGTACATTACTTAATTTCAAAACAGGTGCCTTAATAATTTAACAAACATAAATTACATTATTATGTCTTAAACTTTCTGTTACGTATACTGAGTCTATTAGGCTATCCTTATTGGAGGACAGCGTAAAGTTTATTTTTGAATAAATTGTCTTTATATATCTATATATTTATAGGTTTAATGAAAACAAATTCAACTAAACGATAAAATCCTTATGAATGATTACATATCAAAAATAAATTCATAATTTCAATTTTAATAATTTACACAATGATAATGTCATAATAAGAATCCACCACCTCCATTATTTTTTCTTTGAAGTGTGGAAAACATATTTAAGTTTTAACAAAGGTAATAACAAGTTTTTGAATTCAGATTATGGTTATATAGTTGGGATGATATACAAGGTTTACACGAAGAAATTGTGCAAGTGGCTTACGTGGCATCCGTAGGTTTGGAAAATCTTTAGGATCAGGCGCGTACTCGCTGAAAAATCGAAATGAGGCTCTGTGTTGTTGAAAATGTCAAGCGCTGAAATTATGTAGGTTGGCTCTCGCTCCTCGTCAGTGGAACGTCTGTAGATTTCGTAAATACTGTTGTGGGGCAGCTACATGACTCGTGCGTTGTTTCAAAGGACGTCTTTTGTAAATAAGCCTCTTTTTTAATTTCTGGGATGAAACTGCTTTCCTGACAGTGGCGTGGCTAACTGCTGCTAGGCGGGCAGAAAATTTCTTCATCAATGTATTAGTAGTGCCTTGTACTTCACCTAAGTCGGTCACTCGCTGCATGTAGACTAGTGACATTTGCAACTGTTGTCTGCTTGTAGCGGGCGGCTGGCTTTAAGTATCAGCAGCTTCAAAAGTGGCAGCAGTAGCTTCAATAGCGGCAGCGGCAGCTTTCTGAGCAGCAGCTTCAATAGCGGCGGCTTCCATGGCGGTAGCGGCGGCTTTCTGGGCAGCAGCTTCAATAGCGGCGGCTTCAATGGCGGCAGCGGCGGCTTTCTGGGCATCAGCTGCAATAGTGGCGGCTTTGGCAGCAGCAGCGGCGGCTTTACGGGCAGCAGTTCCAATTTTTTCGGCAGCGGCCTTTTTATCATTTTCGATGTTTTGAGCGTCTTTATTTGATTCCTCTATGCTTTGCTCCACTAGAGCCTTGTAAAGAGCAACCCCGTCAGTGGCATCCTGGGCCTTAGCAAGTGTACCCGCAACATACTGTTCGCTGTACACGGCAAGAGTAGCCTCGAATTCCGCAGGGATATATTTGTAGCGAGTAAGGCTAATTAAGGCCCTGTTCCTGGTATCTATAGCAGCATAGTATAATTTCCATGAAAACTTCTCTTTACAAAGAGCCTTAGCAAGCTTCTTCTCGTAGTCCATAGTAAGGTCTGATAGGATCCAAGAAGAACTTATCCTCTTCTTAAATATAGTTAATTAACATATCGCTCTTTCTTCAAAAATTTAATTCTCCCTCGTAACCAAAAAACAAAAATTCAAAAATTCTTTTTTATTTTTCCCAAAAATTAATAACTAAATAGTGACGAAACCCCTTCACTTTTATTGGCTATATAACTTTAAATTCTAACTTATAAGGTATCTTATTCCAACTACAAAGTTGAAACCGCACCTACACCAATGTTAAGGTGTGTAGTTGCTTGGCGTGAAAGGTTTACCTTATTACTTATTAATCTATAGCAAAAGGTCAGTCCGGAAAGAATAGCATGAATGATACAATTGCTATCTATTCTCGTGGTAGATCCAGACTGTTTCTATATACATTTCATCGTTGTATTTATATCAACTGTGACGTCACTGTTACAGTCCACTCTCTACATAGTGTACCTCCTCATAGTGAATACTTCTACATAGCGTACTGAGTTTGTATCCCTGGCTAAACTGCTATGCTTTCCATGTTATAATACTTCTACATAGTGTACCTCTACATAGTGGAAACCTCATAGCGTTCTAATTTTAGGGGCCCAAAATAAATTTTAAGTGTAAATTCCGTCGCTACATAGTGTACTTTCTGAAATTCAAAAACTTTTAGCGCTCAGGTAAAAAAGTTACTATTCTTTTTCTTGATCTAACTGATTTTGCAAACTTATTCAATCAATATTACTAAACATATTCTTTGATTGATTTGTTTAGAGCCATTATTAATTCAAACTGTATGATTTTTATTGTTTTCATCTATAATACTATTTTTTTTTAATCTGTACTTTCTACATAGTGTACTCTCCTCATAACGTACTAATCTTGCTGGTCCGATGGAGTACGCTATGTAGAGAGTGGACTGTAGTGATGTTCTTACATCCTATAGAATATTACCTAAATAGCAATTGTATAACTATGCTGATGTGCCATTCAGCACATTAGAATGCAATGTGCAACATTGGCATTCTAAGAACACTACTAATAGAGCTCACGTTCGGTGAAGCTTCAATGAGTTCTTTCTCAAAGCTGTGATCGTAGGGTGGTAACCCAAAATAATTTTTTTGTAATCAACACTATTGTGATAGGTAACTGTTTAAGTTTCTTGTTAGCCGCATGCGTTGCTATCTTCATCAAAAGCAACTATTTACTAAAATACACAGATATTTGACACAAATTTTACCTAGGACGGACATCGCAGCATCCCGCCAGCATCGATTTAGCAGACAAAAATTGAGCAAATTTTTTACCTTGAGAGTATTAATGTTGTTTAATATCTCAGGAAGAATCTGCATGGTGAGTAGCACAAACAGTTTTGCAGAGGATTAATTATTTGATGATTTAGAATGTCCCAAAATTACGATTGATTAATGTTTTATTTTCAACAACTTCCTGCAGGATGGTGACACAAGATCCACAAGTCCCTGCAGTTAATCAAGCGATTTCATCAGTGCCAATTGCCTTCTCGTCATCCGCATTACCTTCAGTTTTAAACCGTTTTGAAACAAGGCTTGAATTTAAATTCATTTTGTGTTTAGAGCTCGAGTTGAAATGCTGTCAATAAAACAACCATCACTTTTTTATGTACAGACCCAAATTCGTTTTGATAACTTAAGTTTCAAGTGGTTTGATAAAATTAATCTAGGTGCCTGATGTCACGTAAATCGCATCTAGGATTAACGATGTCAACATAATGATTATGATTTGATGAGTAATATTTCAGGATGTAAAATAATTTGCTTGACTCTGTCAAAAAAATTCGGACCAATATTGAAAACTTGTATTTTTTTCTTCTTAAAAACAAAAAGATTCAGGAAAATAGTCAGATTAAATAATAAAATTGACGCTTCTTTAAAATTAATATTCAAATACAACATGCAACCACGGCTGCAACCACTCATCTAATCATATTCATCATTTTCACCCCCAGGAAATTTTAAATTTTAACAGTATGGACATCCATTCACCATTAATTTATTAACGATAACAATTTACCTACTTTTAAACTTTTAGCGCAGTTGTTTCTATTTTGCATCCATGCAATGCTGAAATACAGCTGGATTATAATTAGGTTATTTCTGTAATTCATTTGACACAAGTGTAGTTGCTACTCATAGTAAGGGTGGCTGTAATGTAATAACTAACTGTTTACTATTCAATATTAAACAAACAATTAACTCAACACTGATCACAGCTTGAAGTTTAGTACACAGGACAGAGGCACTTTTCAGGAGTAGTCGAGTAGATTCCTACTTCTAGTCTATGGTCCTTGTAAATAATTAAAGTATTTATAACAATATGCCTAAACTAAAACTGAACTGCATTCAGCAGTGAAAAAACTGGACAGAGTAGCAGAGCAAACTAAAAATAATTTGTAAAAGAAATACCCTAAATAGAGTCACACATGAATTTAAAGATCACCGTCTCCCGCGCAAAACTAAAAAATCAAGGAAAATATCTTTTAATTATCATTACAATTTCTGTCTTTAATACTAAACTTAAACTTAAGACACTAAAGACAGTATAGACGTGTTTACTCTGGATCCTGATTCTAAATAATGCGTTTATTAGGTGCTAAATTATTTGTCCCTCTAAATACACATAATTGATTAGTTAAACTTTTAAAATAGGTAATTAAATGATTGGAGCGATAGTCGACTAGATAATAATTACAATTATTATATCACGTCGGCTATGCTTTAGGAAGCCATGTCTCATTTATATATGAGCTGCAGGCTTGTAACACATGAAAAACAAATACAGTAAGCTACCAGTTAAGTTGAATAAAGGTTGCACTTATTTTTTCAGCAGTTTTTGTTTTCACTATTTATCCTGTACGAGATTCCTGCGAGATTTAATTTTAAACTTGTGAATTTTTTGACAGTATCAGTATTCCTGTAAATGCATGTCGCCTGGTCATGGATCGTCCATGAATAATGTCATCGTCATGGTAATTAGGAAGACATCGCTGATGGGCCATCCATACCTTGCGGTAAAGTTGTAAATATCAGGCTCAAGGTTTTAACCCAAGTACTGCCGTAGAAAGTCAAGTGTCGGCTTGAGAGCAGGATCCATCTTTACCTCGGCAGGCTCTTAGATTCCCTGGACTCGTGCCACCAACGTTAGAAGTTAATCACAATTCAAGAAAAATAGTTTCACAAAGTTTGTTGTGTAACTTTGAGAAATGTTTTAAATATCTGACTGCTGATTTATTTTTATTTTGAATTTTTAAAATTTCCATGTCTGTTTATTGATGCACAGCAATGGAAGAAACGTAAAATTCAAAATTCTTAAAATGCTGATTTGTTGTATAAAATAATAATAACGAGTTTCTCAAATACCGGGTACAAAATTTTAATAATGTTTACAATATTTTTTAAAATTTTAAAAATTTTCGTAGTGCACATGTTTCTGAAAACAGCAAAATGATTTTTTGCATGATTTTAAAAAGCGTAAAATGATCTTCTTGCATTTTTTTGAAAAGTGCAAAATTGTAATACAACATGAATTTTTTTGTGCTAAAAAAAGAAACGAGTTATTATGAGTTTTAATTGTTCACAGATAAAACATAAATACATGTTTTCATAAGATTATGTAAAATATTAGTTTTAATTTAAGTTCTAAAATCATTTACATAACATTGCTTAGAAATAACGCAATTAAATAATTAGTAATAAATAGTAAGATGTATCTAATTAAATTAACTTTTCACCCAGCGGATTACCATCAACCTAAACTTTACGTGGGACTAGTTCAGATGGAAGGGCGAAAGCTGCTGTCAAAGAAAAAGTCGCCAAGGCTTTAAATGCAACGACACAAAATAGTTATTTTTTTGTTGTAATTATAAAAAATAAATCAAATATTCAAAACTAAAATGAAATGGGAAAGCACTTTCTCTTATAGTTTGATGTTGTTGTCTGTGTAATCACAAATAAATATTTATCTTGATTAAAAAAGTTTTTTTTAAATACTTTAAATAGGTTGACTCTTCCCACTGCACTGTGATCAACGGGAATTCTCAGCTGCCAGGCTGAGGCATAGTAAGCCTTCAATTCTGTATGGTTTGACATGTCAATAGATTACAAAAATTAGGTTATGATAAAAAATATTTGTTATGTATTACATATATATTATCTCGAACGCTCTCGCAAAAAATGACAATGACAGATGGGGCATTTATTAAGCTTGAAATCAGACACACATATACTGGAAATTATTACATACATGCAATTAAATAGATAATTAATTCATTGTTCTATTTCTGATTTGAATGTGGTAGCGATAACATTCAATAAAAACTCGCTGTAGACTGAGCACTAAAATGTTTGAAAAAAAAACAAAACAATCATTCAATAAAAAACTATAGGTGACAATTTTAGTGAAAAAGAATTGTTCTATAATTACAGGGTTCGGAAAAAACCGCCCAGTTTGAATAAAAAACTGCCCACCGGCTAAAACCAGTTTTAACTGGTTTTAACCGGCTAAAACCACTGTAAGACAAAGTCGCGGTCACCAGTGCAGACCATTCCACTGATCGGGGGTCGTGCCTGTACCATACTTTTGAGACGACGAGCCCAGGTGGGCCTGTGTTAAATAATACGGAGGCGCAAATGAGGCAAAAAAGAAAGGTACATTTCGGTCCTCGGGCATTTCTTATTAAGGGCTCAAAAGGGACCGATTGACTTTCACTGGCTAAAACCGGCTTAAACCAGTTGAAACCGATTGAAACCCTGTACCCAATATAATTAAGTGCTTAAACATAAGTTGCAGTGCATTTATGGTGTTGCAACACATCAAATAACCTGTGCACTTTACATATTTTAAAATAATGTATTACTTTTATTGGTTTTTTGTTAAAATTAAAAAAAAACAAATGCTACATTACTCGACAAAAATAATTTAATCTCAGCCTATTTAATGCTGAAAAAGACTGCAAAACAGCAGTACTTAAACACAATATAATTATTGTTTGAGTCTTATTAGAAAAGCAAATATATATTTTTTAGTCACTGTTAATTCAATTTTAAGGCTTAAATCAGTTTTAGCTGGTAAAAGCCGTTTTGCCCCAAAAACTCGAATTTTGAGGACCGGTTTAAACGGTTAAAACCGCTTAGTTTTAGCCGGCAGTTAAAACCACCCCCGAACCCTGATAATTATTTAGATGTAATTATATCGTCTGTAAAAAACCAACATTTTACATATCAAATTTGAACTGGAATCAAAATATGTCATAAAAACAAATTGAGAAATATGCGTCAAATGTTAATTAGGATTAGTTTTTTGAAAAGTATAAAATGTTTCACTGAGATGGTTTTAAAAACTTCAAAATTCTCTAATAAACATGTTTTTATTAAGTGCAAAAAGTTCTATTTACATGTTTTTGAAAATTGCAAAATGTTTTAATAACATGTTTTTTGAAAAGTGTGTCGTGTTTTATTTGCAAGTTAAAAACTTGAAAATGTTCTTTCTACTTGTTCTTTTATCTAAAAATATTGTATGTACAAACACTTTTTTGAAAAACTAGAATTTTCAAATTTAATGTTTTCGAAAATCTGCAAAATGTTTGAATTAGGTACACGTTTTTGAAAATTGTTAATTGTTCGGTTTACATGTTTGGAAAGTGTAAAATGTTCTATGAAAATGCTCCTAAGACATGTTTTAATATTTTTGTTGATATTTAGTATTGTTTTTAGCAACGAATAGATATGGCTTATTTAAGGTTTTTACAGATGATATTATTATGTCCCAACCTTCAAATGAAATAATGGATAGGACGATGGTTGGGAAAAAATAATCTTATGTTGTAATTTTTGTCAAGTATTTTATTTGACAAGTTTCTTTTAAACTCTATGACTTTTTACAAAGCGATTAATATAATAATAACAATGTATTCATTTATTCATTAAGTAAATTTGGCTGCAGCCCATAAAACATAAAATTTCACAAAGCAATTGATTATCTCTTCTGTCTTCGCCTCTGACGGACCGTTGGAGCTGGCTTGAACTAATTTCCGAGTGCAAACCTTCCCTGCGTATTCTCCTAAATCCTGGACTAACGTTTGGTTTTGTGGGTAGCAGACTTCCATGCTAGGATGTGATCTCTGCCGTAGGTAAATATTTCGATACCTAAACTTCCGTAGGATTCAAGGAGGGGATCTTTATTTCCTGGTGATGGTGAGGCCAAAGGTCGTAATAAATTAATAAACAAGCATCAGGATAAAATTCTTGCCATCGGCGATCTTTTGATAATAATGCATTACAACTGATGACAAAATGTTTTGAGAATTCACAAAGGACAGCATCATGATCATCACTATTTTGTAATTTTTGTTTCTTCGCCAACACAAGCTTTTCTTTTAGGACCAAAAAAGAAGTGTAGATGTTTTTGGACTTATATAGCCGTTTTAAAGAGTCATTTATAACCAGCATTTTAGCAATTTTATCCATTTCTGGAATTTTGGACCCCATAAAAACAAATTTGTAACCTTTCCTTTCCTGTAATTGATATCTTTTTTTTATGAATTCCATTGATTAACTTATAAACACTATATTGATTACTATTGCAACAAATATTGTAAGGTGCTTTCTAAATAAGTAAAATATTTTTTCAAGTTTCTTAATTGCCTTTTCAGGAAGGATGCTTCAAACTGGTCGACAGCTTTTATTCAACTTACTAGCTAGCCCACAAGGGGTTCTGTAAAAAAAATTTGTAATTTTGAATTATTAGCACCCAACGAATAAACCGATTTTGACTTTTAAAAGTATTGACTAAAAATCTCGGATTATTTTTTATAGTTTTCAACACGTTTTAGCTGAATGAAAATGAAAAAGTATGTAAAAAAATGTGCAAAATATTCTAATTTATCGCATATTATAATTTTATAATACTTTCGGAAAATACATAAATATTCTTATAAAATATCATATATTATTTACTTACTACTGATGGACATAATAGACAAAATATTGCAGACAAATCTTAACAATTCTTGCTACGAGAGCTGTATCTATATTTTAAATCTTCAAATAAGGCTAAAACCATTATATTAATGAGAATCACGATGCTCATGAGAATTAGAATGGAGCATAAAATTAGGACTTAAGGCATGCCAATTCCTGTAATAAAATTAAAAAATTAATTCAAAAAAGTAAACAATTTTTTTCCACGACTGACTGACAGAGTTTATGTGATATGTACTTTGATTCGTGAATCACTAATTTACTGTCAAACACATCGTCATATGTTGTGGTTCAAAAGACAATATTAAAACACCTACAACAATTAAAGAATATAGAAAGACCCACTACACCTATAACTTTTTGTTAATATTTTGTCTCACCTAATACTTCTATTTTTTTCTGGAACAGTTGTAACATTCTCAAAGCAGCCAGAATGTTTTAATGGGTCAGCATTTTTCAAAATGCAATTCCCACTGTTAACACAATAAAATTCCTCGGCAGTAAAGTTGTTCTTGTCGTAACCTGTGCTGTTGTTGACATTATTAGTTTACAGTAGTTTCTACGCAGTCAGCATAGTTCGTGTTACGAATTGAATTCAGTTGTTACAAAGAGAGACGAGTGAAAAATTATTTAAGATTTATTGATTAATTTGAATAATTTAAAATCAACAATTTATTGATTAAATTTATGATGAATGGTGAAATTTAATGTAAAATCTGATGAAATGTAACGATAAAGTATACGGAAGGAGGAAATATCACTGAAAGATAGACTGTGCGACAGAAAATAATTTAGATCTCATTGATACTTGGAAAGTGACAGACGTCATTGATTTTCCTCCGACCTGAGATTCTCATGATATTGTGAAAATACGATAAAAAGTGAAAACTTATGGAATAAAAACCTTTGTATATTTGTATGTAAATATTACTTCTGAGTAATATTTAATTAAACCAAAAATTACTTCAGTGACGACAATAACAAATATATAGTCGTTAACAGTTCGCCTGGTCAACTTCTTCTGGGAAACATTTTTGGCTTCTGGCCTAGGGAAATGCTCTGAAGGTAGAAGCTACAAACAATTTAATTACGAAAAATTTACAGGCCTACTTTTTTAATAATTAAATTTACGATGCTAAATTGTATCAATGTTAAACTAATTATTTTGAATAAAAATTCTTTTTGGTTTTACTCATCATTTTTTTCATCAGAGCCATCAGTCTTTCCTACCATTACAGCGATTAGTAAGGCGAATGCAGTCTGAATTTGTATATGTAAATTCCCCATCATGGCAAGCTACACATTAAAAAAAATACATAATTAGAGCGAAACTAGGACATAGAAACATAGAAAACAGGCAGAATTGAAATTGACACTAAATAAAATGAGTAATATTAAAGAATATAACTTATTACACGATACTTACATGTTGTTAGCGTAGTTAGAAATTAGTTTGTCACTAACGACAACTGGTTTCGTCACTTTGATCAGGACAGTCGTTTCCTGTCACAGTGGTTTTCTTTTCGGACACATTGTTTCCTCCAGGTGCCAGGTACAGGGAAATGAGTTACCTGTACAGTTAAGACCTAAAGTAATTCACACGATCTCATTATTTGGCAAAAGTTGCAAATAATTAGAATTGTATCAAACAAATAGATTATTTAGTTAATTTAATTTTTATATCTAGGTTAAGTTTAGTTCAAAGTTGACAATTCAAACAAATAATGCAAAATATTTTTTTTACAGATGACAGAGGATAAAATAATGATTAAATAACTACTATTACTCACAATATTTTTCGTCACTCCTGTCCCCAAAGTCATTGATTCCATCACATAGTAGATCATTCTTTACAAAGTTTGTGTTAGTACAAATAACTGCGTTTGATGTTCCTGCTGTGAAATGAATTCCTGTGAAATAAATACTTATTATATTAAAAACAGTTGACAGTTATTAACCTGTTTGAATTTTATCTATTAGGACAAAAACCAATAAAATAAGATTACCATTTTAGATATGTACGATAAAGTGCCATGAATATATGGCGATGTGAACTGTATGTAAACTTACCAATGAATAACAGCATTAATCCCAAATAAAAAATGCGGCTCCCGCCCAACCCAACTGGAATTAAATTGCGTATAAATTTCATTACAGTTGATCGTTACCTTTTTGTTTTGATTTTATACTGGAAAATTAAATATTGACACACGTGATTATAATTCAGAAAATTACATTCACACAACAATGGAACCAACACTATACTTTAACATATTATGCAAAACTCAAGCTGTAAGTAAACTTGTTAAGTTATTCATTTGGTAAATGATGAGTCATCAACTTATAAACATGACTCATTCATGACGTACTTATTGGAAAAACAAATTTTGATGAGGAAACCTGATGAGGAAATCCTAAAGGATTTCGTACAAATAAATACTAAATAGTCAGTAACAAATAATAGAAAGAAAGAGTTTTATTACTGGATGCGTTAAGGAATGTGTCAATAAGAAATAAAAGAAATTCCAAGTTGCATGCCTCGATTTCTTTTACTGAAATAATATGTTGACATCTAATCAAGCAGGTCAAGGGTCACGGTCAAAATTTATTACCAAAATAATTACATTTAGTGTGATAATTTATTATCGTATGGCAGGAAGATGAAATTCGACAGCAGCAGTTGGCAGTGGCAGTAGTCAGTAGCTGTACAGCAGTTTTCAGTTTTCAATCAATGCAAAGAGAGAGAGTCTAGAAAATTTGAAACTATGAACGCTATTGGGGCAGATTCAAGGAGCTCTTGTCCTATACACAATGCCCAGCGAACAGGCTAACGGCTAATTAATATTAAATAAAAATACAATTTATTATTATTAATACAATATATAACTGAAACAAAAAATTGAAAATGATAGGGAATTAAAAAGGCATTGTTGTTGTTGCTGTTGTTAGTTCGGTAATTTCCTAGAATATAGAATTAACGCAACCGTGTAGAATTTCTTGCTTTGAATAATGTAATTATTATTTTAAATGGCTAATTAAATATGATTTAAATGCGGGTTTTTATAGTTGCAATTTGCGATTTAAGTATATAAAATATTTTACTGTCGATTTTACTGTAATTCCAAAGTTAAAGTAATTGAAACGTAGGTACCGTATATCTTATAATACAACGCGGGTCGTTGTATTAAAACCACGAGGTTTACCTCCCGCGTTATATTGAAGACCCGCGTTGTATTAGAGACCCGCGTTGTATTAAAACTCAGAGGGTTACCCCCTGCGCTTTATTAGAGACCCGCGTTATATTAGAGACCCGCGGTATATTAGAAGATATACGATAGCTTTGCTTGCGTGTATTGGTGTATTTTCGGGTTAGTTAGTTTTTCTTTTTAAACTTCCCACCCTGTTTCAGCAACAAATATCAACGGCCGATATGCATATAAAAATAGGCTAAATAATGCTTAATATTTAGTAATTTTGCTATCCCTAGACCAACCTTCGTATAAAAATTGATTTTAATTTTTTCAAAAATTAAAAAACCTAAAATTAATGCACTACCCTACGGTATTACAAACGTAATTAATGTAATGCATTTAAAAACAAATTCAAGGACAGTAATACAATAATTATTATAATACGAATTAAATTTAATACGATATATAAATTATAAAAGCTGTTAGTAGCTGTCTGCTGCGTAGGTATGCGGTATGAGTCATGAGTGAATGAAATACATAATATATAGCTTTTGTATAAACGTGAGTCATATTCTACTGTATAAATCGTTTGTTCAATTTCCAATAATTACATACTTACATATATGTACAGTCAGTGTATGCAATAGTGCATGAGCTGTCACTTATACTGTTAACGAACATACTAATAATATATCTACTACAAACTACAAATGTGCTTGGTCTGTGTGTGTCACAATCTGAACGCTACTGCGAATTGTACAGTACTACTACAAACTGAACTTATTGCGAGTGCAGAATTTATTTGTTACCTAGGGCCTAGGTACCTATATACATTTTGCTAATAAATTCCCTTCTCACTATTCACTCACATCTCAACCCCACTGGGAGTCCAAGGGCAAAAAATTGTGCACTGTCACTCCAACTTACATGCTTGTTTTTAGCTAGCTACAGTAACAGTTGATAGTGGGAATAACTTTTGACCTATTTTTATTTGTGGAAGCATACCAAACGTAGTGGGTTTTCTGAACGTATAAACTCCTGTCCCCACTTTTTTTCTACGTCTAGAGAAGCGTGTATATAGTAGCAGGGACACGCCTAATGGTGATCACGCCGTAATGGTGATCAGTGTCTGCCGTTAAAAGACAAGCTGTGTCAGAAATCACTGACTAGTTGGAATTGATAGTTTATAGTCCTAACTCCTTGGCATATAATTTATAGCATCAATATGTAAAAGCTCATATCGTAGAAAATTATTGAACCTGGTATTCCAAAAAAATTGGAACCGAAAGTTTAATTAGGTAACTTCAATTTTCGAAATTCTGCGTGAATTATGGTTTTGGTTTGAAATGCGCGCATATAATTACTGTTAACTACAGTCATAAGCAATAAAAATAACTCCTTACTTAATTTTGTCCTCCTTTGGATCCGTTAAAAATAAATGAAATCAAAAAGTGCAAAATTTTAAGATTGCAGCCTTAATCAGCTCAGTATGCATTTACGTGATCACCAGCTGAATCCTTAAAACACATCATGGAGGCACAATTTTGACTTGCGATAGGTAACAATAACAGCACTTAGCTATGTTTATGATAATCATTGAAAATTTGTCAATCTGTGTGACCTTCAAAGGTCAAAAAGGTCTTACATACGAATTTCCATTGAATTTGATACATATAGGTTAAGCAGTTTGCTGCAAATAATTTTTTGGGCGCTATAATGTGAATAGTTTTCATTAAAAAGTGTTAAGAAAACCTCTGGAAGGCAATGTCTATCATAACGTCACGAGTCTTCAACAATATTTATGACAATAATGCTAAACAACCCGATCACGTATAGGAAGCAAGTGATCACCTAAGGGCACCAACATTCCCTATGATATCAATGCTATTTTTGCATGATCACCATTTGGAATCATATGATCACCTATAAGGCATTTCGTTGACTTTTATAATTTTTGAACTTGTTGCATAAAATCCTAAGTGACTTAAAACATTTCCAAGAAGGGATTCTAAAAATGTTACAGCTCATAGTAAATTAAGTGCTTATTATTTTGAAACATAAAGTTTTGTTCTGGTGGACGTACGAAAGAAGTTACAGATTTTTAAAGTTAAACAAGAATGAACCCGATCACCATTAGGCGCGTCTCTACTACACAAATGCATAGTTTATTTCTCACACTTGTATTTTATTTTTTGTTGTAAGTAGCTCATGCATTGCATGCCAAATAGGCATAGATTAAAATAGTGCCTACTCTTGCTACGTTTTTGTTTTTATATCTATATAATGGTAATTGTATTTAACTATTATATTATGACACTGCTAAAGACTCTGTATTTTTTGAATAGGAACTAAAAGCGTTAATATCAGTAAATTAAATATCTACTTACAAATAATACAAACAAATTCTAAAATTAACGTGACAGTGTTAAATCGCAATAGGTTATGGTTTGTTTTTAATTATTTTTAAAACTTAAAAAAGGACGTGCTACTAAAAAAATGAAATTAAAATTGCAAAATAAAAAGAAATAAGTTACGTTTTACGGCTTTACGTGGGTTAACATATTTTACTTGGTGTTGAAGTTAAATTATTACTGTTTTACTTACTTTACTCTAAAACTACTAATAATAAGCACGGCGGGAAAAATTCAAAAATTCGTTTTCCCAACAATTTTACATTTCTCTGTGTTCCACTGAAACTAGTATTATTTAATACTGATGATTGGATTTTCTTAGAAGTGTAATTTCACCCTCTCATGCCATGCAATGCTATTTCATTGCAAGTTGCAAGCCTATTAAGGTCTTTATGCAGCATGTATTTTTTTATATGCAACTTGGCACTCATTTCCATTCTTTTGTGTTACTGTGAATTTCGGTGAATCAACTCTTTTGCTAAAATTAAACATAAAATACTCAAGTAGCTGGGCCTGATATTAGGTTACAGCTTTATTGAAAATTTAAGGAATTACACATACTTTTAAATTTTTCCCAAGTGAATCCGAATGCAAAACACATGGCTGGACAAAGGAATTGCTTTTAAAAAGTAATTTGTTTCTATACAATATAACCACCGCTAGGATTTTCTTTAGTAAACCGAAAAAGTCCAAAAACGATAAATTTACAAGTTTGTGAAATCCTTATTAAATAAATTTTTTAAATACTACCTAAAGAAAATCCCTAAAGACTTTGCTTGTTAACTATTTGGGTCTAAAATGTAAAATGGAAAATTAATAGTGACTAAATTTCTACTTAAAATAACTAAAAAAATTACTTTTTTATTTTGTAGTTTCAGATTTTAACGAAAATTGCTGTTCCTAAGCCACAAGCTTAAGTTATAGGGTTGCTTGAAAAACTATATAAAAGAAGTGATCGTTTTCGTATGAAACTATAAGTCAATTTCCAAATGTAAAATAGGCCTACACTGTTGAATTAAATATGGAATCTGGAATCACACAACAGATGTCTCCTTCTGATCCAGTCGGCATCACCACTACGGCTGCTTACGAATTTACAAAATCTTTTGTGCAAGCTGCAACCAACCAACTTAAGGAGCTTGACAGGAAAGAATCAAAATACAAAACCTTTATATCCAACCTTGTTGGCGGTTTGGCTGGAGGTGTGGTTATAGCTGGTGGTTTCTTTCTATTTGGACCTGCGGGTAGTGTGGCAGTGACCCCGGTGGCAAAGCTGGCAGAGAAGGGTGCTGTGGATGTAGTCGCTGATCAATTTAAAGAATCAGACAAGCAAAATCAAAAACAAAGAAAGAAGGCTGTCACCACTACAATTGATGCAGCCTCGTCAAAATCCTTCAAGGATACGTTTAACAGTTTTTTTATGGAGCTAGGTTTCCAAATTTACAATCATTACAAGCATTCCTTTGAATACATTTCCACCAAGACTGAATCAAAAATCATTACATTGTCAAATAAGCGCCAGGTTATCCAAGAATTAGGTGAATATGTTGGATCCGCCTGCTTCAAGGTTATGAGAAAATCTGGTAAATTGGGAAATCTGGAGCAATGTTTAACAGAAGAGCATCTAAAAAAAGACTCTCCATTTACAATCTACTTCTGGGTTAAAAAAAATGGAAAGGAAGACAAGCGAATGAAAACTACTCCATATTATTTTTTCATTCAGAAACCATTTGAATCTGAAAATTTTTTGCAGAATAATTCAAGTAAAAATGACAAATTAGTTTTGCTAAAAACTGAATTCAATGAGCCCTCCAGTTTTTTATCATTTGAGTATAAGGATGAGGAGAGCTTTCTAGAAATGAAGACACAATTAGAACTGGATCGGTCATTGGATTCTGATGATGCCTTCTGGTACAAATTACAGAGCATGGCGCATGATCTGTGTACTTTGAAAGAAGGACAGGGAGAACTTTTGGCGGGCCAAAAAGAACTACAAGCTTGCCAAGAGAAAATTCTAGCGTCATTTTTGGAAAAGCTTAATGCTACGGTAAACATTTTTTCACAAAATTAAATATAATTACCAATGCCATTGTAATAACACGTAATTAGCAGATCGTCTGTGAAGAACCGAAATGAACCATATCAATTTGAAGCTACAATCAAAATGAGCTATGTCATAAAAACAAAATGAGAAACAAGTGTAAAATGTTACTTAGAAGTATTTGAAAAACGTAAAATGCTCTATTTTCATGTTTTTAAGAAGGTGCAAAATGTTCTTATTCCATGTTTTTGAAAAGGTGCAAAATGTTGTATTCGTATATTTTTAAAAGTGCAAACTGTTCTATTTTAATGCTCTCAAGACGTATTCAAATATTTTTGTAGATAGGTAGTTAATATTGCTTTTAGTTAAAAATGGATATGGGCCATTTTAGCTCTTCACTGACAATATGCATAATAAAATAAAAATTACGGTTTGTTGTTTGTTAGGCAACCGGATCTCTTAAAGTAATAACCTGTGTTATACACGTTTTTTGCATGGCTTATATGTGATTACAGCTTAATGCTTATTGGAAAGCTAAATAAAGACATCTCTGACGAGCATAGACCGCTTAACGTGAGCAAAATGTTTTTTGAGATATGTTTTTTTAAAAAGCTTCCAAAAAACATTTAATTGCTTAAAAACAGTGTGTGCGATTCAGTAACAAGTGTCGATTTATAATCGATTTTTAAAAGAGAACAAAAAGGTCCTGAAATGGTTTATTAATCCTAACTTTCTTTTTTTTAACATTTTAGACTAACTTTAAATAAGACTTTCATAAAAAAAATGCATTTTGCATATAAAAATTTTTTAAACTATTTGATATTTATAATTTTTTCTTAAGAATTAAAACACACCTTCTTGGTCTCTCTAAATTATAAAAATAGAAACTTGAAATTTCTGATTAAATTAAAATGGTTGTGTATACATAACTTTTAACAACTTTAAAAAAAATATATATCAAGGAAAATATCCCTAATGGTTTGGTGGGTCATGAACTGAAGCTGTTAAAATGGTGAACAGTAGTTAATAAAGGTAGTGTAAGTGTCAATAGTCATGCAGAGCCTAGCATAGCAAATAGACTAAAAAATGAAAATAGGAGTGAGGCCTATTTGCACAACTATTTTTCATAAAAATTAGCTACGAGAGAGGCTTGCTGAACTGCGTTATTCAATAAAATGATGTGATTAGCAATAATACCAACAAGCTTGTTAGGAAAAATCTGCCTACTAGGCATTTTAAAATCGTGTGTATAATACAAGATATGAATTCTTTCGAATTTTTAGAAATCCTGTTTTCATTTAATAAAAAATTACATAAATGGATCTTGATTATGGATATCTAATTTTAGGTAGATGGAAAGAGTGGGTAAATAAGCTTGTAAGAAATAGGTATTTTAAATTTCATGGGCTCAAGTGTAAGACACGGAGCCAGTGACCGGTGGGACCGATTGCACTGACCTGGAGCCGAGCCAGTTCTATACTTTTGAGACGAGCCCAGGAGTGCCTGTGTTAAATAATAGGGAGGCTCAAATGAGGCCATAAAGAAAGTTACGTTCCGGTCCTCGGTCATTTTTGATTAAGGGCTCAAAAGGGACCGCTTGTCTTGCACTGGCAAGCGTAGTTCCGGTAAAGTCTATCTGTAACACAAAGGCTGGGCTCTGGTTGGGCAGACTGTCTGGAAAAGCTTCAAAATCGCTAGAAACAATTTGACAGGTTGTTCTTAGAAAACCATGTACGATGCACAAAAAGCATTTACTCGCAATGGGTCAGACACAAGTTGCGTCATCCAAGTTTATGGTAGATCACTTTACAAAATATGACATCCCAGTTAACTGTTGTCATTTTTTTTAGATGATCTATCATCAATATAAATGACGCCACTTGTGGCTGACCAGTTGCAAATAAATTCCATATGTACATGCTTTTGCCATAAAAAATCCTGGCAAATCATTTTAAGCGCTAAGAAAGCTTTTTGAGCCACCATGAATAAATTAAACTGGTACAAATATTTAAAACAATCATTTTGTTTCATAAAAAATTTCAGAAACAACAGAGCGAGCCCATATGGTTTCAAGTGCACCCCTTATCCTTCATTGTTTATGGAAGGTCAACCTTCATGATTGATTTGCATAAAACAATTACAGAAGACACAAGAAACAAAACCGGATTTGTAATTTCTGGAATTGGGGGCTTAGGTAAGACTACAGTAGTACGCGAATACATTAAGCTCTATCTTGAAAAATATCATCACGTCATTTGGATTGACGCTGAGGATTGTGCAGCTGCTCAAAAGCAATTTAGGGATTTGGCTAAAGAACTTGACATTCAATTGGACTCTGAAAATAATCCAGCTGACTTTTTGAAACTGCACGTAGCAATCTTCAAAAAGTTATGTTACCGAGAATCCCGAGTTTTGCTTGTACTCGACAACGCAGAAGCCATTGATACTGACAACACCCTTAAAAATGAATCTCTTTTACCTCAGTCTCTTCCAGAGTTTATTAATCTAAGGGTCCTCATTACATCCAGACAAGGTGACTGGGACACAAACAGGTTCCACAAAATTTATCTGGATCTTTGGACTGAAGAAGAATGCATTAAATTTGTATTAGAAAAACTTAATTTACCTGACACTAATGAGAACAATCCAATAGCACGTGACGTAAGCACTTGCTTTGGTAGACTTCCTATAGCAATGCAGTCAGCCGTGTCAATAATTAAAAAGCAGTTCAAGCGCAAACAACATGATGGCACAGCTGCTTCTTACGGAATTAAAAAGTTAATTGATGACTGCAAAAGCAGAGCAAAGGGTGACTCCCAATTAATGTCACTGTGGAATGTTTCTTTCCAGAAAATATTTGAATACCCACATGGAAAGCTTGCAATTAGAATTATTTGCTTTATGGCATACCTTTCTCCAAACGCCATAGCTACAGATTTTTTACGTGCGCTTTTCCTTGGAGCTGACTCAAACGAAAGCGAACGCGATGACCTTACAGAGGCGTTCATGCTGCTCACTGATTATTCATTAATTACAGTTTTTGATACTCACTACACTATCCATAGAATGATCCAGGAAGCCGTCATTCAGAATCTAAAGCCTACCGCTGGGACTAAAAGTCACAGCGATAAACCTTTGATATTTGGAAATGAAATTGATATTTTACAAAAACTGTCCAAACAGCTTCACGAATACCTAAGTAAGCTGTCAGAATTAGAAATGATGTTTCAAAGAAATGCCAGTGCAATTGCAAACAGTCTTTATGTGACGAGTCATCTTTTAAATAATCTTTCAATCCCTGAATTTAGCGATTTGACGGAGTCTGTTGCCAACGCTATGAAAGCATCGTGGCATTACGAAAATGCTCTTGAACTATATGAAAAATTACTTAACGCAATTGATCCATCCACAGATGAAGAGCAGAGGAAATCTCTACGAGTTAAAGAATCAATAGTCAGATTGCAAGAGGAGCATTCAAAGTATCCAGAAGCACTCAAATTGCGCTTAGATATTCTGCAAGTGAAAATGAACGTTTTCGGACCAAATCACCTTTGTACGTTAAAAACACAATGTGATGTTATACGCTTACTGCAGAAACTTAACCATGAGGACGAAGTTTTAATTAAGGTGCACCAAGTTAAGGAAGCCTTTAATGAAATAACCCAGCTTGAGGATCAAGCTGTTGTGGTAGCAAAGTATGATTTTGCATTGTTGATATTACAGAGCAACTTAAGAGAGTATGATTATGCCTTGTCGCTGTTTGAAGAAGTTTTAAAAGAATATGAAAAACCTCCACAACTGAATCAAGCATTGATACTACGCACCAAGCACTGCATTGCAAATACACTGTCAAAACTATATAGAAATGAAGAAGCTCTTGAGCGTTACTACGAAATTCAAAACAGCGCTAAAGAGATATTGGGCCTTACTAACCAGGAAACAATTAACTACCGGAATGATTATGCTCAAGCTCTACGTCTCAAGGGGAATCTGGTGGAGTCACTTAAGGTGCTTGAAGAAATTCTAAAAGATGGGAAAACTCTTTTAGAATCTGAGTATACGATACCGAGCATATTAGTCACTAAGAGTTATATTAAAGATGTGCTCACTGACATGAAAGAACAAGACAAGGCAGTCAAGTTTCTACGGAAATTTTTAAGTTGGAATTTAAGCAAATATGGTTCTGACAATGAACTCACACTCACACTCATGCATAATTTAGGGCGCTTATTGTGGAGACAAAAAAATTACAAAGATTCTATTCAAATTCACCATCAACGTTTGAAGATACATACTCAAAAGGTTGGTCCGCTTCATTCAGACACCTTACAGGCTAAATTAGACATCGGATGGGTTTACTTAAGCAAAGAAGAATATGAACATGCTGAAATAATTGCAAAAGACGTATTGAGCACCAAAAGTTCGCATGCAGACGTCTTGCCCGAGTTTGACTATTCTAAGGCAGACAAGCTTCTTACTGCCTCACTCAAAAATTACCCTACAAGGTATTTAAAAGGTTTTTTTATGTTTAAATTCAAACCATAGGAAATTTTAAAAATCATTTTTCATGATGTGCGGAACTTTAATAGCAGAGTTAAATTTTCAATGACTAATAAATGTTTATAATCTATTGCAACTTGCCTTACTGCCGCCTTATCCCGTTATTCAACTTTAAAGAGGTCCTGATCTATCTGCTGCAGATGTTTATTGCAAAGAATCAATGGTAGTTTATTTTTTTCTGAAAAATATAACTACAGTTTAAACATGCACTAATAATAAATAATTAATTTAATAAATTTTATATTTTTTGTTCATAGGCAAAACTGGAGGAACTGTACGGGATTGGAACTACGGTCGAAACATGTAGTATAGCAGACAGCAATCTTGTTGAGTCGGAAGATGACAGTGACTTTTAATGCTGTGATGGGTTTTTTCCCTCCGGTTTTCAAGTCATACTTTATCTAAATAATTATAGACCAGGGCTCCTTGTCTTCGCAATAACTGATTGGCAAATTCAAACGTAAAATAATTTGCATATTTTAAATTTCTACTAAAATTTCTTGATTGTATAATTATAGCAAATAAGCTTAGGTGTGAAATTTTGCATAGCAAAATATTTAAAATGTATGTATAAATTCCTATTATTACTGGGTTTGCTTGATGTGTTTCCTAAATTGATTTTCATTTCTGGCAATTAATACGAATCTATTTTAAAAATTCGTATTCTAATCTAATTGTGTTTTTGAATGCTTGTAAGTGTAAGAAAGGGAAAGCGTAACTGATAACGCCTATAATTATTTGACAAAATTTTCACGCCGCTAAGCAGGTAGGAAATTTGTATTGCATTTCCTATTCGAATTAAAGTAAGTTGCTCTATAAATATAGGTGTAATTACATCCGAAAATTAGTGTGAATTTTACCAGGGACAGAATGCGGTCTTGTTGCGCCCCAAACATTCAGTTCACTAGGTTGTACAGTTCATGGGCTTCTTCTGACAATGAGCTTTTAGACATCATAAACTCCCGTATACGGGATGCAAAGAAACAGCGGCACCTTATGGGAATTTTTTAAACAAATATCTGGTTTGCCTTTGTATTTCACATACCAAGCTAAATCGAACTCTTTACAGATAATTTAACAGTTCAGGGTAATATGTAACATGTATTTTAAACTTTTGGATACTACGGCAATAAGATTTCATTTAAACATATGTTGTGATTCAAATGATGCTAGAACTGAGACATTGGCAAGTTAAAAAGAAATTTACCAACGAAATCACCCAAAAATATCACATTTCTATTTGCAATTTTCAAAACCAGAAAAGTGAGCTGTTTGCAGTTTTCAAAAACACAGAAATAAAATAAATTGAAAAATAAAGAAATAAAACATTTTGCACTTAAAAAAAACAAAAATTGAATGCTTTGTACTTTTTCAAAACCAAATAAAAAAATGATAATTGGCACATTTTATTAATTCAGTAAATACAAGCTTTACTGATTAAAAAAAAATGATCTTCACAACTGCTACTTTTTAGGGCTGGGAATTTAAATTTTTAGTGAGAGTCTGAGTCTGGTCGAAATATGGGATTCAAGATTTGGCGGAAAATTCTGGAAACATGTGTAAGGTTAGTCTAGGAGGTGAAACTAGGCCATAATAAGATTATCCTAATCATGTGGCACTTAAATAAATATTTGATCTCACATTTAGCGGAAAATCAAAAAAATACTCATTTTTTGTTGATTTTTAAAAACACTCACAAAGCTCAATCCAGCATTTCAGGGCTTTTTTTTGCGAAACGTATTTTTAACAAGTCATTATGCTGCCCACCACACAAGAGAATACTTAGGGATTTTAACAACAGTAGTTATTGTCAAAAAATATAACAATGCAATCTCAGTCAGTCGCTAACCACACATCCCAATGTCGAAACGACATTAGTTTTACACCAAAACTGTACAGAGTTACACTTTTTACATGAATTTTAGTCCATCTTGAATAGCTTTAGGGTTATTAAATACCAAAGTTTCACATTTTTGGTGACTTTCAAAAAAATTTCGCAACTACAATGTACTGGAGACACAATCTCATTTTCTCTTTGCGTGCTCAACTTTTGCTAAAGACAAGATAAAGCAAAGGAATATGTGACGAGTCAAAGAAATGTCGACATAAAGTCAAACCACTTGTTGTTAAGAGATGATGAACATATTTCACATAATATTTTTAACTTTGTGAATGCAATATACATGCAGCAAGAAATTGGAATCTTTAGGCTAAGATGGTAAAATCTAATTTGTTATGTTATTAGGAATGTAAACAATAATCTGATTTGTGCGTGGGCTTTGTCCCGTGAATGCAATAAATCTATACTACTACTACTACTACTAATACTACCACTCCTAGTCGTTTCAACCAAATTGTCAAATCTAATTTAAATTTTTGAACCTTGATTCTTGCACGAAACCTTATTTTAAACTGTAATAAATATGAAAAAAACTTGAAATATGTTAAAAATAGGAATAATTAAATTTGGTATCTTAGTTTGCTATTCATTTACAGTAAATGTACTTCAAAGTTTTATAAATAACTAATTGATCAATGCCTAAATACATTTAAAAAATTAAAAATTATTCATATTGAACAATTATGAAACAAATGTTTTATACAAGATTTTAGTGTATGCTGATTTTACTGGTGGAATATTTTGAATTTTTTTGTGCCTGTTTTCAGCCAATCATTTTTTAAAAGAAATAGCTTAACGATGAGTAGACAGGGAAACATAATATATTGCATTTAAAAAGCAGAGCAAGCGAGTTGTTAATGAAAACTCCAAAAATGTTATCTACAATGTCAAATGTAGTAAAAAAGATGCTCTTTTGCTCCGTCTTACGACAATTTCGAAATAAATAATAATTTGCTCTGCAAGTGTCACCACATATTTTGAATATATACGTAAAAATGCTATGTGAAAACGAAAAATAGAGTTTTTACGTATATAATAAAATAAACACAAATCACAGAAAGTATAAATACAAACTCACTTCAAAAATGTTACAAGTTGAGGCATTTATAGTTACCACCAGTAAACAATGTTTTTGTTGCTATTTATAACAAAATTTATATATATAGAGTACCTAACTGGAAAATGAATTAATTACATCGATTTTGTGTTAAAACATATAATTATGTATTTAGTTTATTTAAAATGTAAATTTAATATCCCTATGACTTTAAATAATAATAGACTTTATTCGTCAACTGCTTTCATTACAGAAAGATGCCAAAATGACACAGTATACGGCTCAAGGGATTTACAGAAAGAATTAGATATAATTGGTGCTATATGGTGCACAATGTGTTTACAAGTATATTATGTTTTAATTATTATGAGGCCTCGGAATGCTGTGGTGTTGAGTAGAGGTGATTCTGGCATATTTGAGTAGATCCTTTTAGGATTGCGATCACTATGTCTTCGATTATTGATTTTGGGATGCGAAACTCTGACAAAAAATTGTCAAAGAATTGAGTAATCGTCCCTCGTGCGCCAAAATACAGTCCCACTGTTGTGATGCTGCGGAGATTAAAATTGTCCAGAAAATATGGGATACATGGATCGTAGATGGCCTTTTTTTCTTCGTTAACTTTGGTAGCCTGGTCTTCGTCGGCTTCCATTCGTATTGTCGGATCCAGGATTAAACCAATTCTTGACTCGCGCTTGAAAGCAATAATATCGACTCTTCTTGGAGTGCCCGCCGCTGAGTCCCCGGAGGATAGACATGACACTTCCTCATATACTTCCCATCCCATCTTTGAAAAATGAGATGCTATGATAGATCGAACGGTGTGGTGTCTGTTGTTCCTCAGAAGTTTGCCCTTAGTGCATTTGCCCAGAATATGTCCTAGGGTTTCAATCTCGTTGCAGTGTCTGCATCGGCTTGATTCTTGGCCATGACCAGGGGTGGCGTTAACTGGGAGTACGTTGCCGTTCATTTTGATTGCTGTGACCCATTCGGATGATGACAGTCCGGTTTTGTTGACAATCCATTTATTACCAGCCTTATTCTGTTGGAATTGGATCACTCCTTTGCCTTTCCTGGGTAAAGCGCTCCATTTCTGGAATTCTAGGCTGCGTAGGTATTCACGGATAATTTTACTTTTGCGCTTAGGCTTATTGGTTTGGCTTTGGGTAGTGTTCTGACTTTCCTCTACGATAGGTTCTAGCCTCCGTTGAATTTCCGTGGGAACTTTGAGTTTGGCTAAACATTCATCTTTTTCCTTTTTAAAATCGTAAACTGTATTTAATACATCCTACCCACAGTGAAGCAGAATTTCAGAGGCATTGTATTGTTGGATAAATGCTTCCCAAGATGCTTGCACTAGGTTCAAGCCCTTGACGTTGTGGCTTGAGTACATCATGGATGTTGGGAGGCTGTCTGGAACCCCCAATATTTCCTTCACTGCACTTCGCAGAATTAGGTCCACTGCGTTTAGAAATGATACGGACAACTTTTTGAGTGGTGCATGTTGGAAGGGAAAAATGAGAATAGGCCAAATGTACTGGTTCACGGCATAGAGCTTTTGATCGGGACGCAGGAATGGGGTAGAAACCAGGTTTTCCAGCTTTGTTCGGAATTTCTTGATTATTTCACCGTGGTCAAACGATAACTCGTCTTTAAAGTTAACTCCGAGGTATTTGATGGTTTCCTCTTCCTTTAGGCACTTTATTTTAACGTTGTCATTCACACGTAAATTGTTTGTACACAAAACGCCTTTGACAATACTAATACATTCTGATTTTTCATGTCCTATTAGTAACCCGAGTTGGTCGAAAAGATGCGTAGCCATTTAAGCACCATTTAAGCATTTAAGCACCACGTAGCCACTACTTTAAGCACACATTGTCATCTTCAAGTGCAGCTATACATAAGCTAATTTGTTTTTAGCGACCAAGTTTAAAGAAACTGACCGGCTGACCAAACTTTTAGGACCAAGTACGTCTAGGCAAACCATTTGGGGGCCGAGTTTGGTTGGACCAACGGACCAAGCGTAGCAGGACCCAATAATACGAATAATATAAAACCAACTTGCCCGCTAAGCGTACCAACTACTTCAGGCGCAAGGTTGAGAATTACGTTGAATTATTTGATTATGTTTTACGTTGAGATTTTTAATGAACTAACTTGAAACTAATTTCATCCTAACAAGAATGAGCTCCATGACTAATATTTATTACTATCTTTTTATTATTTAAGTACCTACAAATATGAAAGTTTGCAGTAGCGATTATTAATTATTTGTTTAAATTTTAAATTATAAATTAAATAAATTTACGTGGTCATAGAAAGGAACGAGTTACAAAATTTCGTAATTATGTAAGTGACGAACATACTTACCTTCAACTGTGTAATGGATTTTATTGCTACTAAAAAATGAATATGACTCACATATGTCTCTTTTAGCTGGAATTATAATCAATTATGTCATTTAAAGCAGAAAGTAAATGAAACAGATGTGGAAAATATTATTTACGAGTAATTTTATTGTTAATCTTTTAAATTCCGCGTTTTTTAAATGTTTCAAAGTTTTTATTTCTGTGATTCTAAAAACTAAAAAATTTTCTATTTTCGTATTTTTTCAAAGAGCCATGGATATATTTTAATGTAGGTACCTATTTTAAAATTGCAAAATATTCTACTGTTTTATAATTAGTGAACTGTACAGCTTTTTGTTCAAGTGCAAACTGTTTTGATAAAATTGAAAATGTTATAATTTCATGCTTTTTAAAGCTGCAGCAATTATCTATTAGCTTTTGTAAAATTTTATAATTTTTAAAAGTTCAAAATCTTCTATTTTCATGTTTCCTACCAGTTTTATTTAATCTTATTTCAAAACTACATTCAGGCTGCGGACTTTTGACAATAAAACAACATTATAACTAATTGTATGTAGTAGTATAGATTTATTGCATTCTGAGGCCAAAGCCCACACAGAAATTACATTATTTTGTTTACAAAGCAATACATATTGTATTAGCCATAGAAGCGTATGATCATTCATGATTGTGGTTGGATTATCTAGGGATGAGTCAATTTTTTTCAGTGCAAGTCAATCAGTCCCTAACGAACTCAGAAAAATTGACTGAGGGTCCCTTTTTCTTGAAAAAACTACCTAAATTTAAGCCAGCTTGAGCCGGGAGGAGGAAAATCGTTCAACACCGTTCTTTTTATCTAGTTCACCTCCTCCGGTCATAGTCTCGGTCTTTGAGGGAATAGTTTTTCCACCTCATTGAGCTTTTACCACAATCTCCCCCAATCTGAGCCAACCCCCTAGGTACTGGAAGTAAATTCTACCTACCTACAAAAAATGTTAAAGACTAATACTAATATGACTAATACTAATACTACTTGGCGTAACACCATAAAAATGAAAATAAATCAATAAATGCATAAATAATAAATAATAAACACAAACACCAAACATTTTACTTTTTATTATTATTAGGTTTTCGTGTTCCTGGTTACAATTATTAATTAAAACTGTTACGTCATACAAATAACAAATAATAATGTTTGTGGCTGAACATGAATTTAATAATTATAGGTGTTTGTGAATATTTAATTACTATTCAACAAAGACAAGATGAAGTACAGAAAATACATGGAGGACACACTAAATAGGTAATTAAATATATCAGTGACAAAGTAGATAAAGTTTCTTGTGGCTTTACTTCTTTCCATAAGTCATACCAATAATACTATACACTAAACCATACTATACCGTAGTATTCTAAAAGTACCATTTTATTACAATTATGTGTATATACCTAGTTATACGCTGTAAAACGCTCAAAGTACCTAAAATATTATGCTGTATTATAATGCTGCTTTATTATTTACTTGCGTCATATGAGTATGGGTAAATCTATATAACTTGAACAAAAAAACCAATGTAGTTAAGAACATGTAGAACAACTAATTAGGTATTACACTTAACTTGAACATAATTTGATTCCGGGAGTCATCCTCGTCCAAGTGGTGTCCACACTCATGGACTGGAGGATGAAACACCAAAATCAAAACCTAGCTCCACTCCGCTTCACTTAAAAGTGGTGTCTAGAACGATTTGAAGTTGCTCTTGCGTTCCTAGTTCCAAAAACTATTACGGACCCATGTTTAGAGACATTTCCTACCTATAAATGTTTTTTCTGGTCAAATGCAAATACATTATTGCATCTCAGGTGCAATTGGAGCAATGGCAGTACGAACACAGATGCTGTGAGGTATAATGTATTTACTTATTACCAGACAGGGAAGAGATGTATAATATCTTGACATAAAACACGTAACCATTATTATTGTGTGGACGCAAGGTTTAACTGTACTGTGGCTACATCATAAGAAACTTAATAAACTTTGTTTTCTCAAACTAGGGACTAGGCACTTATGATAATACTCAACTTAAGCAAGTTTTGGAACCCACTCCAAGACAACAACAGGGAAAAGTGAGCTAACTATAGCCCTATATAAAATAAATGGAATGAAAATCCAGCTACTTTGTTCAACTGAAATCTTCCGGCCCAATGCGTGGTTCAAGTTGTAACTGCCAGTGCTGCGCCTGAGTTCCGTCGTGAAAAAAACAAACAAAGGATGTAACTATACTTTTACATAAAAGTCTCTTTTTTCTAATTGGTTACCAATTCTTTACTACCAGTCGATGCAACACGTTACAAAGGTAATTAAATACAAAGATGTAGTAAACAACAAGTGCAAAAACTATTAACGTATGACGTTAAACCTTAATTTAATTAGATTTTGGTAGTAATCCCCGTCTAGGTGGTGTCTTAAATCATGGAGTGAAGGATAGAACACAGAAATTAAAGCTGCACTCCACTGAGTTGAAGTAACTGCACTGAATATGAAATTTTAAATTTAAATCTAACAAGGTATTTATTTATTGCTTACAATAGGCAAGAGTAAACACACAAAGAATCGATAGCCTAATCAAAGTAAAGTTTAACTATATTAGTGAAATAAATTATTAAAATGCGCAAGTCTCATGTCATACTAAAACCTATGCAAACTTTAAATTTCGTTCAGAAGACTAGCTAAAGGTTTCATTAATTTGATCACATGTGTAGAAAGATTCATGAATAAGTTATTAAACATAATTCAGATAGAAATTAAAAAAATCTCTTAATTTGAATTTTTGAGTGCCTTTTTACCATTTACGCCTTTCGCCCTTCTGTTTATTTCCTCATGTAGCATGTCACTGATTAGGCCCTTACGTGTTTCCCATAATTTATATTTAAATATAAATTGCTTACTTTTTATTTCTTTTTTATAATAAATATGCCAATCAATTGCAATTTCCATCATGCATGCATTTGTTTGTGAGCATAATCGTAGCCCACCAAGGTAGGTACATACTTAAATAGAGAAAACTGCACTTTTTTTAAGTCCAAAAAAATACTGCCATGTCCAAAATGTTCATTATTTTATACCAATAATTGAATTAAATGCAAAACAAGTCGTCCCAAACTGACGTGTAATTGCAGCAAAAAATGTTTTTTTTTGATTAATCGAAATACGGGTACAACGCATACGGCACCAATACACGGCATAATATGCCTTTATTGATCCAAACAGTATACTACAAATTGCAATTAACATTAAATTAAGGCATTGAATAGGCCATAGATTTGCATGGGGTTTGTTCACAAATGATGCTTTCAATGAGGTGGGTGGGTCTATTGACGTTTTTATTACATTCCATGGTAAAAGTAGCTTTCTACGCAGTGCTCAAGCTTTTGGCAGTAACGTGGTTACTAAAAAAATGATAATTTGGAGGACATAATTTATAAGACATCTTTTAGGGAAATTTATTTTTTCGTCGTGTTTTTTCGTTTGCTTTGGTGTTGACATAAACCCGCGGAGGTAAAATCATTTAAATATTTATTGCTTTGGTTTGAAATTCTAACTACAACGTACCACGTCAGTTTATTTTTTCATTTTTTTATTTTTTGGTATTTACACTTATTGGTTTCAGTCATTGTACATAACTGCATTAGGTATAAATAAAATCAGTTAAATAATTGTGTAGCTATGATTTTTCTATGAAAGCAAACGAATCCTAGAGCCAGCGCATTATTTACAATTGCGTGTATGCACAGCAATAAACTAGCACAGTTACACGATAATATTGAATCAAATACTATTATTTTTGGGGCACACACCGATTAAAAATTTTGTTTTCTAATCCTGCTTACACACACGTCTATTTTTCTGTCATCAATTATGCTTTGATTTTGGTTAGTAAAAATGATATGGGTACCGTTGAGCTCCAAATAAAAGCCGTAACCAATTCGCAAAGATTAGTAATTGCACATCAAAGCTATCGTACTCCGTGCTGATAAAAATTATGCAAAATAATCATGAAACGACAACTCATGACACTCAAATACAACATTCGAAGTAAGGCTAAACTTATTAATCTAATTTAATTTAAGTTTGCTTAATTAGTAGTGTGGTGAATTTGCTATTCTATATAACATATAAGGCTGATAGGAATTAGAATTCAGAGCAGCAAACTGACAATGAATAAAAATAAATGTCTTTTTACCTTTATTAAATTAGACAGGATAAATAGCGACCGATCACTTGTATTAACTAAAAATTAATTAAAACTGTTATATACGTTAGAAGTTACTCTTTTGAAGCTGATGGCATCAGATACACTTGTGACGGAATAACTCTGACCAAGGTGCTCCGCTGAAATAATCTTACAATCTAAACGATATAATCTAACTAGTTGAAACTAAAATTAAATTGTCAAATGCGCCCATGTTAAATGATCTAATATAATTTATTAAAATGAGTGACTGTACTTTAACCTGCGAGTGATAAATGAGCTGTTGTCGGAGTTGACACCTACAAGGCTACAATATTATTGAAAAATACGCTAAATAGTCTCTTATAGCATGTTAAAATAAAGCTAGATTCTCAACTAAGATCTTAAATGAAAAAGAGTGCAACAAACTGTGAAAATTTGATCTTGGAGGGAATTGTTAGTGTTTAATTCTAAAGTACAGCTTTATGCAATAGTTCAATTAATCAAAAAAATAAATAAGAAGATACAACTGCTAATGATGAGTATTAAACTAGAAATAAATTTTTAAATACGGAAGGTAATATTAGGTTAGTAAATCAAAATAAAATAACAGTACTATTGTTACAAGACATTGTGATCAAAACGTCTTAGAAAATATAATACCAGTAGGCTGAATTCCGACTTCAGTAACTGGCAGCCAGCAACGCTTCCAAATTTACCAAAATAAGGTCTCGGAGAGGTCCCTGTCTGGCATTATATCTATGAGGGTTTCAATTACTAATCACTAATTATTGTTAACTAATGTATTACATGAAACATGTTAAATCTTAAGAACAAATATTATATGCGCTACGATGGTCTAACAATTACTTTGCTTAAAAAAACAAATGTAACCAAAATATTAATCAGATTTGTGTGTGGGCTTAGGCCCGTATATGCAATAAATCAACATACATACATACAAACATACACTTGTATTAACTATCAAGGTATTACACTAAACTTTAACATAAACAGATTCCGGTAGTCATCCTTGTCCAAGTGGTGTCCAAACTCATGGACTGGAGAATGCAACACCAAAATCAAAGCTGAGCGTTGTTGTGTCTGGTCCGAGATTCACATAGAGTAACAGTGATAGGAGACAGTTTACAATATTTACAAAAACCTTGTCGAAACCAAAAATTTGATTTATCATGGAAATACCTGACACATTGAAGTGACTGACTTTTAATTTGTGAACCTCAGCTTAAAATGCAGACAGCCTACATCAAAGACCCATGTAGGGCCAAACACTAATGATGTAACTAATAAATTGCATTGAAAAACTTTAAAAATAATTCTGTCCCTTCGTAAATTTATAAAGCAAAAAACATTATATACAAAACAAAAAAGGAAACATTAAAAATCGTAAATATGGCTATATCAACTATCATCTGTCCATTCAGCGACGACTGTTACAGTAGAGAATATTTAAATATACAGTATATTTAAATATTATAATTGAATGAGTTAATCATTGACTGAAGTTTAAACAAACAGTATTAAGCATCTGGCTTCCAAACATTAATAAACAAATATAAAATAAAATGTAGTGTATATCGCATGAATGATGAAATTATTACATGGTAATAAATATTCGTAATAATATGTTTTACTTTACATCGTGTTAATAACCAATATGACGTTTCGTATCATTTCTATGCTGTAAACACATTCAGTTTTAATAATTAAATTTAACTTTGTTCAATATTAGGAAGTACAGTACTTAGTTCAAAGGTCAGTGTTCAGTTCGTCCGTGGTCCGTAGTACTGCCGCACAGTAGCCATCAGCCAGAACACTTATACCTAATTCACTGTGACACCACTGACACTGACACCTGACACTGTCCCCGCCACTGCCGCCACAGTCCGCCACAACACAGGGTATAGGTATCAGTATATTAATTTATTAATTAACTAATATTAAACTTATATTACTATTACTATTATTACTAGTAATCATCACTCACTTTTATCTTATATCCCGTGTCAGAATAGTGCCAGCTACGGTGTCGGTGTCGGTGTGTGATCAGTGTGATTCATATATTATTATTATCGTATACAAAATATTTTATAATACTTTTATAAACGTTTTGATTTAAGTACCTCTGATATTTTTTTATGACAGTATGAGTCCAAAACGACATATAGATCACTCTTACACTTTTGGGCTCAAATACCCCACTGCGGATATCAAATTTTAGGACTCTATTAGGCGTTTGAGCTTTTTCTGATTTTTGAGCATCGATGAGCTTCGAGAAAAAAAATGAGCCCGCGCGTGCCTGCTATGTTTTGGATTTTACTGACCGGTGCTTCGGTCAGTGCGATCGGTCCTACCGGTCACCGGCTCCATGTCTTACACTGATTTTTTTCTCATTTCCAAATCATTTGCGTCGTATTGAAATTGAGCATCTTTGTCTCCAGAAATACCGTAGAAATATCAAACGTAACATCAAAGATAAGCGGACCAGTGTGAATGAGCTATAATGCTATAAATATAATAATCTGCAATTGCTTCTTCTATCGTTACTCAAGTTTATATTTCAATTTTAAGTAGGATGTTTAAGTCTCATGTCAGCTTACATTATATGCGAACGGCCACAAGGAGAACCTAAAGCAGCAAATATTTAAAGGAGTGAAGTAAATATTGGCAAAGACATGTGAGAGGTCGAATACTTGTAAGGGTAAATGCTTGCGACTGCATATGTAAGCTTGAGATTGAAATAGCTCAATACTGCATGTGCCTTTAGTTAAGTGCTTCTGCTAATAATTTACAATTAAGGCAATTTTCCTTTCAACTTATTGAGCTCATGGAATTGCATTATTGCATAGCATAATTTTTTTATTGTTACTTTTAATTAAATTGTTTTGCTAATGTATATATTTGCATTAAAAAATTCTGGATCTGCCGCTGAATTAAAACATCTAGAGCTTTTCTTGACATAAAAACATGGTAAAAAAGAGTCCTCGTTTAAAATCTACTTCTGGGTCTTAGAAAATGGGGAAGAAGGAAAGAGAATGAAACCAACTCTATACGATGTTTTTGTTAAGGAACATTTGAATCCCCAGATATTTTTGAGATTCCCCAAGGTTCTCTGCTGAATATTTTATTTAAGGAAAATATTAAAGTCAACTCTCTTTAAAACTGAATTCAATGAGAAATCAAGATTTTTTTGTGCATTTGGAACAAGAGTGTTTTTTGGAACTATTAAAAACACATATTGGACTTGATACGTCATTTGATTGGAATGATGCAGTTTGGCAGACAGTAGAGAACATGAGAGAAGCACGCCTTTTCACATTTTCACTGTTACCGACCTGATTATTAAGTTTTATGCAAATCACCGATCCGGTGAATAACCGATAGCTAAACCAACGGTATTTCACCGTCGGCCTAAATAGCTGACTCTATTTTAGCACAACCAAATTTATCACTACATTTAATGTTCTATTTAGATGTGTTTTAAAATTGTAAAATGTTCTATCTACATAATTCTCAAGAGTGTAAAATGTTCTATTTACATATTTTTGAAAAGTGTAAAATGTTCTGTTCTGTCTACATGTTTTTAAAAGTGTAAAACTTTCTATTTACATGTTTTTAAAAGTGTAAAACGTTCTATCTACATGTTTTAAAAATCTGGCGCATCGCGCCGGATTTAGCGACCGTGGGCCTGAAGTAGATGCTGAGCTTCAGCAAACATTGGCTTCAACAAAGGAGCAAGATGACTTGAGTAGCGCTAAAATATGATCTATGACGTAAGGATACTTCATTGAAACGGCGATAGTTACCCCTAAATATGAATTTTGCAACATTGTTTTCCATAAACTTCGTGATTTGAATAAAATCAGTTTATTCGTGCGAGTGCGACTTGTAGCGTGCTTACCACAGATTCACAGAAGGAGTCTAACAAAATGTGTATGTGACATCTTTTGCGTGTTCCCCCTAACCTGCCCACCTAATTCAAATGCGATAACATCAGGGTGGGGGTGTCTCAATGAAATTTGCACGTGACATCATTTGCGCGTAACTTCTAACCTGCTCACTTAATGTAAATGAGATGAGAGCTGGGTGGGGGTGTCGAAAATTTTTTTTCACGGGACATCATTTGCGCGTAACCCCTAACCTGCTTACCTAATGTAAATGCAACAACAGCTGGGTAGGACGTCATTAGGGACGATCCCGGAATAGCTATAACCTATACATATACTGAATTTGTAAACCATATTCCCTGCTCCCTGCTTGTCTGACGTAGCAGACCACAGACCATTAAAAACTGTGGCTGAAATTGGTATTGGGTCTGTACTATACGATATACTTGTATTTGCCGCGCAGAACTTTAAAATTAGGTATGTATCCACATTCTCTGTATGTTTCTACTACCTAATGGTTTTTGGAAAGCTCCCTTTTCTCATTTTTAACATGGGTCCAGTTAACTGTGAATTGTAAAGAGATGAACAGTCCGATCAAATTAAAAAAACAATACAAACCTGCGCGCGCGCATTTGTGATCGGTTAAAACAAAATTGAAGGTCATAGCTTAGAAGCTGTGACCTGTGGTGTACGGCCAACAGACAGACATTGTGAGCCGTAATTATAATACCAATACGAATAAACTAAATAATCAACTACTGAATACAAAATGGTCAATTTTAAATAGCTTTGACTTAATTAAGGAAAAGGTTGATGTATTAAAAATACTGACTCATTGTGTTTTAGAGAAATGTGCTCCCACTATTACTAAAAGGATTAGGGCAAAACCTAATGCATCGTTCACTAGTAAAATTAAGAAGCTTTATTCATAGAAAACATTATTTACGTCCGTATGCCAATAAATGGATTCATTTGAAAAATGGACTTTCCACATCCGAATGGATCACTGCAATTAAAATGATTGGAAATGTACTACCTATAAATCATATCCCTCGACCTGACCAAGGATCCCCTTATTGCCGACATGGCTGTACAGAGATTGAAACGATAGGACATATCCTTGGAAGGTGCCCTCGTGGAGAGCTTATTCGTAATAATCGCCATCATGCAGTTCGCCAGTTAGTTGCTGAAGCTATGCAACAATTGGGGTTTAAAGTTCTTCAGGAAGTTGAATGCACTGGAGATGGTTCAAGGCGAGTGGACATTATTGCGTACAACTTAACATCAAAGCAAGGATTTATACTTGATCCAACCGTGCGAATGGAGCAGAATAATGTAAATCAAGCTAAAGCTGTTCATCAAGAGAAAAAAGGGATTTATGATCCATGCATTTCTTATTTTAAGCAAAAATTAGGGCTTACTGAAATCCAAGCGACTGGGTTGTACATTGGAGCGCGTGGAACTATTTAAAAAATTTTTCTCAACTTTACAAAATCACAGTGTCTACCTAGTTCCGTGATTGAAGACATAGTTATCTCAGTTTTAAAGAAATCAGCTCAAATCTGTGTACACCATTTGTTTTTGTGTACCAAATAATTAATTTAGGGAAAATATTGTTATTATTTTATCATTCTATCATAATCCGTTTATAACAAAAATGTAAAACGTATACTGAGTCCTTTGGGCTATCGTCGTTGAACGACAGTGTCAAGTTTATTTTAATGAAATTGTCTTTCTCTCTAAAAAAAGGCGATTAAAAACAAAACGCCTGTAGCTTGGGCTAAATATAAAGCCTGTCGTAATATGGTTACCTCTGCTGTAAGATATGATAAAATTAGTTTTTATCGCTCTAAATTTAAACAATGTAAAACATCTAAGGAGTCCTGGGATGCATTTAAAGTTTTGCTTGGGAATACAGTTAGTTCCAATAATATTTCAGAACTCAATATAAATAACTTGATTATTACCGACAAGCAAATTATAACTAATAGCCTTGCTGACTCCTTTGTTGTTAACCACAATAATAAAGATTCTGAACTTATAAATATAGCTAAAACAGTTGGTACTGATAATTCAAGTTTTGCTGTAGTCACAGTTAGGAAACTAACTGACCTAATTGTAAACACTAAAGGTAGTTCGTCCTCAGGAATGAAAAATATTCCATCTAAAGTTATTAAACTCTTTACTAATATATTTGCTCCTATGCTTACAGATATTTTAAACAATGCACTGAAAACAGGTCAGTTTCTAATAACTGGAAGAAAGCTTTTGTAACGCCTCTGCTCAAACCAAAATGCAATAAGCTTTAGCCTACCTCATTTAGACCCATTTTAATACTCCTATTTCTTTCGAAGCTTCTTGAAGCAGTCATTGCTTCTCGAATTATGCCTTTTGTAGAAGATGATAAGTTACTTTCTGATATAGAGTTTAGTTTTCGCAGAGGCAAATCATGTCTACACGCACTTATTGGAATGACACATAAAATTTACTCAGCTCTGGAAGATAAGCAGTTATGTGCAGTACTTTTTATTGACCTTCGTCAAGCCTTTGACACAGTTAAATATGTAAAACTGATTCGAAAGCTGCAGGTCAATTATAATTTACCCAGCTATTTAATTAGAATTGTATGTAATTATCTTTTTGGCCACAAGTTCCATATATAACTGGGTGATTTTATCTGTAAACCATACCTATTGAATGGCGGGGTTCCCCAAGGAAGTGTTCTTGGACCCGTTTTGTTTATATTATTTTTTGAGGACATATCACATGTACTAAAGGACTCTGCTCTTTATGCGGACGATATTTAATTAGTATGTAGGGCTGACACATCCATACAATTGAAGGCTGAACTTAAAAATGTCTTAAGAAATGTTTACAATTAGTGCAACTTCAATGATATGGAAATAAGCTTTGTCAAGACAGAGTTTATGGAATTTTCAAAATTCATGTCCAGACAGCAATGTAATTTTAATTCTATTATGTGTGATAATAACATTGTAAACAAAGTGAATAGTTTTAAATATTTAGGGATTTATTTTGACAACTACCTTTAATTTGAAATTCTTTGTAATCATGTAAATTGTAAAATTACGTTTAAATGTACACAATTAGTTAACTTTAAGCGGTTTTTCAAGGATAATTTACTGCAGATGGTATTTAAATCTTTAATATTCTCACAAATTGACTTTGAACTTCCTGTGTGGGGTGCGGTAGCTAATAATCGGCTAACAAAATGTCAAAAAACTATTGACCTTTTTCTTAAATGTATCTATTTCAAAGGGTATCATTTTAATATAAACTCAAAACATATTATGTCAATTCCACAAAACAATAATTCTAGAAAGAAACAAATACATTTGTTTAAGCTTTATGAATCTTTTTCAATACTAACAGTATTTGAAAGACTAACTTATATGACTGCTTCTATGACACGTGTTTTTCTATCTTAAACTTTTCAACTAGCATGTTTACAAGAAATCAAAAGAGAAGACAATGGACGTTTATCACGTCACTCGCATTTTTTAAAAATAAAGAAATGTTCTTTGTTTTACCATAACTCGTATCAATATCGTTCTGCTGAACTATGAAATTCTATTCCTTTATCAGTGCATTCTAGTAAAAACATGAAGGATTTTCAATTTAATTTAAACAAATGAATGCTTGGTTTAAGATAATTGTTGTATTAATTATGAATATTATTATTATTGTAATTTAGTTAGTAAGTATTATCAATGTCTGCTTATGGCAATTAGCGCTTGTCGCTGTTATGTTTAAAAATAAAGCCATTCCATTACATTACATTACAGACAGACAGACAGACAGACAGACAGACAGACAGACAGACAGACAGACAGACGGACATGACCATCACAATAGATGCTTAAGCTCAGCATCTAAAAAATAGTCATGTTTGAATGACGTCATTTGCAGACGACTCTTGTATGCAAACTAGTAAGATCGCATGCTAAAGAAATTCGTTAACTTAAATCTTGAAATAATGACAAACGGGATCTTTAAAATCGTAATGTTGAAATAACGTCATTTACGGACGATCCCTGTTTGCATACTAGTAAGATCTAATGTTAAAGGTATCCGTTTACTTCATTCCTAAAATAATGACAAATGACATCCCAAAAATTGTAATGTTTGAATAACGTCATTTGCGGACGATCCCCGTATGCATACCAGTAAGATCGCATGCTAAAGAAATCCGTTTACTTAAATCTTGAAATAATGACAAAGGGGATCTCTTAAATCGTAATGTTGAAATAACGTCATTTACGGACGATCCCTGTTTGCATACTAGTAAGATCTAATGTTAAAGGTATCCGTTTACTTCATTCCTAAAATAATGACAAATGACATCCCAAAAATTGTAATGTTTGAATAACGTCATTTGCGGACGATCCCCGTATGCATACCAGTAAGATCGCATGCTAAAGAAATCCGTTTACTTAAATCTTGAAATAATGACAAAGGGGATCTCTTAAATCGTAATGTTGAAATAACGTCATTTACGGACGATCCCTGTTTGCATACTAGTAAGATCTAATGTTAAAGGTATCCGTTTACTTCATTCCTAAAATAATGACAAATGACATCCCAAAAATGGTAATGTTTGAATAACGTCATTTGCGGACGATCCCCGTATGCATACCAGTAAGATCGCATGCTAAAGAAATCCGTTTACTTAAATCTTGAAATAATGACAAAGGGGATCTCTTAAATCGTAATGTTGAAATAACGTCATTTACGGACGATCCCTGTTTGCATACTAGTAAGATCTAATGTTAAAGGTATCCGTTTACTTCATTCCTAAAATAATGACAAATGACATCCCAAAAATGGTAATGTTTGAATAACGTCATTTGCGGACGATCCCCGTATGCATACCAGTAAGATCGCATGCTAAAGAAATCCGTTTACTTAAATCTTGAAATAATGACAAAGGGGATCTCTTAAATCGTAATGTTGAAATAACGTCATTTACGGACGATCCCTGTTTGCATACTAGTAAGATGGAATGGTAAATGTATCCGTTTGCTTCAGTCTTAAACTAATGACAAAAGGGATCTGTAAAATCGTAATGTTTAAATAACGTCAATTACGGACGATCCCCGTACCACTGTAGCGTAGATTGGTTGGGTGTACTGATTCTCTATGAAATACAAGTATTCTCCCGGCAGGATTTAACAAGCTCTCAGATAGGTATGTACATGACATGTAAAGTCGCCCCTTTTTTTCACGTGACACAGAAATTTCGATTCTTGGTTCACTTAGCTGCTAATTGCGGACAAACTAGAATTGCGATCATTACAAAAAACAATAGGGCACCCCTTGCCTCTTGCTCGCATTTCTGAGAGTTTAAAAGCATTTTAAAAGAAATCACCTAAAAACTGTGACCTGTAGAAGAGGACCAACGGACGGACAGACGGACAGACAGACGGACAAAACCATTTCATTAGATGCTTGTTCAGCATCTAAAAAAAAGTGTTAAATGTTCTATCTACATGTTTCTCAAAAATGTAAAATGTTCTATTAACATATTTTTGAAAAGTGAAAAATGTTCTATCTACATGTTTTTAAAAAGTGTGAAATGCTTTATCTACATTTTTCTCAAAAGTGTAAAATGTTTTATTTAAAATAAAGCGGCAAACAAGCCGGTGGTTGCCGCGGTGCTTTGGTTTGTATCGGCATGCGGGTGGAACATCGGTTTCTACATGTTCGTTTGGTGACCGCATCACCGATGAAGAGGCGTGGAGGGAAGATCTGACCACTATAAAAGAAGGTCAAAACGAATTAAAGGCAGGACAACAAGAAATTAGAAAGTCTATCTGGGAAGGTTCTAATGCTAAGGTAAATGTTTTTAGTTTAAGCATACAATCAATCATATCTAAAATTATGCAGTAACGTATAAATAATGACATCTGCACAGTAATTACAATAAAAATTGTAAGATAAAGCGTGTCAGGAAGCCGGGCCACATAAATTAATTTACTACCATGGCTAACATGTTACTTTAATGTACCAGCGAAAACCAGCTGAAACTTGTTATCCAGTAAAAGTCAGATCATTCATATTGCTTGAAGACTTGGTTTAATAAGCTAATAAATTTTGTTTGAAACAAAGTGTTCGATAGTGCAAAATTTATTACTAGTTACGTTGGAGTTAAGGGATCGTGATAAGAAGGGGTATTTATGACCTTTACGGGGGCACAATATACGTTTTATGAAGGAAGGTTAGTCTAACCACCTAATAAAATGTCCAATTACAAGATAGTCATTATACCAAGTTTGTCAAGTGTTTCCGTTGTGATTTTGTATTTAATTATTGAATTTATATTTTGCATGAAATTTATTTGATAGAAACCAATTATAACAGTATAGGAATAATAACAGAATAACAATATAAAATTCGTATCCCAATCGATGTTGTACTGACTCTGCACGTACACAGCCAGCCTGCACCTGTAATTCTACGGTACTAAGCCCACTTGTACGAGCGGCAATCGTACCACCCAAGTTCTCTAGAGGCACGCCACGTTGAGCAAAAGCCAATTAGGGCCACATGTGAATTGGCCGCGCATGCTTTTTACGGTCATATGCAAGCATACGAATTTTGTATTGTTGAATATTCAACCAAGTTTCCATTTCTCCTTGGTAAAGCCCCGCCACTTACAAAACACTACATAGTAGTAGTAGGTACAGTATTTGTAATAAAATAAAAAAACTTGCATTTCGCCCCACTGCACTGACGTAAGCAAAGTCAAACCATAAAATGTTTTCTTACTTTGGTGGTCTTCCTATTGCAATGCAGTCAGCTGTGCCTAATATTAGAACGCAATTAGAGCGAAAACAACATGAAGGTTTATTACATGGCAGTGCGCGGGTCTTTATTAATGCGCAGGTCTCTAATTATACGCAGATGTTCGACGTTAGATTTTAAAAAGTACGCGGGGAGTACTATTAAAGGAAGTACAGTACTATTAATAACAAGTTTTTATAATTAATTTTATAATTTGTATATAAAGGTGAAACTGAAGATATTATACGGGATTGTAAAAACGACTGCAGAAATGTGTACTGGAGCAGATGACGATCTTAATAAGTCGGAATTTGAAAGTGACGAATCATGCTGATAAGTGTGGGGCATCTCTATCCAAAACGTCGCCACCGAAACTTCGCCAGGTCAAAACGTCGTCATCTCAATGCATTACCTTGGACATAATGTGGCCAGGCCAAAACGTAGCCGACCAAAATATTGTCACTGAACTCTCACAATGCTGCTAAAATCTTTTTGTTTCTGATCATCACTATAATTAATAATAATTAAGAATTAACGTATAATTAGTTGTACTGGGGTGAACTTGGGTCCTTTTTGCCCTGAAAATTACATCTATGAGATTGGGCGGTCCGAGGCCCACCCTAAGCCCAAAGTAGTGGACAGTTATCAAGATCCTTCTAGGTCCTTTTGTAAATGTAATGCAACAAACTACAAATTGAGTTAGTACACACTAAATATTTATTTGTTATTTATAACTAACCCTTTTCTGCATATGGATATAATATTCAAATCCGTACTAGAAAAGCATCCCTAAATTTAAAATAAATACGGTATAAATTAGGGGCCTGGCTTGTAATAGTATATTTATAGCCGCCCCCCTCTCTCACTCTGATGATATTAAGATGACCTCTATTTAAAACCCGACTTCTATTTGTAGCTTTACAATAAATAATAAGTAGAACATTTTGCGCTATATTAAAATATTTTCTATTCAATTTTTTTTTATTCAGCGCTAGGGCAGGGTGTATAAACTTAATATTTGCTCTAGATGAGCGCTGTTTTAACATCTGCTCCTAAGGAATTATTACAAAATTCGACAAAGAACAGAACGTAATTATTACATTTGTTTTAAATACCGTATTTTCTCTAATCTTACGCGGGCCTCTATCAGTAGGTAGGGTGTAGCTGCTTCAGTTTGAATTGTACGCGGGTCTATTTAACACACAAATTAATGGCAGTGCGCGGGTTACTATTAATCCGCGGGTTTTTAATCATACGCGGAGGTTAGATGCTCGAGTTTCCATAGAATATAATTATATAAGAAAAACTACAGTATGTAACTACAACATTTTGCACTCCTCAACAACATGTAATAAGAAAATTTTTCACTCTTGAAAAACATGTACATAATTCGAACAATTTACATTTTTTAAAAAACGTTTATAATATATTTTGCAGTTTTTAAAACGTGTGAACTAAATATTTAGCACTTTTTAAAGATTAAGTTTATTAAACATAATTTTATCATTAGTTACTTAACAAAATAAATTGAAATTACAACCCCGGCTTGAAAGGTTGGAGATGCAATGCATGACATTCTTTTTTGCTCACATTTAGTCAGAAACATGAACTAGAAAATTGGAAAAACCGCGTACTTTGTTAACGAATGTCTGCCACTAGCACTGAGTGCCATTACATAATATGTATGATGTATGAATAGGTTTAAATTTTTGTTTTATCAATAGATATGCCTATTATTTTTAGCAAAATTACAAAATAAAATTACAAATACCTCAACACAATATTTGTCAACACAACTTGCACCTTTCGCTACATAATTTTCAGGTTAACATCACTAACGCAAAATGGGAAATTCAAAAGCTACGTAAAGGTTTTGAATGCGACACATTATTAGTTTAAATCTGAGAAGCAAACTTAACTACTTGCGTGATTGCAAACATTATATTATTTTTTACAAAGTTTTAGTATTATTTAATATTCATGTTCCCTTTAGTCCCTTTACATACTGCTAAATGTTTTTAAATTACAATTATAGAAAAAACAAATGTAAACGTACGTTTTTAATCGACAATTTCATAACGTTTCTTTGTTTTCCATAGTCGTTATTATTGAAACTATTGCAAACAACGACAATAATACAACAAATAGGGTAAAGAACAATTTTAATTAATTTTGTATTGAAGAATCTCTACACTCTACAAAACGAATATATTTATACAGTAGATAACAATCGGATAATTAGGGAAATGTTAAAAGTAGAATCACAAAACAACGATGAAAGATTTACTTAATTAGGATAACTATGTACTACTAGCCATTAATACAAATATTTCATGCTAAAATCCAAGCCAACATCAGTCTTCGTTTCCTCCACAATTTGAACGTACGGCTTAATACATGCAAAACACTGTTCATAATTTTTGTTGTTCGCCTCCAAATCTTGAGCCTTTTCTGAAAGCACATACATAATATATTTATCCTTAAATTACTATATTATTATTCAATATTATAACTTTAATTTAAAAATTTATTAATTTTGCATAAAATGATACTGAATATAATACAGAGCAAAAAATATTTGATTATATTACTCCAGCCTCGGTAGCTGTTGTAAGACTGGTTGTTTGAATCACATGCCAAAATGAATTTGGTATTTGGCATTTGCAAAAACGCGTACAGTCCGGTCACATGAGATGCGAATGGGGTCAAAGTACCTGTACCAAAAGATAACTTCAATTCCTGTAAATCTGCAGAAAAAAAATTATTTTTTTATTATTTTTTATTTTATTATTTGGATATTTATTCAACTGTGTTAAAATTCATAAAATGTATAAGATACAAAATAAATTTAAATAAATCGGAAATCGCACGCTTTAAATAACAGACGGAAGGAGATGTTCGAAGAAACTCCCATGTTTCCTTGTTATCCATGTGCTGCGGAAACCCTGTTCCTTGCAATTTTCTACACAATTCTACATGAAACCCTGTAAAGAAGGCGTCGACCCTGCAGGTCATGTCTTTACCAAATTCTTGAAGTGAAATATCCCAAATGTGAATAATTTCCACCTGAGGACACATGATCCACAATGAGCTTCCCATTTTGTCGTCACTAATCTCATAACTCCAAGTTGTTGTTAATACTCGAACGTTCGAGAATCCTTGGGACATTAATTTTGCGTCAGACATCGTAGGCCAGTTGGCAACTATCATTTCTAAAATCTCTACACTTTGAAAGATGTGGTCACTGCCAGAATCAGAAGAAGTGTCGCCTTTCTTAGACTTGAAATTAAAGAAACGCCCAAAACCGTTGTCTATACATTTGTCCTCTAATCTTAGGCTGACTTTGTGCAAGCTTGGAAAATACATCTCAGGGAAGATGTCTTCTTCTAAAACGAAAATAGGTCTCATTTCATACTCGACTTCAACCAAATCCACGTCCGTTGCTTTGCCCCACAAGGTAATGTGTTTTAACTTTTTCATTGGTGGGATTTTTAAAATTAGCTCCTCCTCGAATGGATTGATAAATAGATGCAAGCTTTTTAATGTTTCCTTAGATGACTCAAGCAGTGAATTGATTGATGGTAGGGTTTCCTCTACCAATTCTAATTTTTCATCATCCAGCTGCAAAGACAGTTTTGATAATTTGGGGTGTAGTGCAGCAAAATTCTTCATGGGGGAGAGAGATGCTTCCAATTCCAAAGTATTCGTTAATTGAAAACAGTCCCACACAAAACTGGTTACTAGGTGAGCCTTCTCTTGTTTTAAAACAAGTGGTAAAGTACCAGGCGTCACATTTCTGATACAAGTTAGCTTGGAAGGGGCAGAGAGCAGCTGACGTACCAATTGTAAATAAGTTTTACTATCGCCATCAAAGCAGCTGCTCAAAATTAGAGTTTTGAATGGAAGAACTTGTGCATCCCATTTCAAAGTGAGCTCTTCAGCAGCATTATTTTCGTTTTCTACAGGCAATAGTGACACTAGGTCTAATTTTCTTAAATCGAGACATTGTACTTTGGGTGCATACTGAAGGATGATATCTTGTACCGTTTTGTGGGACATGCATCCATGTGGACGAAAAGTGTTAATCTTTTCCCCGTGAAGTTTGAAAAAAAGTTGTAAATCTGGGAATTCAGAATAGTTGGTGTAATATAATTTACAGGAATGAAGAATAAAATGAGACGTTGGGAATTTTGGAGAACTTGAAAGGAGCGTTGTTAAATTGTTGAGGTGATTTACATTTTCTTTCTTGTCTGTTCCATATTTCCAAACAGGTAATTTGTGTGCAAATGAACTATCCCATGCAAGATCATTGTCCTGGTCGGCCACATCGTCAAAGGACACAGAGGCTTTCACCTCCAGAGCAACATAACACGATTCTCTCCGAAGAAGTGTGACCGTAGCCGCGTCCCGCCAACTTTTATTCACGAACCTAAAGTTCAGCAAGTCCTTCGTAGAAAGGCAACTATGACTAAAAATGGTTGATAGTTCCTACAAAAAAATAAAAAATACAACACGAACTTTATTAACGAATGACTTTTCTTCCTTGAATTTCTTACAAAAAATAATTCTTTTTCTGTTGCTTACTTGATTTTAGATTAACCATTTTGATCAAGGTGTTACTGTTAATGTGTAGTAAAAACTATGTACTGTTTAAAAATTTAAAAGTTAATACAATGCTTACATCTTCACAGAGTTTATCCGCTGGACTAATTTGCGTAGCGTCACTGTCACTAGCAACTTCAGCTGGTGTTCTGTCGCTTTTTGTTTTCTTATTTTTGGGTTCATTTAGCTCAGCAGCAATTATCGAATCCATATCATCGACAAGTTCAGGTCGAAAATGGGGAATGTATGGTAAAAATTGCTTGGATTTTTCTGCAAACAAGAATCAATAAAAAATTAATTGTAATACCAGAGTAAAGGTTGAAGGTTGAAGTTAAAAGGGGGCGAAGTCTTTCTACCAACAACAACTGCGTAGAGTAATTAATCGGCACTATAGTAATTTTATTACATAAATATAGGACTGACACTGAGTTTTGCAAGTCACAAGTGGCACACTCAACACTGTGACACATTATCTCCACAATTTTAATGCAATTTACAATTATTATAGTTCACAAAATAGAAAAGCAAAGTTATTGTTTTTATTCATAAGTTTGTGTTGACCAACAAACTTGACTACCAATAATATATTAAATCCTTAACCAATTTACCGTAAATAATAAAATATAATTGTCGCATCCCCACTTATGGCCGAACACTTTCAACTTTATTAAAGACCCCTTACTAACAGTCAGTTTAACAACGCATGACGCATCTTTTGAACTTGTTAAGTTAATTTGTAAATAAATGAGTTCAGCTTTTTTTTTTATTTAAATTCAAACTTTGAATCACTAGACTACTTTACTATTAATAGTAATTTGTTCCATTCCAGGATGTATTGATGTGACAAACAAACAATGTTAAATGTCTCGTAAAATGTGTAATGTGGACTGTGGACTTTCCAAGATATCAGTAAATTCTGTAACAGTATAATTTTAATGTTGAATGCTTTAATAAATATTACCGGTATGGTTAATTAAATACGATATCCAGGCAACAGGCAACTGACGATGAGATTACGCGATTAATGTCAATTTCATAATTTCATAATAATATGTTGATTGTTAATAGAGATATTGAGAGTGTTGCATGTTGCATGCAGGTTGCAGCTGAATAGTTAAAGTTGATAGTAAAATCGTAAAACTTGAAATACAAAATGAGCTTCGAAATTTAAACTTTTGCATATTAATACAAGTTACACACACGGTCGACACTTGGTCGACACGGTGACGGTCACGGCCACGGTGCTGTGTATAACTGTAGTACAAAACTTCTACCCATTTGCCATTTAAAACATGAAAAGAAGAAAATTGTTACATTTTCGCGCTCAAATCATCAGCAAGCAAAATAATCAAGGATTTGGGTTGTTTGCTTACAATACTTTTCTAGGTAAATTTTAAACTTTTTAACTTTTTTTACTTTAAGGGGACGTATGCTGTGCTTAAGCAACCCCGCGCAAAAAATAATAAAATATGCAACCTGCAAAAAATAGTCTATCGTAGGGTGGATTTAATTATTTTCCAGTCCAGACGAAGTATAAATTCTGAGCGGCGTCAAGGTTTAGTAATTCTTGGTAATAAGGAATAAAGTATTTAGTGCAAATTTTTTATTATAAAATTTATATTACATCTTGGAATTTCCGAATATGTAAACACGTCTAATTTTTAAAATCCCGATTGTTGGTTGAAGGGATTTTACTCCCACTGACTCAATGACTGCCAGCCTTGAAAAGGGCAATACAAAGACAGCAAATTTAAATGACGTCGTATTTCAACGCCGTTTCATGAATTACTGCTACTCCGAATTTTTCCTGAGTTGCCCCACTGCAGCCCTTGAGAATAGGGTTTTGCAAGTGCCTCATTACGAACATAGGGACAAAATTTCGAGACAATAGATCGAAATTTTGGTGACCCCTACATGAAATATTTTCACATTTTTGAGTAGGTCATACATTTGTCTAGGCACTCCAGAAGAGATATTTGGTATTTTCGTTGTCATTTAGATGCAATTAACCACCAAACACGGGAGGATCTACGTTCCCCATATAATCGCTTGTTAACTTTGACGATTTTTAATTTCGGTTAGTGATCAAATTAAAAATTATTTTTGGAATTTTGTTTCCCAAGTCCCTAGATAGATACGGCATCAAGCAATATGGAAAAAATGTTACATAGTCGTATCTATTTTTTGAATGCCCGTTCTATTGTCGCAAAAAACAGCATACGCGCCCTTAACTCAAAAAAATCTCCATTCTTTCTTTTTGGACAAATGTTTGTTTAATTTCAAATACATTAAGAAATACAAAAAAAGTTCTTCTCAACAAAAGCATGTAAGGCAAGGCAAGAGTGCCTAATTGTAGCCAGTGGCCTTAATGCGGCCACCGGCTGTATATCTGATACAAGTCGATGTAAACCAAGATTTACAAGATTGCATTTTTGTTTTCTTTTAAATATCAGCTTTCATTCTATTGATTCTGCAACTTTTGGTTTCGAAGATTGTTAACTTGTGTACATTGTAGATGAAACCCAAGCAAGTAAGCAAGTTCTGCGAATCATTAGAAAGCTTTCAATTTTGGTTATTTTGTCAAGCTTCATACTGCAAGGCTACATTTAACTTCCCTAAGTATTCTCTGATGGGCTATCCGCTTTTACACTTTACTAAAAATACAGTCGCAAATCAATTGTATTGATACAGTATGGAGCATATATGATCGGACAACGGGGCTTGCAAACTTTGATTTCAAATAGTATGAAAAATATTAATGCAAATATCATCATTTTTTTACTCAATGTAGCCTGATTTGCTGCAAACACAAAAAAATTTGTTTTGTGTTGTAAAACTCAAATGCGCTGCTAAAAATAAATAATTAGTTCACAAGTATCAAAAAACAGTGCGCGAAAGTGTTCGGACAAAACAGTAAGAAATAGTGTATTACACATGTTTTTGCTAAAAAACTACAAATTGAAACAAAAATAGTATTTTAACTTAAGTAAGTACTTATTCGGACCTCCATGGGCCATGGGCTTTAGTCACTGCTGCTAACCGCCTTGGCATTGATATTATTGACCTATCAGTGAAAGCTAGATCAGTTGCGTCATAGGCCCAGGTAATTCTATTTTTAGGTCATGATTTCCTAACATATATAGCCGACATTCTTTACCTTGCTATAACTACCGCTTTCGACGTCATTTATAAGTTCAAAATACGTCAAACTATAAAACTATACCCCAGACCCAGGGGAAATGCGAATTTTCATGTTCGAGGGAAGCGCCAAGTGATTAGAAAAATGAAAGTAAATCCTAAATTAAGACAACCAAAGTTGGTTAACCAGCTAAAAAGGAAAACCAGAAAGCAGTCAAGTTGACATACTCTTGGTAGAATCCTTAAAAATAGCGGATTCAAAAGTTACATAGCTACCCAAAAGCATGTGGTCTCCAGGCGAAATCAGAGAAAGCTACCGTTTTTTCCATAAGGTCATTCAGGTCAGTGAAATTTTATTTTTGAACTATATTCTTTGGTCTGATGAAAGCAGGAGTAATGTTTTCGGTTCGGATGGACATACTTTGGTTAGAAAAAAGTTTAAGGCCCTTCAAAATCACGAATTTGACCTTCGTAGAAAAAACGGTCGCTTTCTCTGATTTCGCTTGGAAACCACATGCTTCTGGGTAGCTATGTAACTTTTGAATCCGTTATTTTTAGGGATTCTACCAAGAGTATGTCAACTTGCCTGCTCTCTGGTTTCATTTTCAACAGGGCTAACCAACTAAGGTCCCGTTACTTTAGGATTTACTTTCACTTTTCTAAATATTTAGCACTTCTCTTGAACAGAGAAATTTGCATTACCCAACGTTCTGGAGTAATTTGTGATAGTGTGATGTACTTTCAATCCATTAAACGCATTGCTGACGGTAGTTATACGAAATTAGAGAAGTCGGCTCCACATTTAAGGAAAACATGACCTAAAAACTAGAATTACCTAGGCTTATGACGCAACTGATCTAGCTTTCACTGCTAGGTTAATAAAATCAATGCCACAAGGCAGTTAGCAGCAGTTACTAAAGCCCATTGAGGTCTGAATAAGTACTTACTTAAGTTAAAATACTATTTTTGTTTCAATTTGTAGTTTTTTAGCAAAAACATGTGTAATACACTATTTCTTACTGTTTTGTCCGAACACTTTCGCGCACTGTTTTTTGATACTTGTGAACTAATTATTTATTTTTAGCAGCGCATTTGAGTTTTACAACCCAAAACAAATTTTTTTGTGTTTGCAGCAAATCAGGCTACATTGGGTAAAAAAATGATGATATTTGCATTATTATTTTTCAAACTATTTAAAATCAAAGTAAGCCCCGCTGTCCGATCATATATGCTCTATACTGTAACTGCTTTGTTCAGTAGGAATGAGTAAGAACACCTTTCATGCATTTTACAGACTGATTGTATTGTATTGTATTTCAAGGAGATTCAGCAACATGAGGTTACTGAAATGCCGCTCAGGCTAATAAATAGGCCTATTGCAGAACGATCCTTTTTACGATGACCCATGTCTTTATTTTTGAAATTTGCTTTGTTTACTCGTTATAAAGTATGCGTGAGCAAGAACGAGAAACTTTCGCACCAAACTTTCAATTACACCTCTAAGCGTATATCTATTTAGTGACTATGACTATGCCTATGAGTTGCTTAGAATTGACAATTCAATCAGACCATAGCACTGGTATTTATCAAAGGCCGAAACCAATGGTGAAATTTATACAAATTCCCGAAATACCAGCATGTAGTCCAACTTGCATGTAATTAAGCGAGACTAATCAAATCTACTCACAAAATACCAGAGATGTTCCAGCAGTTGCTGATAGTGCTATTAGCTGGGGTCAACGTGCCTGGATTGAAATCGCGATTATTCTTAAGTAACTTCAGTAAAGCAGCAATATGTACGCCTGCACACTGCCTCTCCACTGAAGTTACATAATATTCCTACTTGTAAGTTTCAACAATATTTTAAAACAGCTTTGATATGTTGATATACGCTATCTCAAATATCAAAAGTTATCCAAGGTGAAGATAAGAAACCTCATCGACACAGCCCTGACACGCTAAACCCACAACTGCTAGGTAGACTCGCGAACGGAATGTTCAAGTCAAAAACCAAAATGGAAAAAAAGACTTTCTGAAATTTGCTCACGAGGACAGAGAAGGACACATCTGACCTCCTCGGAGTTCAGAGCGGGACTTCTACAGACTGATACTTTAAAATTTAAATGGAGGAAAAGTTGCGACTGACAACTAGACTGAAACTGAAGCTACTTTCTTAAAAAGAAATATGAATAATATATATTTTTCAACTCAACGTTATGCATTGTTAGTTTGTTAGTGTTTCCAACGTTCGTTTCAAAACTGTATCTTAATTGGCGTTAATATTCTTTTAGTGGGATTTCATGAAGATATAAGAAATTCAAAATTACTGCTGACTGTTTACTGGTCATCACTTGAATATCCTCGACTCCTCTCCTCTACGATAGTACATTGAAAAAATCGTAAGATTCCATAGTTCCTTAATTCTAAAATATTATTTATGTTAAAAATTGATGACTGGATTTACTGTTGTTATTATCTTAAACTTGAATAAATTAACCAATCAATAAGGAGCTTAGCTGTTAACGAGCTGAGGCCCTTGTCAGTCGCGTTGTTTCTCAAAATTTAGTCAGTCACATTTTTCATTTTTTCGGTTCTGGCTGGCAGGAGAATTTGTAAGAATTTGTAATATTTTCCACTGAAAAAAAAGGATGTGAAATTTGTAAGCTGAAGTATGCGATAAGTCGTATTTTCTTAAATACTTATTCAATAAAATTCTAAACTAGTAATCATGATTTCATAAAAATGGGGGAAAGAAGCATTTTAGTTCTTTTGTTGGGTACTTATAAACACATATTTTTTTGGAATGTCGTCAAATAAATACATTTTATGAAACAAACAACTCGTCGAAACATAAATAGACTCGTTTCCTTGATTGTCGTGATTTTGGTACTAGGAGGGAAATTTCCTTAGTATGCTAGTTCGGTCGCTTCGTTTTAGTGACGCTAATATTGTATGGTAAAATCTTTTCGGTTTTATTACCATGTGAAACCTTATAAGCAGTGCAAAACAAAATTAAGTCTATAATATCTATTATGCAGTAGTTTCAAAAATCAAACTTAAAAGCACGCAATAAAAAATAATGCCAGGTTTATGTATGTAGCAAGCTGCATTTCACCATTGATGTATTCTTATTAACTAGTATTTATATACACATTTTTGTCAACGTCAGTTTTAGTAATCTAAGCTTCACAACAAGTAATTAGTGCTTTATAATTGTAAAACGCTTGATACAAAATATTTCCTGTAATTGTAAATACATATATTCTTGACAAGGTGCAAAAGCGGCTGGTGATAAAAAGTAAGGCAATTCGCAGTATGCGAATAATTTTTCATTATTAATTACATTCCTTATAAATTCAATGCGTACTCCTCATACTACATATATGTGAAGACGGATGCTGTGATGATTCTCGGCGTTTCCAGCATATAACAGACGGTGATTTACAGTTGTAAAACCCTTGGTTCTTTAAATATTTTTTAAAACTGAATTTCAACATAGGGAGATACTAGCTTCATATGTTCCTGAATTTCTGAAATTAGGTCCAATAAAAAAATGGTTGTTTCTACACAACATATTTAAGTAATTGCACAAAAATACTGTACACAGACAGCATAATGTACTTTGAAAATTAAAATTTTCAACATATAAAATAATTATATACCTTCAATGTCGTCTCCACTCAAAGCAACGGACTCAAACGAAAATGTAATTTTTCCTTTGTGAGTTACCCCTTTGGTTTCATAGAGACAGGCCAATTTTGGTAGGAACGAATTTGAGAATTTTTCACTGCACTTTAAAGTGAACTTTTTTAAATCTGTGAGAAACAAATCAGTAAAAATTTCAGATTCGAATTTTACAACTATATACAACATATTAGATTTTTTTCAAAATTGTAGTAAAACTAATTGTGAAATACGTTAAATAGTCATATCATCAATTATCAATGAAAACTTGTGCAGAAATAAAAATCTAATAATTCTAAGCTACTCACTTGCACAATCCCCAATGTGTGACCGGGTTCTTAGGAAACACATCTGCTCTGGAATGATGTGTGATCTATCGGCAGCGTCGATATTATCCATAATTTTTGTGCAAACTCTGTGAGATACTCCGGTAAAGAAACTGTAGTGTCCTTTTATTTCTTAACTAGGCACAAAATCATACAATTTAAATCTCTCCAATTTTGGAAATGCTGCCCAGACCCAGTTGCTCATTTTGTCAAGGGGTAAACACTGTATTTTTAAATCAGTCAAATTTGGAAACAACTTCCCCAGTCCTACGTCACGATATGGAAAATTAGTCAGCTCTAAAGTAGTGACGCTGGGCAGGATGTCTCCAGTAATAACGCTTTCATCCCAAGTACCACGGTGTTCCAACGTAAAGAAAGCCAGAAGCTTGTGGTACGTCTTACATGACACAGGATCCACATCAAGACAGACTTTCGACAGCGCGGGAAAATAACCTGCAGGAATTCGGGTCGGACTTTGTTCGTTTTCAAACCGAAACGCGTGAAGGTTATTGACCCATTGTTTACCTGGTAAGTTTTCCCAAGCTAGTCTTGACCGCTCTGCGATCGCTGCTCTTGGCCCAAGTTGATATTGGCAGTAGTTATTAAGTTGCCGCACCAAATTTAAACATTTTAGTTTTTTCATGGACGGGAATTGAATAACGCCAAGATGTCTGTTGGGGCTCATAAGAAGTTCTAGGTGTCCTAATGTATCCTTGCTTTTTTGTAAGATCATATTAAGAATTGTTGTCGCTCCGCTCTCCAAATAGCCAGCTTCGCCAGTTTTACCAAACTGCATAGTTAATTTACTGAGCTTGAGTGGGGACAAGTAATTGCTAAGAGCACACTCCTCCTTAAGATGATAGGAATATGGCGAATAAAGCCAAAGATTGACATTAAAAGACTTAATCAGATGGACTTTTTTTAATCTGTTTAAAACTGAAAGGGCTGCAATGCCTGCATCGTGAACTTCCCTTAAATTTGGTGATCTAGTAGCGAGTTCGTCCAAAAGATATATTTTACCTTCATTGTACGTCAGCTCCCTTCCCATGTAAAGGAATTCGAGTTTTAGAATCTTTTGGGGCTTTAAAGGCGGGAAATGAATAACTCGAATTTCTTTCCTCTCGGTTACGATTAACCTTGGACAATTTCGCAGATTTAAACAAATTACATTTGGCAAATGGAGATCAAGAAGCTTTTGAATGGTGGAAGTGGATGTTTCCTGTAGAAATGAGAGATTTTTGATTTTCTTCCCGTACAGTGAAAATAATCTCACAAGTTGATCATCTTCTTCCCGAAGCACTTGGTTCTCATTGGCTGGAGATGAACTTAGATTTGCAAGGGCGTGTTCACATCCGTGATGAAATGTGATGCTGTTTGAGGGGAATTTTGGCGATGTAGAGATTACTTGAATGAGATCTGGAAGGAAGCTATGAGGTGGTCGAGCGTTTAAATATTTGAAAATTGGCGGGTTGGGTTCGTTAATAGGTGAAAAGTGGCGTAACGCGAAGAGTTGGGTGTGAGACATTGGTTTGGGATGAGCAGAACCAGATCCAGCTGTCACTTGACAGATTCCAAGAGCGATGTCACAAGCACTTCGTTTAAGAAGCACTGAAGTAGCAACATCGCGCCAACATCGACTTACAAAGCGAAAGTTAAACAGATCTCTTGCAGTGAGATTTTCAACGTGCTCCAGTATCACATGCAGAATCTGCGTATTATGCCCAAAAAACAGTTTTAATTATTAAATTACTGTCAAAATAATTATCTTACGTATGTATGGTACAGACAAATATAATGTTTAAGCAATTACGCACATCTTCATTCACCCCCACTTCACTTCCTCGCCTGTCAAAAGCATCATCCACCTCCTGTGAATTTATAATGAAACGAGACGTAGCAGTACAGTTGTGCGGAGGATTACTACTCACGGAAGCACTATTATTAGAGTCCAAGGGAGTGTTTATGTGGGATAAAATTTCATCTGAACTGGTCCCTGGAATTTCCCCACTTTTATTGCGACTCATCAGAGCTTGAGATTCTGGTTGTGACATTTTGATCGACGACGCTGTCTACAAATTATGTTATGTGTTACAAATTTTTCGTAGCTTCAATCGGATAAATTAGTTTACAAAATTATGATACACTCAAAATAATTAATTTTATTGGAAAACTGCAGATTTTGTCTAATTATTAAAATTTTGAATTTACTAATACACAAACATTTAAAACAGATCCCGTCCTGTCTAAACAGAGTATTTACAGTATACAGTACAGAGCCGTGTAGTAGCAGTCATAACATGGCAGAAGTAAAATTTGAAATAAAAATAATCACGAAAAATTAAATACTAAGCAGCAGGTAATGTGGCCTTTGGCTTATGTTCCACTTTCTGTTTATTAATAGAAACTTTGGAAAGTCAACGAACAACCCTAATTTCAGGGCTTATCTTCCAAGGACTTACAATAAGGACAGAAAATGGATAATATGTTCCTTCTTATCACTGTGCCCTGTCAATCTCTAACAAATTGTTTATTTTGGAAAAGGTTGTTTATTGGAAATAGGGATTATTCTCAGGGTTATCGTTGTTAAGCGTTATGGTTGAAAGCCTTGCACTCGAGTGTAGCTTAAACAGAAATAGACTGAAAATGCCCACCAACTTAAACATTACCAATTTTAGAAATAAAAGTGTGGTGTGGTACTATAATGTCTACTTTTCACCCTTGGGCCTTGGCCTACGTGACTACGTGGAAGCTGCTATAATTACGGATACACTGCTATCATTTTAGTAGGTAGCTTTAATTCTTGGAATCAACCACCATCCTCTATATGTAACTATTCACTTCAGTATTTCTTATAATTATTTTATTTTCATTAATTTACGGTGACTTGTTGACCCCTCTAACTTTTTCACATTTCCAATGTATTAAACTAAATTACGTCTCTCATAACGTCACAATACGTATCTGTCATCTGTTCTAAATAAAAAAAAAGGCATGATATTTAGAACGGGCCCTTTTAAAACCCTAGTACTACATGAAGAATTGTATTTAGGTTGAGCTTGTATTTAAATTTAAAGCATCAAAACATAGGATAGGAAGGGTGAGATTTTGTGTAGAAAATAGGAAGTGAATAATAGCTGAAATTTGTTTTGTAGGAAATAGGAAAAAAGTAGGTAGGCGAATAAAGTTCCCATCACTGGTTTCTGCGCTAATTGTGAATGCATTTGAAATAAAACACATTTTGTTTCGTATAGCTATAAAAGCGGGTAGAGTTGAGTTTGTATCCGGTTAGTCGGTATCCGTTTTATATATTTTCCATGAGCTTTTCGTATTAAAAACCTCTGAGAGGAATTTTAATATTATAGCTTTGTTACGAACTCATGAATTTGATTGTGAGTTGTAGTGTGTAGTGATACAGCTGTAAAAACCTCTGGGAGGATTTCTACTGTGTATTTGTGGCTGAGATATTAATTATGAAAATCTCTGTGAGAAATTTCATAAAAATATCTATGATTTCTATGAGCAAGAAATAATAGGTCCGACTCGTTGAGATTGTACTCGAATTGTGTTGGTTCTTTATTTTTCAATGTGTAATTTGAGTGTATTGTTTAATTTTATGAAAGGAAATGATGCTCTACTTAAATAGTGGAGTCATCCAAAGTTCAGTCTTGGTGACAAAAATAAAGAGTATGTATGTATTGATTTTGTTGGTGAATTGGTTTTCTTATTGTTTTATGAATGGCTTCTGTTAGCAATAACAGAGCCATAAAAAGAAAAGGGCCGAGTGGGGTGACTCGGTGCAACGTTCTTAATTACAGTGCTTAAGCACGTACGGTCAGTGAGAACGAGTTGATGCATGGATAATTCTCTGAAGGAGAATTATCAGCGTATTAGTATTTTTGTGTGTGTAGGTATTTTTATGAGATGGGGCGGTAGTGTGAGTCACTACCGCCCTTACATGAAAATGTAGTATAAAAATAACTACAGATAAATGGTTTTGATTTTAGTGAATTTGTTACACATAATGAAAGTAATTGATGAATTGTTTAGAAATAATTTATGTATATTATATGTAATAATACCCTCCTTTTTTTGATAGATAGTCCGTACTTGTGGATGTTATTGTTGATTGTAGGTGAGGTGGGTTGTATTAGCCACTAAGGAGGAGTAGATGTCAAAAAACATATTGTCATTTTGTTGAGAAATTGTTAGTCAAAGAGCACTTTGATACTTCCACCAGTATGGTGAAAAGGTGGTAATGGTGGTGAATCGCTTGAGATGACTCTGGGTGATGGTTTAGGAGGTGAGTTGTCCAATAGAGGGGGAATTGTTGCCAGTTCCATTGATTTATCCTTTGGGTTTGGTGTGAGAGCCGGTCGTCGGGTTGATTTTCTCTATTTTGAGTAGAAGTTTGTCCAGGTGGTCCTGGTGATAAATAGAATGAGTCCAAGCAAGAGAAGAACGAGAATTGTAGTTGTCCATATGTATGGTGTTGAGGTGGAGGAGAAGGATGAATCCATCCAGGAAATTGGGTCCCTATCCACAGACTCAGGAAAGGTTGCAGTTAAGTTGCTCATGTTTAGTTTAGGAGTAAGATGCCAGTCGAGTCCAGCAAGACACATGGGGTCTTCTCTTTCAATGAATATCAGGTCCAGAATATTTCCACGAAAAGTTTGATTCAGGATCCTGAAGGTGGTGCTAATGGGTTGTGTGAAGATACCAGAGGGACAGTCAGTGGTGCGTGTGTCTCCAATAGTAATCGGTAGGCCAGGGCAATAAATGTAGTATTTCCCATCATAGGCCTTAACTTGTACATTATCCTCTAGGTCATGAGGTTGTTGAGGTCGACAGTTGGTGAGAAGGTCCTTGGAAGGTACTGCGTGGTCGGCATTTTTGATGAGTCGTGGCCAGTACACGTTTTTTGAATTGTAGTTCCAGGTTTGTGGCGTATATGCAGTCTTCTTTGATTGAGATGAGAGCATTGGTAGGACCAGTGTATTGTAGATCACAGGTCCGATTGTTGTGAATTGTGATAAGTTTGAAGGGATCGGCTTTCACAACTGTGAGAGATGTGTCAATAAGTGGGAGGATGAATTTGATGTTGGCTACCTCTTGGTCAGGGTCAAAGGTGCATGAGCAAAAATCCGCCAGTTACATAGGACAGTCCGTCCCACATGGAAGTGTGAAATTGAGATATTCAAAAAGGCTATCGTCCATGTCTCCCTTTTTCCAGAGTTTTGCTGTACGAGTGAGAACTTGTTGGCTGATTGTGAGTCGAGACATAAGGTAGGCAATGGAGAATTCTAGTTCTACTGTTTCCGATCTGAGGGTGTTGACTTTCATTGTTAAGCTGTTGACTTGTTTCGCCAACGTGAGCATTTGTTGCTTTAGGATATTAAGGTGATTGGTGTCCTTGTTAACTTTTGCCTCTAATCTTGTAAAGTGATGGGCCAAGTCGTTGATGTGATCGTGATTCACTTGTGTTTGCTCATGTGCTTGATAGGCCATGCCAAGGCCAGCACTTGTGACAGCGAATATAGCTAGGAGGGCTATAGCTGTGAAGATGAATCGTTTCGGGCGTCAAATCTGTGTAGGACACATTTTTTGGAATGGTTGCAGGAATATGCGACGGTATTCATCGTTGCATTTAGCTTTGATGTCCGAGAATTCTGTTTTATCCGAAACGAGAAGTTTACAGGGGAAAACTAGTCGGAGTTTGAGATGGACTTGATTGTAGCCTGTGACAGCAGGGTGGTCTGATCGTCTCCATATGATGGGGGGAGCATTGTCAATGATTGTGGGTTGTGTTGACGGTAGAAGAGATAGTACACAGAGGGCAGTCATTGCTAGTGCTAGTGTGCTAATCCCTGCTCTGGAGGTTGATTCGTCAGTTGTGGAGCGGGATTTAGAGTCCTTGTGTCTTGACTTCTTTTTAGGCTGCTCATTGGTTGTGGCTGCTGGAGTGACCTTAGTTATTGTAGATTTCACTTTGGGGGTTTTGTCTATTCTTTGGGGTTTGTCCATTTGAGAGTGAGTGTCAGTTTTCTTGGAACGTTTACGTAGAGGTTCCGGTGGTGATTCCTTGCGGGGAAATCTCGGTTGAGGGCGTTGTCGTCGTCCGGAGTTCCATATTTTGTTGAGGGCTTGTGGTGTAACTTGAGCGTTTTCTACCACAAATTGTGGAAAGTGGTCCACTGGAGCTGAATATGGTTTCCTAGTTCTGATCAGGATGGATTTAGGTGGCGCTGAGGGTTGCGCTTGAAGTATATGTGGGGAATCCTTGCGTGGCTTAACCATACCAAAGCTATGTAGCTTATTTTGTAGTGAGAGTTTTCCTATATGGGAGGAAAGTAGATGGATGGGTAGTAAGTTCCCATCTCGAACGTCCAGTGTGAGTTGTTTGTTTTCAATGAGTTTTTGGAGCCACTGTAGTGTAGACCGCATGTAGTCTGGAGCTTTGTCAAGTTTGTCATAAATTAGCTGCCATCCAGGGTCACAGTGGGTGCGATGTACGAGCGGCATTTGTGGAGGTCTAGCTCCTAGTTCAACTAGTACGTTGTGAATCCACATGCCGCGCCAGGTAACTTCATAAATTGCACTTACTTCCATTTTGTTTGTAGGATATGACTGGGTGGGTTCTATATTAGAGCCCCACGAAATGACGGTGTCGTTGAGGGTGATTGCCGTTCCTGTGGTGCTTTTTGTAATATGGTCTCGAGTTAGTCCTGAGTGAGACATTAGTACTATTTCCATCGGGGTTTCCAGTTTCGCATGGTACTGGATACAGAAAGGAGTATTTTTAGTCAAGTATTGTAGTATCCCAATGGCTGCTGTTGAGTGGGTGAGAAAGCATGAGGTGAATTGTAGTGCTAGGCGTTGTACTGCTAGTAGAATGTCAGGTCTGGTACTGATTGCAATTTGATTTAGCCATCCAAGGACTCGGTGGTGGACACATTCATAGTCCTTACGACCGACTACTTCCATATTGAAGGTGAATTGGAGTGGTTCATCTTGGTCCTTTGGTGGTTCTATGATAAACAAGTCTCTTAGGGTTTGGATGCGAGTTTTGCTGCTTATTTGTATCATGGCAGGATATACTGAGATATCCATGCCGAAGAGAAATTTGAATTGTTTTTCTTCATGGAAATGAAGAAAATCAAATTGATCCACTAGAGAGTGGAGTCCTTGATCATCAGTTGTGGTGACCAGGAGGATATCTTCATGCCAGTAGATGAATATCCTGTGGGTAGTTGTGCCTTCTTTATATTTTTTGACAAAGAGGTTGGGTGCGTGGTCACTTGTTGTGAATTGGTCATCTGATAAGATGGAAGACAAGCTTATTTGTAAAGCTTGATTGGGTCGTCTTGGTAATATTTTGAGGAGACATACCAAGTCATGAGGATCTTTAAGCCGGAAGCCAGGGGGTTGTTGCATGTAGGTGGGGGTGTGGGGAGTCCCTTTTGACTGAAATTGTTTGTCCAGCACAAATTTGAATATGTGTTTCCCATATGTTGCTGCATCAGATAGAAGTAGTCTGACTAGGGTAAGATCCGGTGGTGTGGGAAACGGATTGAGTTCGGTGCCCCAGTGGTCTCTTGAACCGAGATTAAGGGCAAGTGTAGCCTTGAATTGGCCTGTAGCGCTATTCGCGGAATATGTCCAGACAGGTTCATGTAGTTTTTGTCTTCAGGTTATTTTTGAGTCTACATATGTCCATGTGTCTTGTCCAGCCATGATCAGCATTGAGTGGCGCATGGCGGCATTCCAATCATCTCTGTCAGAGCAGCGAATAGCTTCGTCATAGTCTTTCGGGATGTGAATTGGAGTGATGACTGAGGGTGGGTCCTCTTGTGGTGGGACTTCATCATTGTTTATTGTGCATTGTATAGACATAGGTTCACAGTTCCCGGAATACGGAGGAGAAGCTGGTACATAGCTAGTGGATTGAGTAGACGGGGTGTCCTGAAGCCATCTTGCTACGGCAACCTTGTCTGGTAGAATATCCGACTTCTCTCGGTATTTTCTTAGAATGTCTGTGTCCTTGACCAGGGCAAGTAGGTCTATTGATGGGGCATCTAGACAGAGAACGTCATCATTAAAGTCCATGTCTCTTTGGTCCAGATGTGCAGTCCACATTGGATCTCTTTTGTAAGAGGGTTCAGGCCTGATGGAAATTGGGGAGAACGCCGGTGATGGGTCTTCATCATCAGGGGTGATTGTAATAGAGAGGTCCGCTAAAGGGGGTTCCTCTGTGATGGGTGTTTGGTGGACTGATTCAACTTCTTCGTGAATGGCTGCCCTAAAGCAGCGTTGCATTGTGTGTGTGTCTAGTTGCACGGAGATTGGAGTCATTTCTTGATGACAGGTTGTTTGTTGTATTATTGGAACTTTATAAAAGATCCATTCTCTATGGAGCAATTCTTGGGGTGGTGCTACAGGAATACGGGAAGGGAAATAGTCCAAATAAGGCTCATAGGAGTATTGTCCATTCGAAGAGTCAAAGAAATAAGAGCGCTTTTTGTCACATTCGTATCCCATTAGGTATCCTTGTTTGGTGTCACCAGTCATTTTATTGTTCTTCATGATTTTCACGAAGGCAGGGGTGCCCCATATTTGTAAATGGCAGATCCGGGGGGCGGATCCTAGTACGCATTCATAGGGAGTGATAATTTCTGTGTGATTAATTATCCTGTTGTGTATGTAGACAGCTGTGCGGAATGCGTCTTCCCAAAATTGATTTGTGATGTTGGATTGTATTAACATGGCCATGGTGGCGTCCTTAAATTGATAGGTAACGCGCTCTATGAGTTGTGTGTATGTGGGAGTTTGTATTGTCAATTTGTTGTCGATGCTCCATTGTAATAGAGACTTTGGGTCAAAGGGCATCTGAGAGTGAATTTCAACAGCTGTGGGGTTGTGTTTCTTGGATTTAAGCCATTGAATTGCTTTTGTGACTCCTTTTTGGATTTGATCCTTATTGAGGTGGGTCAGGAATGTAACTTGTACGTATTCTGATGATGCGTCCATTATTAGGAGGGCATCTTTATTGCCATGTGAGGATAATGAAGAGACCTGTACTAGTTTGAGAATGAGGACAGCGCCAATTGTTACTGGGTGTGTGGGGCCGTTATATGGTCTATTAAGGTCTTCCGGAGGTGCTAGTCGTCCTGGGCGAGGACAGATGTCACAGTTGGATTCTGCGCCTATTGTGATTTCTTTCCCATTAGTGTCGACAGCTTGATTAAGAAAGGACAAGTCAAGTCTGCGTTTGGGGTAATGACCCAGGCGTTCGTGCCAGCGTTCTAGGACTGGAAATTTGAGTCCGATTTCGGTCATGTCATCCTTTAGTTTGGAGAGGGGGCGAAATAGCATCACAAGTTGATCAGGGTCGTCCGGGCCTTGTTTCATTGTCTGGCCTACGAGAACTTTTTGTATGACCGTGGTTAGAATGGATTGTTTTTTGTTCTTCTTGTCTTGTGGAGCGATTTGTAGGGTCTCGCGTGTAAAGTAAATATTTTCGTTCCCTCCTACGTATGTGATTTGTTCTTGGAATGTGATGCAGGATACGGAGAATAGATTTGAAGCCCCGGGTATGTACCATACACCATGTATGGCTAATGGATTCCAGTCATTGCCGTCAAAAGCGGAGACTAGGACTGTCCCGTATCCTGGAGACTGCACCCAGGTACCATCTGCCATTTTGACACCGGTTTCCTTTTTGAAGTTATAAAAGCTATAGAACCAATGTGGGTTCCCGCATATGTGGACTCCAGCTCCAGTGTCGCAAGGCCAAATGAAATGGTCCTGTAGGGAGGAGTAGCCCTCCTCTTGTATTATGTAGGGGGTGGGAGTAGTTTTGATTGTGTCCCAGTGATGATTTTGTTCATTTAGCATCGTGGAGATGATTTTGTGTACCTGCCCTTGTTGATCAGGTATGACCCTGAGAGCTTCCTTGTTTGGTTTGGCGCGATGGTAGAAATTTTCCATCGCGGAGCGGAAGGCTTCATCAGGTATGTTGTGACAGTTGATTATTGGTGGAGGTTTTCGAGCCTTGTTTTGTGTGATTTCCTGACCATTTGTGGGGTCGGGAATTGTTGTCACTTTGGTGGAGTAGCCCTTTTTATAAGGTTGAACCATGTAAGCGTGTCTGAGTTCCCATACTGGTGTCCGTTTCGCATTGTCGGGAAAGGAGGATTGTTTCTTAGGAGGTATGGTACTTCGCATCATGGTTTTGTTGACTAGGTTTGCTGGAAAGCACCGGGATTCTTTGGTACAGACGTGGTCCGGTTCAAATTTGAAAGGTGCGACTCGTAAGCTGTTTTGTGTTGTTGATGAGTACGGGACTTGGTAGCATGAGGTTTGTGGATTGAATGTAAGCCCCTCGACTGCAGTTGGTTGTTCTGCGTCGTGTTCCAGAGTGTCCTGATTAGTGTACAGGGTTGGTACATGATTAATTAGTTCATGTGTCCTGCTTCTCCATGTGCATGGATCCATTGTGGTGTGATCATCATGGTTATGAGGACAGTGGCATAAGTCCTGATTGCTTTGTATAGGTTTTTTGGTGTCTAGGACTGCCATAACTGCTGGTGCATCCGGGTGCGGGATGTACTGTTCTATATGAGCATAGGGATGATGGCTCTGTAGAACTTTAGCTGTAACTGGTAATTGTGGAGATACCCAGTGTCGTTTGAAATGACCATTGACCGTCTGGGTGAGGTCATAGTAGGTCTTGATCGCTCTGTGTTGATTGGGATCAAGATGAAGGGGTGAGAACCTTTGTTGTGTTTGTTGAGGTGAGGGTAGGGAAGACGTTTTGTTTGAACGTTTGTTTTTCTTGCCCTTTTTTGATTTGCCCTCCTGAACGTGTGTAGTGTGGGTTGGATTCGTTGTGTCCTGTTGAGGATGTGGTTCCTGTGAGGACGGGTACCATGGTTGCTTGTCTATCTATCTATTAATTGAAGTCACCAGAGATTGATCCAGTGGATCAGATGGTCCTGTTTGTAGGGCTCCAAGGAGAGTTTGTAACGTTTGTAGTACAAACTGTGGATTAGGCACTGTTTGTGTGGTGGTCCTAATTTTTGGAGATTGGGTGGATGTGCCAGGAGGTGTGTGTCCCTCCTCTTCTTGTCCTTTTGGAAAGTGTAAATTGGGGGATTTGGATTGTTCTTTCCTTTTTGTGCCTTTGGACGGAGTCAGTGGGTCATCTGAGTCACTTAGTATGTCCATGATGGCGCCAGGTAATACTTCAAAACCTTGGGCAATTGCTTCCTGTTCATCGGATTTTCCGGTAGAAGTGGCATCTGGATTTTGGAAAGGTCGGACAAGGTGTTCAGGTATACATAGTCCTACCTCACATTTGTGGATTTTTGGTAGGAGGTAAAGATCCTGTTCTATGGTCCTGAATATGTAGCAGTTGGTTGCTGTATTGTATACGAGTTGAGGTGGCTCGATTTGTTGGTTAGATCTGCGGGGATTGCCACAGGGTTTTGGGCTTGGACCTACCATAAATGCATGTGAACGGTACTGCCTTGCATTATTAGCAATGACTTCTAAAGTGCGGGGTAGGGGATTTCTACCTTGGTCCACTGGAACGTCTTCCTCATCTGTTGAGTAATAGTGTACTGAATCTTCATCACTGTTGATGGATTCAGTGGAGGCGGCGAGTAAGGCTGCTGGGGCCTGTCCTGACCCTCCTTGACCTTGGTTGGTCGATCCGGGTTGATTGTTTTGGTTGTTTCCGGGTGGATTGTTTCCTGGTTGATTGTTTGTTTGGCGGCGAGATTGTGCACGACCTCGTCCGCGACTTCTTCCTCTGATTCCAGAGCCATGTCCTCTTATGGGGGATGGGTGATTGAGGGCTCTCGATCTGGGAATTGGAATTTCTGTGGCTTTTGGGTGGCCTATTTTCTTGTTGATGCAGATTGCTTCACTGTGTCCAATATTGAGACAGTGACCGCACCTATCCGTATTGGTTGTTTCTGGGGGCTTATTGTCATTGTTTGTGGATGTTCCCCTGCCCATTGTTTTAGCTTTTTCTTTGTGAGCTTGTTGTGCTTGCCTTCTGAGGTCATTATCTCGATTTTCGCGACGAGGGCGTCGTTGAAATTGTGCGGATAGTGCTGAAACCGTGGGTTTGAGATTGCTGCCCTCCTCTGGTTCCAAAGTGTTGTCTGTTGAGCTCAGTAGTGATTGGAACTTTGCTTCTGTTTGTGCATCGTCTTCCAGGGCGTACCATGTGACTAAGAAGTGCTTATATTTGTATGATTCTGTGAGGGTTTTTAGGGCTAGTGCAAGTGTGAGTCCGGCGGGGACTTCCGCTCCAGCTTGTTTACATTCTTCGCGGACACGAAGTAATTCGGAGAAATAATTGGAACCTGTAGTTTCCATTTTGAGGTTCACTAATTTGAGGAGGAGCTCCGTCCGTTTGGTGGGAGGAGTCTTGGAGTATTGTGTATTGAGGAATTTCATCATTCCAGCTGCTGTGGGGTAGCATTGTAATTTCTGTGCTATGGCATTGTTGACCGAAAGAAGGATGACTTCAATGGCCATTATATTTTGTAGGTCCCAATCCTCTTGAGCTTTGAGCTCTGTTGCGTAATCCGTATGTCCTACGGCTACCGTCATTTCTGGGCGTTTGAGCGTGTCATCGAAATAGGATTGTAGACCATTTAATTTGGCTTGTTGGTCAAAACGGCTTTTCCAGTGGTCATAGTTTTGAAAACCCGCGAGGCGGGGGAACGAGAGTTGGGGTAGGCGAGCGATGGGATTGGAGAGGAGTGAGAGTGTTGCAGCTTGGTTTGAATTTAAACCCATATTGTCTGGTTCTGGGGTAGATTGATGTCTACGTATATAATCCTCTTGTGATGTGGCTAGAAGTTTGAGGGATTTTAGTTCTGTATTCCAGGCGTCAGTTTTCTTGTCTTGTACTTTGTAAATATCGCCTATGAATTTGTCGTAATAATTACAGGTGGTTGTATATTCGTGTTCGTAAAATAGCCGAGCAGCGTCAATTATTTCCTTTGGATTTGAAGTTGTCCAGTGACGGTCGTATGAGCCTTGGGAATTTACCTCTTTGCTTGTTTTGTAAAATTGTTCGTAAGTTAAATGTTGTAATTCCGGGGGTTGTGGTACTGTTTTTGTAAATGGTGCGATTGTTATTTCAATATCGCTCACTGACGGTGGATTGGATGGGATTTTTGTTCCTTTTGATTGTGACATATAGTTGTTTTGTCCTGTCCAGGGGGTTGATCAGGCCCTCCTTAAGGCTATAAAAATAGGCTTGGTCAGTGCAGTGTTAATTCGGAATTTTGCTAGGTCCTTTGTTGATGGACATGTATAATCCTCTGTAATTTTGATTTTTTGTTGTGGTGAGTGAGGAAATTACTATTGATTTTGTAATTGTGGCCTTTTTACGGTCCTGAAAAAAAATAACTAATGCAAAGCCTCTGGGAGGAATTCGCAAAGTTTTGTTGAATTGTGAACTTAGGTAAAGCCTCTGGGAGGAATTTACAATAAGTCAGTGGGTTATTGTGTGCCCAATCAAAATTTGAAGTAAAGCCTCTGGGAGGAATTTACAACAATTACAGGGTTATTGTGTGCCCTTTCATATATTTTGTAAAAATTAATGTAAAGCCTCTGGGAGGAATTTACAATTAATTACAAGGTTATTGTGTGCCCTTTCGGATATTTTGTAAAAATTAATGTAAAGCCTCTGGGAGGAATTTACAAATAATTACAGGGTTATTCTGTGCCCTTTTGGTAATTGTGGGAATGAAGTAAAGCCTCTGGGAGGAATTTACAACAAACCAATTATATAGATTTTTATAGTAAAGCCTCTGGGAGGAATTTACTTAAAATCTGTGGGTATTTGTACCCTTCCGAATTTTTAAATGTAGTAAAACCTCTGGGAGGATTTCACAACAATAGTAGGGTTATTGTGTGCCCTTTCGGAATTTAAAAATGAGATAAATCCTCTAGGAGGAATTTATAACAATTTTATTTTGTAGATATCTCTTGTGGTTGTGAGATTTTTCCCTTGTGTTTGGTTGTGGGAAATGGTCCAGGTGGATTGTGATTGTGATTGAATTTGTCTTCCTTCCTGGGGTCCTTGGGGAAATTCGGGAGCGAGGTCTAAAATGCTGCAGTCACTCCAGATCCGTCCGGGAAGCGGGCTCCTTTGTAGCTCTACAGGGTAGAGATGTGCATGATAACGTATAAAAGCGGGTAGAGTTGAGTTTGTATCCGGTTAGTCGGTTCCCGTTTTATATATTTTCCATGAGCTTTTCGTATTAAAAACCTCTGAGAGGAATTTTAATATTATAGCTTTGTTACGAACTCATGAATTTGATTGTGAGTTGTAGTGTGTAGTGATACAGCTGTAAAAACCTCTGGGAGGATTTCTACTGTGTATTTGTGGCTGAGATATTAATTATGAAAATCTCTGTGAGAAATTTCATAAAAATATCTATGATTTCTATGAGCAAGAAATAATAGGTCCGACTCGTTGAGATTGTACTCGAATTGTGTTGGTTCTTTATTTTTCAATGTGTAATTTAAGTGTATTGTTTAATTTTATGAAAGGAAATGATGCTCTACTTAAATAGTGGAGTCATCCAAAGTTCAGTCTTGGTGACAAAAATAAAGAGTATGTATGTATTGATTTTGTTGGTGAATTGGTTTTCTTATTGTTTTATGAATGGCTTCTGTTAGCAATAACAGAGCCATAAAAAGAAAAGGGCCGAGTGGGGTGACTCGGTGCAACGTTCTTAATTACAGTGCTTAAGCACGTACGGTCAGTGAGAACGAGCTGATGCATGGATAATTCTCTGAAGGAGAATTATCAGCGTATTAGTATTTTTGTGTGTGTAGGTATTTTTATGAGATGGTGCGGTAGTGTGAGTCACTACCGCCCTTACATGAAAATGCAGTATAAAAATAACTACAGATAAATGGTTTTGATTTTAGTGAATTTGTTACATATAATGAAAGTAATTGATGAATTGTTTAGAAATAATTTATGTATATTATATGTAATAATAATAGCATCACAAACGGAATGCCACGTAACTTTGATATTAAAAGTGTTTACAGAAAACCCACACGCTACGGATATATCAAGACAGCGCTCTATTAAGTGCTACTGTTTAATCGTCACCTATATAATATTTGTGACTTGAGTGATATTTTACCATGGTCTTGGGTAAACAACATTCTAGACTCGTTTCCTGAGTTCAAACGTCTTCTACCTAATTGGTACATAATTAGTGCTCACTAACGAGCGTTGCATTTTTAGTGCTATCCACGAAACCCTATTTAATTCTTTTAACTTTATTCACTTAAGCCATAACCTTCCAATGATTTTGGATATTGTTTACACAAAACAGTCACGGGCAGAATTAAAAAAATTGACCTTGCACTATGAATTTCAAAAAATAGGGATTCAGCCTATTGTACACTTTTCAGGTATGTACCCAATATTACAGGAAATTCAAATGAGCAAGTTGTACCTTAATTGTGTAGCAGCTGAAACTGACTGCTTTGCGTCATCAATGTTGCGCTACGAGCGCGAATTGGGTGAAGGTAAAAAATTTTGGTGGTTGAGTTCAATGCTCCCACGAAGTGCGAAGTATATCAAAGGAATTCTAAGTTCGCCCTTTCACCGGTTTTCACCCGCCTCACTGGCAAACGCAACACACAAGTTCATTACATTCGGTCTTAATTTATCATATATTGAACTGCTGGACCCTGAGAAAGATGTAGATGGACCATTTGTCCTAGAAACTGTAAACACGAAGTCGTTTGGAGCTACATTAAAGCCATTATACTTGAAGTTTACTGTGGGGCACGAGTCATTTAAATTCATTACTGCACACAATGTGCAAAAAGATGTGACTTATTCATTTAGAATATTCACCCGTCCTATCCAACCTACACTATGGCTTCTGATATTGGCAAATACGGTGTTTTTAGCAGGAGGCTTAGCAGTTGCGAGCTATGGGCTACCTTTGAGTTGGAATATTATTTCTTTAAATTTATTTGCTACTAATTGGTTAAGAATTGTTGCCTCTCTTGCAGAACAGCCAGGACTTGAAATTGTAAATAAATCTGTGAAAGGTGCATTACGAAAACGCATATGCGCAGGACTGGTTTTGTTATGGCTATTTTCGGCAATGATTATTCCAAATGGCTACAAAGGAACCCTCAAATCTGACTTTACAATACAACAGGAATTAAAACAAACTGGACGTCCATATTACAAATGACTAATTTTATGCTGATTGCATTTATTAGTGAAAATAACTGCAAGAAACTCGCAACACTTTGGGAGGAAAAACCAAAAACTAGCAAAGATCCTTACATCAAAAAGTACCGCATTTTTTTATGAGACTGCGCATAACCAAATTCAGAAAATAGTATTAGGTGTATGCAGCAGTAGCACCAGGCTTAACTGATGTAGTAATGATTTATTACAAAATTCAATTATAATTTTATTCGTATTGGATCAGTGCCAAATGACACTTGACCGATTTCCAGGGATGTCACAAGCATTTCGTTTTCGTTTAAGAAGGATCCATGTGGCCGCATCCCGCCAGCGTCGATTTACTAGGCGGAAGTTGAGCAGATCTCTTGGTGTAAGAATTCCAAAGTTGTCCAGTATCACAGGCAGAATCTGCATTATTTTTCACACCAATTAAAATTTTACATGTTAAATTACAGTCTACGCGTACATAATGTGTAACGTCATATGTTTAAATTGCTTTAAGTTATTGAATCTGCCTGCAATCTAACTCTTAATCCTCTGACATTCCCATTTTGAATAGACAGATACCTAACTTCTTCCTCCTCCCTCCCCCCTTTTCTCCCATTGTGGGTTGTAAAAAATAATAATTGATTATTACAGGGGCGGACTGGCCATAAGCAATTTCGGGAAATTCCAGATGGCCCCCAATTCCTTATACATTACGTAAATGGGAGCCTTGGGCCCCTCGGTTCAGCATAGGCCCCCTGATCGCCAAACCTCGTCATTAAAGTTTCCCGCGCCCCCAGAAGGAACCAGTCCGCCCCTGGATTATTACATGATGCGATTTACTCGATTTAAGGTTTGATAAAATGTTTACATTTTTAGTCGTGCATTACATTAAATCTATTCGTCAGAGAGTCTTAATTTGTTTTTAAATAATAAATTAAAATCACTTACATCTTCCGTAAATATATTTAGGCAAGTATTGTCACTATCATTTGCAGAGTTGGTGTTGGTCCCTTGAGATAATCCACCTGAAGCTGAACGATATAATTCTTTATTACTACTTGCCTTCTCATCATCAGAACTGGATTCCGTCTTGAGACGTTTTGAAACTGGATTTGAGTTACATTTCATTGTGAGCTGATGCGGCCGGGCGAACTAAAATACCGCACATAAAAAACAGTAATTAAAATTCGACAAATAAAATAAAATCTCTGAGATATTTGAAATTCGTTGTAGGATGTTGAATAACATTAAATTAAATTTTAAATATACAGTAGTTGCGATTTGTCAGAGTTTGCAGAACTGTTTAATATTTTTATTTCACAGCAATGACGTTGTGTTTTACATTAATTTACATCGACTCTTTATGTAATAAATCACAATTTAAATAGTTATTCAGGTTGGTATAGAAAAGAAATTTATGTAAAATAAATACAAAGTTATTATTTTCACCCATTAATTATTTTCCATCAACTGTCAGTAAATTATTAACATTGGACAACATACCACAAATGATTAATTGTTAATGTTACAAAATTAATGGATTAGGTTAAGAGCTTCAGGTTCAGACCAAGTTGCAAAATAATGAACTTGCTAGTAAGGGAAAAGAAGAGAAATATTATTCGAGGTTGTTCGTTCAAGTACTACAACAAGGTAGTCTGACCTTAATTAAGCATAATTATACAGTTACAGAACTGTGCAGCAGCCGCAGGGTATAGAAGTAGAAATTCGAAATAGAAATAGGCACCAAATAGCTAGTCAATGTAGTTGGTACTGACGTGAGTACATATGCAAAGACTGTAGGCTTTCTATATGTATATAACTAGTCTTTCAGTGAAGAATCAAAATTTGCCTATTTTAATTCTAGCTGAAATCAAAAAGGTGCGTTATACACACAAACTTAAATAACTACCATAGTCCTTTAAGTATGTGAATAAATTATTTTGAACTTTAAAAACATTAAAATGGAATCCTTTGTGCTTTTTAAAAACATGTTAATTAGATAACGCTTGAAACATTTTGAAAATTCGCAAAAAATAAAAATTGTTCTGCTTTCTAAAAACCACGTAAACAGAGTTTAATACGAATGCTTTAAAAATATGTAATAGGAATAATTTAAACTTTAAAAAAAATTACAATGAAACAACATTTTGTTTTTTTTTAAACTAAAACTATACAAACTAAACATTTTGCTTTTTTAGAAACATGCAAATAGAATACTTTATTTGAATTTTACCTGATTACGCATCTGTGCTACATTTATTTAATATTTTTTGACACAGCTTGTTTTAATTCTACCTTTTTTTTTAAAACAGTATAATTATTTTCAATTTTTCACTCACAGTCAGTATAAGAAAAGGAAAAGTATTTAATAAGCAAATACCAAGGCTATAACCATGAAACCAGGCATAAGCAGATGAAGAGTTTAAAATGTTGGAAATGGGATTCTTTGACACACTCATTCAATCATTAAAATGGTTAGCACTTCTAATTTTAATGTTTACAATAATAGAAAGGTAACAACCCATTTCAAAAAATGCTAGCAATTAAATACATAGAGGAGGCAACTCAATGTACAGAGTGTATTTTCCCTTTTCCTTTAGGCTTTATCCATCTATAAGTATGTAGTTATTTCAGTCTTACAATTGTATCAAGTCAATATAAACTACTACAAATGTAGTAGTTTATATTGACTTGATACAATTTTGATGATATACTGTACGTGAAGAATCAAAACAACACATTTCGAAAGTAGGCTGGAACTAAAATAAGCTATGTCAAAAAAACTAAATGAGTTTGAGACACATGCGTGAAATGTTAATCCGGGGTTGCTGAAAAATATTTTGAAAGTAAAAGTTTTGCAAAAACATATAATTTTAAATTTTTTATAAAAAGCAAAATGTTATTTTGAAATGTTTTTAAAACTTCGAAATGTTGTATTAAAGTGTTTTAAATTTTTTTAAATATTTTATTTATCTTATTTTAAAAGTTTTTAAATGTCAATTTAACATGTCTGTAAAGTTTTCTTTTCTGTGTTTTCAAAAAGCTGACAAAGATAATGACAGTTGCATTTTAACTCTTCTGTAGATGATATATTTTAATTTTAGCAAAAAATAATACATGCTATTTTGATTCTTCACAGACAGACTTTTAATAAATATAGAAAGTCAAACATAAAATTAAGGGTGTACGGACATACTTACAACTTATAAGCCATTATATCTATTTCATTTCGTGCTCAATTTCAAGTCGAATTTCTATTTCTACCCTCTACGACCTGTAACTGTACCTATGTACCTACGCACATGGTGACAGAAGTCTGCCAGTGTACTTTGAGCAGACCTACATAGAACTTGTACTTCAACGAACAATTTTAAATTTCATTCGTCTGTTTTCTTTTCCTTTCCTCATAGTAGTAAATTCACAATCTGGACAATTTGACCTGAGGTACAGCTTTTGAACTAATTTATACATTTGTTATTTTGTTTATTATTTAAATATTATAAAATACCGTGTTTGAAATTTTAAGGTTTTATTAAGTGTATAATTCTCCATCAAATCATTACAGATTGCAAACCTTAAGCGTTCAATGTCTAATAATCCCTTCGTTTACAGCGGTACAATTTAGAATTTGAGCATATTAATTTCGTCTTGATTAAAAACACACATTAGCATTGTAATATTGTTTTTGAAAGCTCCACCCCCCTCCCTCATGTAGAACACATCAACTGAACTGATCTGTTCAACGATTGGCCTATTGCAAATCTCATTAAATGGGCAAAACAGTGGACCTGCGATGGAGTGAGCTTGCGATAAGTGAAGATGTGCGTACAAATAAATTAGTGTTTTATTTTATTTAAAAAATTATGTAAAACTTCGAAAGCAGTCATTTATTAATTAATGTTTTGTTTTTTTAAATTCATATGCAGATCCTGCCTGTGATACTGGACAACCTTGGTATTCTGACACCGAGAGATCTGCTCAACTTCCGCTTCGTAAATCGACGCTGCGGCGGGATGCGGCTACATCGATTCTTCTTAAACGAAATGCTTGTGACATCTCTTTGGAAATTGGTCAAGTAGCACTTGGCACTGATCCAACTTGTCACACACAACTCTTGACGGTGAGTTCTTATGTCCTACCAAATAGACACAACACCCAGCCACCCATCTTCAAATACTACAATGCTCGACTGCCCCACAGCCTCCTTCCACATCTTATCCGATTAATCTCTGAATCGCCCAAATTCCCCTCAAATAGCATCACGTTTCTTTCTGGATGCGAACGTGGACTGAATCATCTGAGTGCATCTCCAGCCAATGAAAATCCCCAGCTTGAGGAGAATGAACTTATGAGATTATTTTCACTCTACGGAAAGAACATAAAGAAACTTTCGTTTCCCAGCCAAATCTCGACAACAACTCTTTAAAATCTTCTATTTGTCCACTTGCCGAATTTGATTTTTCAAGATTTGAGAAACTTTCAACACTTTGAAATACCACAAGGCCAAATCTACGGGAAGCAAGATCAAATATTTCATTTCCCGCCGCCGTCACGTAATTTAACACTTTTAGAAAGAATTTATTCAGGAGCAGAGTTAATCTACGACAAGGGTAAAAGTCAGCTTCTGGAAGAGCTCATGATATTCTCACCAAATATCCGGTCGATTCATGACGTCGGAGTTGCGGGACTTTCAGTTTTGGCTAAATTAAAGAAATGCCACCTGATTAAATCTGTTGATTACAGTCCCTACTTTAATGACCCATTCCTAAGTCTACCAACGGACAAGGCTGGTCTCCGAAATATGTTTTGCCTACTCCAACTAAAAAAATTAACTGTACAGTTTCATTACATTAGTAAGTATCCTAATGTAGACGGCAGAGCAACAAGGATTCTCAATGGGATCCTTAGGGAATGCAAGGATACCTTAGAATACCTTGAGCTCCATGTAAATCCCCGATATTATCCTGTCAACATTCAAATCCCGTCGATGGGGAAACTTAAATGTTTGAAACTGTTCCAGGTACATGAAGATTTAGTTGAATTTACCATTCGATTAACAGTCCGAGACCGCCAAGTATTTCAATTTGAAACTGGTAAGCGAAATTTAAATAAAATTCCACCAAATTCCATTTCCCGGCCCTGTCTAGTGTTGAGCTAGATGTGGAACCCAGCTCTTTTAACATGTACAACAAGCTACCTGCCTTCTTTGCGTTGGAACACTGTGAAGGTGATGGTAATAATCGCGTTATCAGTGGGGACATTGTGCCAAGCGTGACCACTTTAGAGATGACCAGACTTATTCATGTTGACATAGGACTTGGAAAATTGTTCCCAAATGTGTCTAATTTAAAGGTACAGTGTACAAAGTACGATGTGCTGAGCAACTGGGTCTGGGCAGCATTTCCAAAATTAGAGAGATTTGAATTGTATGATTTCGTGCCATGTTGGGAGACAGAGGCCAGAGGGACATTACAGTTTCTTCACTGGAATAGCTCATGAAGTGTGCACACAGTTTGCGGATAGTATTCAAAGAGCGGAAGAATTACACTTCAGTCAGGAACAGATGCAATTCCTACGAAGTCGGCCTTACATTGGGAACTGTGCGCGTAAGAAGATCATACTAAATTTTATTTTCGTAATTTCCTGTTATTGATTCAAAATTATTGATGTCTAAATTATATTGTTTTTTTTTTCAAACAGATTTAAAAGAATTTATCATAAAATGCAAAGAAAAATTCTCTGGTTTGTTTTTAATTAAATTGGCACGTCTCTACAAATGTCAAGCAATAACTCACAGAGGAAAAATAATATTTTCTTTCCCGTCCATTTCCCTGAGTAAAGATGACATTAAAGGTAATTTTTTATTTTGAAAATTGAGAATTTAAAAGAAAACTTATTGCATTAAAAATCACTATAAATGATTTAATTCAAATTTAAAATAGCTTTAATTAAAATTTTAATAATTTGTGATCCCAGTTACATATTTTTAAGTTTCAGTAAATTTAAGTAAGCGATGATTTAGAAAAACATTGCTTAGTATTATGCCTGAAATTTAATACTTGGAACTTATGGTTTTTTATGAATTTTATTTTAGAGATTGAAGAACATCGGACGCTTGTTTCTCCCTACGTTGAAATTCAGTTGTAAAAAGTGTAAGGAATAGAACAAGTAGAGTTTTGAATGAATTGCCCCGAGGGTAGAGTTAATAGCTTCGCACACACTGTGAGTAGCCCAAGCGTATATTTTAATTAGAAATTCCTCCACTTTATTTAAATGTTATGAACGTAACTTGGATTTTCAGAAGTGCTTAAGGAGCTTTCAACAATAAAGTTAGCCTGGCCAGGGCTGTGTAAGCTATTCTGTGTTTATTAACATTATGCGACAACATCATAAAAATCGGTGGGTAGAGGTCGTGACTCGTGAGGGTAGCGCTAAAAAATATTTTTACAAAATAGAAATTATTGTTGCAAGCATAGGTGTCCGAACTCAGGGAGTGGAGCGCGGAACTCAGACCTCAAAGCTGCACTCCACTCCACTCAGGAGTGGAGCGGAGCGCGAGTTCCAAGGTACCCTTGAGTTCCGAGTTCGAGTTCCGAAAATTTATAGAGTTCCAAAGTGAGCGGAGTGGAGTGCCATAACATGGAACTCAAAGCAAAACTCCACTCTTTTATCCTGGTAAGGTTTGAGTGCAATTTTGAGTTCCAAGACGGAACTCAAAACTAGTAGTACGATGCATTTACTTAACCCGGCACACTTATAACAGAACTGTAGTTATATTACATACCTACTGTATTTTATCTGATAATACACCCAGCGTACTATTTAATCTTCTAGCTTCTAATCCACGTGTACAATTAGGCATCGGCATAATATTCAAAATTGAAATAATCAGGCATATTCGCAGTTAGTAAATTTATAAGAAAACTCCAAGAATTCAGATTAATTACGGTATATCAGTATTCACAAGTAGGTGAAATCATGCGTCAATTAAATTGATTTAGTAAATATAGGAATGTTTTAGGTCATGCCAGCGTTCTTTTAGAGACCCACGTACAACTCAATATGAGATGCCTATCTCCTTGCGTACAATTAGAAGCCCATTCACAACTAGCGACAAACGTTGTTTGAGAGAAAACACGGTTTTATACTACTGTGTATCATAAACCATCACCAACAATGTTGATACTCACTACCTGGAAGTTGGAAGAAACATGAAATATAAAATTTAGCTCTCTAAAACTCAATTATTTTTCCCAGAAGATATTTTTAAAGCAACCGTAAATTAATGCAAACATTCGTGGGTTCATTACAAATACTTAAAAAAGTTTCAGCGAAATATCTAGTGAAAAATTAGAGCTTAGTTATTTAGAAACCAAAATTTCATCAACAACTACCTAATTTTGGCTCGTATTTGCTTATAGTTTGAGTTCAAACACTTAAAACCTCAATTTTGAGTTTTAATTTTTGAATATAACCGCTACCTATTCTACCCAAGGATACCTAAAAATGAGTTCCAGTTTGAGTTCGAGTTCGAGCTCCAAAATTTGTTGAGTTCGGATTCTGAGGGGAGCGCGAGTTCCTAAAAAAAATTAAGAATTTTTTGAGTTCCGAGTGGAGTTCCTCGAATAAGAGGGATTTTTTTTGAATTTGAGTGGAGTGGAGCGCGAGTTCCAAAATTTTGGCCAGCTCTGGTTGCAAGCTCTCTTATGGTGCAATAAAACATGTGATTCAATAACTTCATATGGACGGGCACCTGCCGGCAGTGTATTAATTCTTAGTTTTTTGCGACTTACCATTAGAAATATGATAATGCACATTTTAAAATTAAACAGCAAGCCACCTACTATGTTGTTTTCAGATATAATATTTAATGAATTTTAAATTGTTCACTGCTTTTGAATGAAAGCAAGAAACCTAAAATTTACGAATTTTGATCAATAATTGTTAAAGTTGTCACACTCAAATGTACGCACAAGAATGCAAGTAAATTAATTTCTTAGATAGCGTGAATTTAATAACTGCGTTTAACAATAGCATCTATGTGTGTATTTCCAAACCACGTTTTGTTGAAAATCGTTATCGGCATCTAAAATTAAAAAAAAGTTGCAAAGTAAAATAATTTTATAGTTTATACACATACCTACATAATTATATCAATCTACAAGTGTAAGGCTACTTTTTTGACTTATGTGTGGCCTATTGGGTAATACTTAAGTGCTTTGTTAAAAGTACAGATATTATTGATTTTTACTTTTAATAATACCGTAATTAATCAAGTAATCAGTAGAAGGTAATGTTAATTAGCTATCTTTTTGAATGAATAATTAGTTATAAAAACATATTTAATTTTCATTTCAAGCCCACCTTCCTATTTACTCGTTCAAGCCATACCAATCCAAATTGGCTTGATGCATCCGGCTCCGGCATTCTGGACAAGTTTTGGTCTTTGTATTCCGTACAAAGGTCAAGAAACAATCCATATGGAATACGTGAGAGCACTCACAAGGAAGCGTCGCCTCCTTGTCGAGCAAAAACTCGATGTTGGCCGAACAAATACTGCAGACAAGTTGTTCTCCGCTTTCCTTTGTTTCCCACTGAAGCTTTACCATTTCCAGGACACGCTCTGCATGAATTGTATTTGTGTGATTTACACCGAAACACATCTTCTTCTTTTCATACAGATCTTCAAAACTTTTCAAAGCATCATACATGTGCCCTGTCTTTGACAATAAATTGGCAATGGCGCATTGAGTTCCGAGTGTGTCTTCATGGTAAGGACCCAGACTTGGCATTTGCTTGTCAAGGGTTGCTTTATAGTCGTCTCTAATTGTATTGACGATCTCTGTGCAGGGAATAATTTGACGAAGTGTTTTACAAGTGTCATAATGATCAGCTCCAAGAGTCGCTTGTTGAAGTAGGTACAGGACCTTGTACTGACGTAGAGCTTCAATTGCAAACCCTTTTTAGATGCTGAGCATCTATAGGAATGGCTATGTCCGTCCGTCTGTCCGCCCGTCGATGAGCCTTTTTTTGTCGTGCTCCACAGTCCACAGGTCACAGTTTTTAATTTAATTTTTTCAAATAAATTTTAAATGATGGTGAATGCGATGGAATAGAACTCTATTGTTTTTGGAATCAAACGGATTCACCAGTTTTTCACAATTAACGATATAATAGACCAACTTTTTAGCATTAAAATGCATGCAGGAAAAACGGGTCTTTGGCAAGACTTTACATGCATTTCAATTTCAATACTTGCCACTGAAGCTAAGTAGGTAGGTACATGCGCCGCATGTCCCATTTACTTAGTATTTAGTATATATTCGTACCATAGAAAACTTTAGATGTAGGTACTGTAATGCTTCTACCGCTGGCAAGTCAATATACTGCATTAACAAATTTAACTTCGCTGTCTAGGGCTCTGATTCTCGCTAATACACTATATTGCCAGTATTTATTTAATATTAAACAACAATAACTCTTATTAAATATGAAATACCACAACTTCAATCTCAATCCCAACTTTGTAACAACAATATCGAACGAGTGTAAATATTTATTCAATGAATAAGAACGCAAACAAATCTATTTAAATATACACACTAGTCCCAATCCTATTACAGATCCTATTCAGTAATGTATACGAAGATTGAAACAAGTTTTATTGGCTATACCTTGGAAGTCTGGATAATAATAGAAAGAAACATAGAATGAATTAATGGTTAAGTTATAAAAGTGGTCGTAGTCATAAGCAATAATAATCTTAATCGTAGTAAGAACTATAAGTTCAATGAAGGAAGAAACTATAAGTTTCTACTGACGAAAGAAACTATAAGTTTCTAATGAAGGAAGAAGCCAGAGGCTCAATATGACGATAGAACTGTAAGTTCCAAATGAAGGAAGAGCCAGAGACCCAATATGATGGCAGAACTAGAGAGTTCCAATTTGTGTTGATTCTAAAAGAATCAAGCCCTTATTAAATAAAATGTCAGAGCTTAAATAGTATTTTGGTCGAGTAAGATTTGGAAATGTAGAGTAACTTTTAAAATTTATAGTATCTCATTGGTAACTGAAGTTGTTTAGTTACGCCCAGGGGCGGATTTGGTCAGAAATGGGAATCAACTATAATTTACATTGTTATTATTGGTGTTAGTGATTATTGCCATTGGCAAAAATCACATTCAATAATAAATGCAGTAATGGAAATATTATGAGCATTACAGTACATACCATTGAAAAGGGATCGTCCATAAACTGCGTCAAATAAGTTTTAACATTTCAGGGACCCCCACTGTCATTAGTTTAGAAAACAGGTTGACATATATCCTTACCATAGGATTTTACTAGTATGGTTGCAGGGATCGTCCCTAAATGACGTCATACAAATTTTACCATTTAAGTGACCCCCACTGTCATTAGTTCAGAAAACAGGTTGACATATATCTTTAACATAGGATTTTACTAGTATGCATGCAGGGATCGCCCATAAATTACGTCATACAGATTTCACCATTTTAGAGATCCCCACTGGCATTAGCTCAGAAATAAGGTTAACATGTATCCTCACCATAGGATTTTACTAGTATGCTTGCAGGAATCGTCCCTAAATGACGTCATACAAATTTAACCATTTAAGTAACCCCCACTGCCATTAGTTCAAAAATTACGTTCACATATATCCTCAACATAGGATTTTACTAGAATGCCTGCAGGGATTGTCCATAAATGGCGTCATACAAATTTTACCATTTTCGCGACCCCCACTGTCATTAGTTCAGAAATTAGGTTGACATATATTCTAAACATAGGATTTTACTAGAATGCCTGCAGGGATTGTCCATAGATCACGTCATTCAAATTTTATCATTTAAGAGATTCCTATGCCTTTAGTTGTAAAATGAAGTAAACATGTATCCTTAACATTGCATTTTTCAAGCGTACGTACAGAAATCGTCAAGAAATTGTTTCATTCAAATTTTACTATTTTAGGGACCACCACTGTCATTATTTCAGATATTAGGTTGACATATCCTCAACATAGGATTTTACTAGTATTCATATGAAGATCGTTCACAAATGAGGTTGTTTAAATATTACTATTTCAAGTATCCCGCCCATGCCTGTTAACGGCTACCGACCTGAACAACAGAAAGTCTTGCGAGAGTCGTTTCGGCGGTAGCCGATTGAAAAACCGTCAGTTTTTCACTGTCAGTTATTTTAGGAGATTGTTAATTTTTGCACATAACAGCATGCTTTGAGTTTCTATATTCAAGAGATTGTCCATAATTGGCGTCAAGGAACGTTAGGATCGTCCGTAATTGACGTCACAAAAATATCACTCGTTTATTAGAATGATCCGTAAATGACCACACTAAAATTATGTAGCAGGTTAACGTATATGTTTAAGCCATCAATACTTAACTCAACCTTTTGACTAGACTTGACACATTCTTTACAAACCTATCTGTACCACTCGTACTGGGTCTACTGAATGCATCAAATTTCGTTCGTTACCCACTCGTATTGGTGCTATTCTTACTAAGCCAAGGCTACTACTACTATTCGTACCAAGCTAACTCAACCCTGCACCAACCTCTCTCGTACTGGTGTAGTTCTCAACAAGAACTTTCAAGTCCCTTGTACTCAGCCAAATGGTACCAGTAAAGTTCATATCTAGCACACTCGTACCGAAGTGCCTATTCAATCTGTGCTGTTTTAAAATTTACTTGTACAGCGCCACTCAAATTGCGTCGATTTTCACTAGCAAAAGTTGTAACTCAGTCCGCTTTTATGGACACTAACTGCAAGGATTTTATGTTAGCCTTAGTAAATAAACAAAGTTTTCCAGTGGTTAAAACAATGTGTCTGAAAGCTCAGCATCTACTTCGGGCCCACGGTAGACAAATCCGGCACGAAACGCCGGATTTTTCATCCCAAACACAGGCAACTCTATAACGTGCTCTAAGCGTATCTGGATGAGTAGGGCCTAGCGTTGCCATTCTCGTTTTATATACAAACTTGTTCAGACTCATTGATTCGTTGAGGTTTTTAAGTTTATAATGAAGCAACGCTTTCATTTCTTGAATATTGAGTGTTGACGCATGATTAAAACCTAGGGTTAACTGCTTTTTAGCCAAAACATTCTCAATTACTGCCATAGCTTCTACAAACTTTTCCGAATCAATCAAATGCCCTGCAATTGCGAATTGGACTTCAACAGTTTTCTCACGCGTTGACCCTAGTGTAATTTCCAGCTTTTTGAAAATGGAATTCAACAACTCGACCGTCTGAATTTTGTTCTTTGATTCACGCAGAATGTATACGATTTCCATTTCCACATAAATTGACTTTAAGTACGTTACGACCTTAACAAAGTAATCATCATTTGGTGAACGTCATGTAAGATAAGTAGAGCTTCGGCTTGCTTGTTTTGTTCCATGAAAAGAGCAGCTATGTTGAGCTGAACTGTTAGTACAAATTTGTGAATGGAACTGACTGCAGAGTAATTAACAAGGGCATTGCACATTTCTTCGTTAGCGATTGTAGCCTCGTTAAAGTCATGCGGTGGGAACATATTCAGGGAAATCCCACGTTGACCTAGAATCTCTCTAAAATGTTGGTACCCAAAAACGTTTTTGTAGCCAAGCACGATTCGTCCAATCAATTCGGCAGCTTCTGACATATTCTCTGCTTTGACTAATGATTGACAAAATTTTGCCAAAATTTCATCATCCACAAGAATACTAAACGAAAAGATGTTCAAGAATTGGGGTTGACTACCCTTTGAAAAATCAGTTTCAGAGTTTGCAAATTCCTTAAGCTAATCTTCTAGTTATTTCTTTAGGTTTTCTGCGACACCTTGTTTGAAGTGTAGTAGGATCAAATCACGAATCCATCGCAATTCCTTTAACTCGTATTCTTCCTCATTTGCTCGTGAATTAGGTGATCTTATCTGACTGACGTCCAATGCCATTACTTGTGAAGCAGTTTTCACTTGGTCCATGGTTTGATTTGGGTAGTTAATTTACTTCGTGTTCTCGTCTTTCTTTTTATTAGTATTTTTTCTTGTGGTTTTTTGTGTTGATTCTTAAATTGTAAAGAAAAAACATTATGACATTATTGGAATTATTTAACACATTTGGTATCAAATGTGCTAACCTAAATCAAAAGATTCTGATTTAAAAATTAGCTTTTAAGTTTGTTATTTGTTTTCTAAATATTGAGATTCTGATCGTGAGTAAAATATAGCTTATCTTTAGTCAAAATTATTGTGGCGTATATATTGATTATTACAATTTAAAAACGGCCTACTGAGAGGTTAAGATCAATATTTGGATTAGATAACATGAAAATTCTCAGAAATTCGCAGATCTGCATCTAGTTACGCTGAAACCCCTTAAAAATGCTCAGATTTTAATTTCTCTAAACTATAGAAAGATGAAAAAATTAAAACTAGTGCATATTGGTTTCATTTTTGCAATCTAATAAATGAAGGTAGGGTAAGGTCCTCTAACTGTGGTAGCTTTTTGGAAAACTTTCAGTTTTTCAACCTGTAATACCAAGTCAATAGAATTTTGAAAGCAATAGCACTAAACACTTGACACACATACTATACTGAGTACTTTACCTAATTCTTATCAAATTCTACCGCTGCTTGATTAAACTACAGGTGTTCAAACTATTCGACCTCGGTGGAGTGGGAAATTTGCTACGTCCGGTAAAGGTGGTATGCAGGGTTCTAACTGTGGTAGTCTCATTTTTGCTAAAATTGACACATTTTACCTTACGAAAATAACGTAAATAAACATTATTAAGCTATTTATGACATTATTAAGTGACTGGGCACACTATAGTTATTAGTTTGGTAACTTTATGAGCACCCGCCGCTTATTGCAATTTCAGTCTAAAAAATAAAAGTTAAAAGTCAATTAACATGTAAATAACGCATATTAAGCTAGAACAGATTTTATCACACTAGGTTCTATAAATCACATTTAATGAATAAAATAATCAGTGTGTTTACTAAAACTACTAACGAGATATATACAAATTTATTAAATAAGTGTTATTAATGATCTACTTTGAGCAGAAGAAATGGCATTGTTAAGGTCTACGTTGGTGTATGTTGAATAGTGTTATAATTTACGGCATAATAAACAATGAAAACGAACTGAAATATTATTACTTATATTTTTAAAACACACTTGCTTCATATTCACTAAATTTCCAATGATTTTTTCATCGTTTTTACAATACCACAGTTAGAAGCCCTGACATTACCATATTTAGAGCACTACTTTGAAATGACTAAATATTTTTCTGAAATCCACCGAATTAAGGGTTAAATTAATATTTCATCTTAATCGTGATTAACTTATGCCGACTAACTCTAACTATCTCCCCACAATCAGTTTCGGTAAGAATGTGTTTTGATCAGTAATTACAGGGACTGGAAGAAAATGAAAATAAACTTTCCTCACTAGTTAAACTGACACAGTAAGTTTTGTAATTTTCTTCTCCTACAAGTTTTCGACTATCGCGGAGAACATCAGCCAGAACGTACTTCATGAGTAGTTGAGTGAACTGAAATAAACTTCGGACTGCAGCTGTCGTTCGTTGCTTTATGGTTTCACACTACCACAGTTACCGGACTACCACAGATACCCGACCCTACCCTAATAAAGTTTGTTGAAATCACATAATTTACATTCCATTAAAAAACCATAATAGTAAATGCTATGAAATTACAGCCCACGAATTCAATTTTTTAAAATATAAGAAACTGGATTTGAATTCAGGCTATTTCACTTTTCCTTGAGGTTTTGAATTTATTGTTAGTATCAGCACCAACTTATCTACAAGTTCAGCTACTAAAATTGGAAATACAACTCTCCTGCTAAATGCCATAACTACTTATTCTGTTGCATAACAATCACGTGTAATTTTAATCACCTACTCCGAACTACAATTAAATCTAAACAATAAATAACATTTTCAGATTAGGCATATACCAATGGGCTACAATATACGGATTCAAATTGCTAATCGATAAATACACTGTACGAGGCACGGGCATTAAAATAACTAATAAATGTCAACACATATTTAGATACAAGAAATAAAGTTCTTAAAATAGCAAATGATTGTTTCCTTATAAATTAATAATAGAGCAGCTTAGGCAAATGTAGTATATTTAGCCGTCGCACGGCTATATTTAGCCGTCTGTTAAAGGCCTAAATATAGCCGTGCGACGGCTAAATATAGCCGTCAGAGGTATATATTAAGGCTTTTGACACTGAAGGCGCATAAATATAGCCGTTTCACCTTCCTCGTCGCCCATTGGTCCGTCTGACTCAGCGAAAGTTGAACTGACTGCAAAAATAAAATCTTACATTGAAAGAAAATCATATTTTCTTACTTTTCACGGTGCCATTTCAGATTTCATCGTGCCGTTATTGAAAAATTAATTAGCGAAGAAATATTCGAAATTTTTAAGATTCTGGTGGAAAGTACGAAATCTCAAGCCCCCGATGGAAGATGGCCGGAAGCCAAGCCAGCCTGAGTGAGTTTAATTATATATTATTTTGTGCTTAATGTGTACATAATTTCAACAGTTGTCAAATCTTACACTTGATTATATATTATGCACTATACGTAAGTTAATTTTTCATGATTTACGATATTGAATTTGTAGTCGTGTTCACAGCAAAGGAACTGGCTGAAAATGGTATATTAGTAGATAATTTTAATGCGAGCTTCGATTCGGAAAATGATGAAGATTACCTAATTGAGAGTGAAGATTCGGATGGTAATGCTACTTCTGGCGCCAGAAGAAAAAGAAACACAAAAAATCCGGCGCTTCGCGCCGGATTTGTCGACCGTGGGCTGGCCCGAAGTAGATGCTGAGCTTTAACAATAGCGCAAGACAATGTATGTTCCGCTAAAAGATGATATAAGATTTATGGAAGCTCCTCTACAATCAATAAGACATATACCAATGCCCAGACATATACCATATACATATGTGCGTAGCATGTAGTTAAATATAGCTGAAAATTTTTCATAAATTGCACCAATCACAAATGGCGTCATTCATGGAGGCTTCCCTACCATTATTAAGCCATGTATGGAAGTAGGTAGCATGTAGTTTAAAACTTTATAATATTTTTGAGAATTGCAGGATTTACAAATGACGCCATTTATAGAGCCTCCCTTACTATCAATAAGCCATATACAAGTGTTCGTGGCAAGAAGTTAAAAAAAATTTAGGATAAATTTTAAAGTTAAAAATAGGGGTCCAAAAAACTATGATATTTGAATGACGTCATTAAAGACAATCCCTGAATATCAATAACGCATATAAGTAAGTACGTGACATGTAGTTAAAATAGGATGGAAACAAATTCAAAGTTGGGACAGGGGATACCAAAAACTATGGTATTTGAAGGACGTTATTATGGACCGTGACATGTAGAAGAAATTTTCACGTGACATCATTTGTGCGTCACCCCTAACCTGCTTACCTAATGTGAATGCGATTGCAGCTGGGTGGGGGTGTCTAAAAGACATTTTCACGTGACGTCATTTGCACGTCACCCCTAACCTGCTTACGTAATGTGAATTCGATAGCACCTGGGTGGGGGTGTCTAAAAGACATTTTCACGTGACGTCATTTGCGCGTCACCCCTAACCTGCTTACCTAATGTGAATGTGATAGCAGCTGGGTGGGTGTGTCTAAAATAAATTTTCACGTGACGTCATTTGCGCGTCACCCCTTACCTGCTTACCTAATGTAAATGCGATATCAGCTGGGTGGGGGTTATTAAAAGAAATTTTCAGGTGACGTCATTCGTGCGTCACCCCTAACCTGCTTACCTAATGTGCATGCGATAGCAGCTGGGTGGGGGTGTCTAAAAGAAATTTTCAGGTGACGTCATTCGTGCGTCACCCCTAACCTGCTTACCTAATGTAAATGTGATAGCAGCTGAGTGGGGGTGTCTAAAAGACATTTTCACGTGACTTCTAACCTGCTTACGTAATGTGAATGCGATAACAGCAGAATAGGGGTGTCTAAAAAAAATTTCACGTCACTTCATTTGCGCGTCATCATGGACGGTCCCTGAATATCTTTAACCTGTATAGGTACGTCTGTGACACATAGGTGGAACAGTTAGCTAAACATTTTAAATTTGATAATGGGGGTATCTAAAACTATGATATTTGAAGGACGTCATTATGGACGATCCCTCAATATTAAGGTACGTTCGTTTTAAGAAAATCAGCTAAAAACTGTACCCTGCGCCCTGTAAGTGGATTCAAAAATTGCCAATTTGCACTATATTTAGAAGCTCCTTACCCACCCTTAACTTCCCCCCCCCCCCCCACACACAACGACATTCTGCATATCTGACGTAGCGGAGCATTAGACTACAGACCATTGAAAACTGTAGCTGAGATTGATCGGGCCTTTACTATAAGATATACTTGTACTCGCCGCGCAGAACTTTAAAATTACGTATGTACATGAACATTCAGCAATATTTACACGCCCTCTTGGTTTTTAAGGAAATCACTTCACAAAATTTTGACATGGGTCCATTTAACTATTTACTGTGGCTAACTGGTTGGTTCGATCACCCTCAAAAACAATAGGGCTCCTCTCGCGCGCATTTGTGAGAGTTTAAAAAAAGTTCAAACGAAATCCCTTAAAAACTGTGACCTGTGGAGTACGCCCAACGAACGGACGGACGGACAGACAGACAGACAAAACCATTTCAATAGATGCTCAGCATCTAAAAAGTAAACTAAAAGACGCAAAATAGTTTATTTATGTTATTTGCAATTAATTAGTACAGCTATAAATAATGTATTATGAATTATGATGTCAGTAAAAAATTTAATTGGTTTTAAATCAAAAGTGAATTTGGTTATAATTTTTTTAAGAAAAAGTAAAGGTGGTCGTCCCAAGGGAGCTAAGCAAATAAGATCATTCATCATAAAGATTGGAGCCCGCACGAAGAAGGCAAAAACCCTAGGAAGCAGTATTGTTGAAAGTGTGAGTCATTGAGTAATTATAATTAGTTGCTATTCGTGGTTTGTGCAAAACCCTCTTCTTCTAAAAACTCTTGATATTCTGCAATTTCTTGTTCTATCAGAAAGTACAAATTGATCAAGGTTTTCTTGCTTTGTTTTCTTTTGCTAGCTCCTACATAAGTCTTTTTCAACTGGCAAGGCAAACTGACGCTTAAATTATTTATTTCAGCAGCTATTTCCTTTTTGGTCAAAAGCCGTAATTTAGCATCTAAAGCTTTTTCCTTCTTGAAAATTGGAGTGATGTTGAAGGTTTTATTTTTCAAAAAGTGAGCATAGTATTTTTGCTTGTTGCTCTCGCATATTGCAAGAAAATCCAGCATAACTGGGTCTACTTCATTTTCTGTGGCGCCACAGAGCAATTTATTTGTTGGTGCAAATAAACATCGGCTCCTAAAATATTTTCGTACCCCCTTGATTTCTTCCGTTAAATCTATATTCCGGCTCATAGGTCCAGGGTCCTGGAGATTCATTGTTATCGTTGATTGAGCTTGAATCTACAAAAATATAATATGCTGTGTATTACTTTTAGGTTTATGACTTTATAAAGGCATGCAAAGGCCAAGCCTACGTTGCGCTGCGCTACGAAGGAGCAAGGAGAGATCCGTATAACTATGAGGCTGGCACATTTTTTCGATTTCCATTGGATGATAAAAAGAGAGAAAACGAAACTGAAAGCGAAAATGAATCACCTGTGATACCCTCTGCTGTCAGCCCTCAACAGCATAGCATTCAGGGCAATGCTGCTAATTTGCAGGTAAATTAATTATTGGGCGCCCAATAAAACTACCATTCACATAGTTTTGAATACTTAAAATACTATGCACGTTTGGTGTTAAATTTCTGTTACATAGGAGGTTTTCAGAACGCCTACAAAACGACCCATAATTTCTGAAAGTCACACTACCCAAAAAAAAAGACAGGATGGTGTGTTATATGCCACAGTGATGAATATTTAATTGGGACGAACGCGTTTGACTCAGATTGGATAGGTTGTGATTTCGAAAATTGTGGAGTTTATTTTCACATTGATTGTGTTGGTTTTTCATTGTTAACTCAAGCCGAAATTGAGCTTTTACCTCCACATAATTGTCAAGTTCATAATACATATATTCGAGAAGACGATAAACTCAAGAAACCTTCCAGTTTGAATTCACCAAAACCAAAGAAAAAGAAGTAGATTCTCCGGCGCCGGAGAGAACAACAAATTGAAATTATTTATATAATTGTTGCATATTATTAAATATTATATATATTATTTATACTTAATGTTACAATACGTAAATTGTAAATTACCTCTTTAATTTTTTGCATAGCACATGATGCTTTAATCCAGTGGCTGAGTTTGGGTGCGTTTAGAGAAAAAATTAAATTTTTTAGAAGCTTATTTTCATTTTTAAGCAAAAAATCAGCTGATTCTGCGTATTTGGATCCTTCTTTTTTAATTGACTGTTGACCAATGTAATTGTGCAAAAAAGTGGGAAGGGAGGTCAAAAATAACATATCATATGCATTAATTTCCTGATATTTTCTTTGAGCTGTGGCATACACTATCACGCTCGACTTTTCCCTTCTAGCCAGAGCAACATCTGGGTTGCCCATACGAATTCCGGCACGAAATAAGAATAACGGATGCACAACGGAGAAAGCGAAATCTGCTGCCATTCGGACGTTCGGATTTTTGTGGTTTAATTGCCAATTTAAGTATCCCTTAAGATTCGGAATCTCTTGTGCTTCTGTACATTCGGTAACGTATTGAAACATGAGCTCATCTGTCAAAGCTTTATAGATTATCTGAAAATTAAAGTTGATATATGAGGTATAATAGTTTTATTATTAATTAATGTCACTGGCGCCAGTGAAAAGTCCAATGGGCCTTACTTGTAAAATTTGCCAAGATTTATGATGGTCTTTAGCGGCCTTGCAATAATTAAGAGCATTTTCGGAAATTATGATGACAATTGAGAGAAGCTCAGTGGAAACTTTATCAAATTATCAATTACTCAACGGCATACTATACTTCAGGCAATCTAAATACAAAAAGCATAGGTTATTATTAGTGATTCCGTGCCATTGACGTCAAAACATTTTACAAAATTTGCACGATTTAAAAATTGCGGAACATTTGGGTAGAAAAACGAGATTGGATAAAATTTGACAAACTTTATTTTGGCCTACTATGAGTAAGGATGTATTTGACTATGTACGGACATGTTCCAGTTGCCAGCGTAACAAAGTGCAACGCATCAAGCCAGCTGGCTTATTCAAATTCATTGACATTCCATCTGCACCATTCGAACGAATTCAAATTGATTATGCGGGGCCGATAAATACATCTGTAAATCGTAATAAGTACTTACTAACTGCTGTTTGTTATTTGACTTAATTTCTAGTAGCCAAAGCTGTCCTAAATTGTGAAGCCGCGACGACTGCTAAATTTCTAATGGAGGAGATTGTTACTAAATATGGAGCGCCTCGAATAATTCAGTCAGATAATGGGACCTCGTTCTTAAATACCACCGTAAAGGAGCTCAATAAGTTACTGGGAACTAATCATATAACCAGCAGCCCGTACACACCAAGGAGTAATGGATGTGTGGAGGCCAGCCACGATGTGCTAATGGAGGCGATTCGGTCCTATTGGAGTAAATCAAGGCGCAACTGGGACGAGGCACTGCCACAAATCACGTTTGCGTTAAGTACATGTACCCACTTAACGACAGGGATGACTCCATTTTTCGGTCTATATGGAAGGGAGGCTACACAGCCACTGGATTTGTCCTTACCATTATTTAGGGAGACACCGACAATCGGGTATCATGAGCAAGGTCGTGAGGCACGAGAGCATGCCCGACTTGCTATAGAAAATAGTCGTGTCCCGTGGGCACAACGTTATAATCTTAATAGACGAGAATTCGAATTTATTGTAGGGGATTTAGTATTATTACGTAATAGTCATACAAAAAAAGGTTTTTCTAAAAAATTAATGTCTATAGTTTCTACATCCTACAAAATTGTGGAGTCTGTTGGAAACAACGTATATACTATCGAGGGGAGAAAGCGAGGAGGTGGATTAATTCGGTTTAATGTCAATATGGAGAAGCTAAGGAGATACTATGTACGGCCTGGGAAAATAATTCCACCCCTACGGAAACCAACAGTTCACGTGGATGGACCCCATGGGAATTCCGAGTTAAGTACTACCAACGCAGCTAATCCGAGCTCTCAACAGAATTCCGGCCCTCCGTTTCAACATACTTACACAGAGCAGTATGATCAAGACTTTCCTCGGTTAGTTCATTACAAAACCATACAACCGGAGATCAGTACTGAAGGCCCACCAACTTTAATCCCTGAAACGGAACAACTGATAGTTAAGAGAGGTCGAGGTCGACCATTTGGTTCTAAGAATAAGGATACTTTAGCTACTGTGGACGATAGGTATATAATGAATAAGGATAACTATCGCTATAAATTTAGGCATTATAATAATAATTAGAATAAGTTAGGTATATTATTAAGTCTATAATAAATAAAGACAACGTCCAAAATTCACGCTTTCGGAATTGTGGCTGAGTTACACGTTTGTATAGAGATAACTTTAAATTTAAGTTAGTTGGGAAATTTCATTTTAGTATTATAGTCCCTCCATTTTCAACCGACATATCAAATTATGGACAGAACGTACGGCTACACCTGTAAGGCTGGTTCTTTAGACAGACAGGGACCTTCTGGGGTACCGCCTGGAAGTGCCTTGAACCTTATAGTATCATTAAGGCACAGGTTTTCGGACGCCTTGCGATTTAACGCTATTCCATTAGCGGGGACAATGACCCCAAAAGTAAAGCCTAGTGTGTCGCTGTTTTGGAAGGTTTAGAACAGAGTTCCTATTTCTGCTCAAAGTCAAAATCCTTTTAAAATAGTACTGACTGCTATAGACGCGGCCTATAGTAACTATTAAGTTAGTTATTAATTAATATTTATTTAGCGATATTAAGTTGAATTATGGTTATTAAAAAGTAAAAAAAAGACGGAAGCGCAGAGTTTGCAACGTTGTCATTATAATTGTATAACATAGTTAAATTTGTTGTAATAATAGACGCAGTCTAGTATTACATGTGTGTCTACTTTTATATGTAGAAGAATAAGTTAATTTGTGGAATCAAGTAAAATCGATAAAGACGGAAGTAGGTAGTGATAGGATCATTCTTTGGTATAGTAGTCAAAGTTGGAAAACATATAGTAGTAGTGTGTACTTACGTACGTATACCTAGATAGTAAGTAGGACAATTAAGAATAATTAAATCCATAGTTACTTGTATAGATGGATAGACTATTAAGTATCTGAATTTATTACGAGCTTTAATATGTAGCCATTATTTACGAAACAAAAATATTGGAAAACCAAAATAGAAATATAGCAAGATAGTTATAGACGAAGTTAATATACATAGGGGTGACAAGAATTGAGGATAAATTGTGTGGATTGAATATGCGATCGTGGTCATGAACAAGAGCCGTATAATTGAGAAACATAATTGTGAATAATTTGTTGTAATACTAGCATAGATTATATAAATAGTGGTAGCAATTTCTCTAAAATATTTAGGTAAGCTAAATTTAGGTAGTTTGAAATTTGTAACATATACGTAGGTTTAGAAATTAAAATCTATAAAAAACTAAAGTATGTACAGTAGTCGTAGTTATGAAGTAAGAAGTATGTACAAAATATATATGTTAAATACTAAAAAAGCATTCAACGTCAGGTTCGTGAACTTGAACTTGTAGACAAGGTTATTACTACCTATCTATGGGCTATGCCCTTTTGCATAGCTAGTGTAGTTTTTTAAGTTTTTGACTATGGCTCAGTATAACTCGGCCTCCGCGGGGTTGGTCAGACCCAGCAGAGAATGAACCGACCCTTCTGAGGGACCGGGCACCACAGTCACACGCAGCGAGATAGATACAATCAGAGTTGACATGGATACATACAACACAATCATTTATAATAATAAAAGATAGTATATAATAATAATATATAGTTCATAAAATCTGTTTACCACTGCTACTGATGTTTTGCGCTGAAAAACTAGAAACAAAATCTTCCAAGGGAAGTACATAGATTAGTTAATGTAATAATAAACAGTAGCATGAGTATAGGTATATAAAACTTAATGTATGTAGTATAAGAAGTAGGTAGGCATAAACGTAGTAGTAATGTTAATTTAGTTATAATGTAGAATACGTACCATGTTAAAAGATCGAATGTGGAAATTTCCAAATTTATATGTATAGCACCTAGTCACCCTCAAAATTGTTAATCTGGCCGTGAAACTGTAAACAAAAAGCCAAACTCCACATGGAGGCGAAACCATTAATTATTTGTCCGATAACCCATGTGAATGATACATTATATCAACATTGTATTTGATGTGTTTGACACCAATAGAATATGTTATTTTTGGTATTTCGGGCAGTTAATTGGAATAATTTTATGAAATATGTAAAGTATGATAGTTACCTGTAGTTTTGTTGAATATAAACACTAGAATCCGTAAAGATAGCGTAGTCACCGAAGTCACCTGGTCCGAGGGGGTCATCCTCTGAAGACACTGGTCTAGACTGAGGATCGATTTTACAGTCCATCTGGAATTTAAAATGTTTAATTTTAGTAGTAAAATGAAAAATCGGAAAAATTTGGTCTAAAACCCGCGTTTTTCACTAATTTGGCGGTTTCCTAAAATTATTTGTTCAAATTTTAAGTATGTATATTGTAGTCCTGAATTTTATAAATTCTTTAAGCTATTACACAAAATCGTACTCACCAAATTGTTGAAACGGTGAATATTGTCTTAATCTGGAGATGTAATTTGGAAAAGATTGGAATTCGTCCTCCGCGGCTACTTAATGTATTGTGTGTATATTTCATAATTGTTAATACATAGTGCGTATGAATAAGATAGGCTGAGCATTGACAGTGTAAGATGTCTGTCGTTTTAGTTTATTGATGAATTGCTATTATTGTGAACGGCATGGTTTTAATTGCCTAAAAGTTACGGTTAAATTGTATAGTTTCACTATAGCGTGGGAGGCGCGTGTGGTAAGATAGTGTAGTACATACATACTACACTCTCTTAATGTAAACAGTGGTCGTCACCACTGCCAAAACCCGCACATTCTCTATATAGATAGTAGTACTGGTGATAAGATGGTTAGATTGATACGAGAGAGCGAACAGAGAAGTACCTCTAACAGCAAGCGAGTTACAATAAAGAACTATACATAGATAATATACACTGACTACGAGTGCATACCAGTCGTACAATCTCATTACACATCTCATCACAATTCGCTCATATATAGATATATATTCGCTCGAGCTGCACCTTAACAAATTAAACAGAAGTTTTCAGTGGACAAATTCATACACTTAGTTCATCCCACATACCGTAAAACACCCAATAAAACCCCGCCTCGTTTTGAACCCCGATTCTCATACAACCCGCGTCAAAAGTGATAAAAACGTAAATACAGTCCACTCTCTACATAGTGTACCTCCTCATAGTGGATACCTCTACATAGTGTACTGAGCGTGTATCCCTGGCTAAACTCCTATGCTTTTCATGTTATAATACCTCTACATAGTGTACCTCTACAAAGTGGAAACCCCCTCATAGTGTACTAATTTTGGAGGCCCAAAATAACATTTACATGTAAATATCATCGCTTTATAGTGTACTTTCAGAAATTTAAAAATTCAAAGATCAGTTTAAAAATTTACTATTTTCTTGTCTTTATCTAACTTATTTTGCAAACTTACTGAATCAAAATTACGAAACTTATTATTTGATTTATTTGTTTAGAACCAATATTACTTTGAACTGTACATTTTTTTATTTTTTTCATTTGTAATACTAATTTTCTTTTAATCGGTAACTCTCTACATAGTAAACTCTCTTCATAGTGTACTTATCTTGCTGGTCCGTTGAAGTACACTATTATTATTATTATGTGACAGGGGTTTGGTCCCAAAGAGACCAACGCCGCCGAGGCCTTTTTAATTATGGCCTATTGCAGACTCCCCCTCAAAAAATAGCAGAAAAAAAAACTGTAGAGAGTGCACTGTAAAACCCTGCCTCAAATATAACCCCGGTGTTTTATTATAAGTTAATTTATACGTTTTCTACTCGACTAGTTCCCATAAAGCCCCGGTGTTTTATGAGAAGACAAGGTATGATTTCTTAAAACTACTTAGGTACCTATGTACCTAGCAGCATGAAAACGATTGAACGTAAGTAAAAGCTGGTACTCGGGTGAAAATATCTGAGATAGGTAAATTCATAAATAACTTTATCACGAAATTTAATCAATTCTTGCACGTAGGAGTTGCTCGATTAAAGAATAGAACCCCGCCTCGTATTGAACCCCGTCTCTTATAGAACCCCGCCTCGTATTGAACCCCGTCTCTCATAGAACCCGGATGTCATGAGTTAATTGGATAAATAGAACCCCGGTTTTAATTTTATTGGATCACAGGCTTGGAAGGTAAAAGACTTCACGAAAACCTTGGCTTGCAGACGCGTCAAATGGTACTATGAAAACTGCAAATAGTTGAAAACTGAAGCGGACACAACGTGCAGTGTCTTTTAACAGGGGCCACCAGAAGACTAATCATTATGGACTTTTAATTAAGATATTAAAAAAATAAATTATTACTGTTAGGGAATTATAATTACGAAGCTTAGTGTTGACTTGAGTGCAGGTGCAGTAATGCAGAGTAGACATGGATACGATGCAGTTGTAAGTTATACACTACGAAACTTTGGTTAAATAAAATTATTAAATTAGATTAGTAATTTTCTCGCCAAGTTCAAATTTTTTTGATCCGCTTGCATTTTTTTCTCAAATTTTATGGCGTTTAAGTTAGGGGTATTTGTAATTATTAATCTAGCTCTGTACCAATCAGGAACCTGGAATTTTTAAAAATTCGAATTTCAGGCGGTGATTGGTGCAGAGCTAAAAGGTTAAAATAGGAATAATTCAAAAAAGTGTCAAAACACTAAATTTTCCAAGACCATGTTAGCCTCCGCTTGACCAAGGGCTATCTAATGACACCCCAATAAGGGGTAAATTCTTAAAACTGTAAGAAAAGTACACTGTAAGAGTTGGCAACCCCCCGTAACACTGCACGCGTTAATTAAGAGATGCATTTGAATTAGTTTGCATACAAGAATTAAATAAAAATTTGAAAGGAATTAGATATGGACTAAATCAAATCAAGCATTATTGTATGCATATATGTACATTTAAAAAAAAAAGGTATAGTTAACAATTTAAATTTAGTGGAAAATAATTTATAATATTATTAATATAGATAAATATTACAATATTAAAATACTAAATTGGTATTTTATTATTGTAATATTATGATTAATTAATCGTAAAAAAATTAGTGAAGGTGTGGAAAATTATTAACTCTTAATAATACCACCATCTTAATGATAATATTAACTCTAATTGGGGAAGGGAAGAATTTTAGTTAAATTTTTAACAACCACTATATAATCTACAAATACATTTTTACACTAAAGAACACTTCACATTCTACAGACACATTTCAAGAACACATTTCAGTGACTGGGAGGAATAATTCCGGGAGGAAATGTCCAGGCGGAGAACATCCTGCATCCACTGTTGAAGTCAATAGTAAATCCAAACACGAGCGTAAAAGATTTAGTACTTAAAGTTAAAGTAGCTTTAGTTTCAAGGAGTCAAGTGTTTCAAATCATTTAAGATCTTACTATGATAGTACTTAGTAGATTAAGACTAATTAGAAAAGTATTAATTAGACTAACGATAAGTAGAAGTACTTAATTATGATAATGATGATTATGTTACGAATTACACATTAATACAAATATTTGATAATAAAATCCAAGCCAACATCAGTCTTCTTTTCCTCGACAATTTGAACATACGGTTTAATAGCTGCAAAACATCGTTTGTAATTTTTGTTGTTCTCCACCAAATCTTCAGCCTTTTCTAAGGATATACATATCGTCGAAGAAGAGGCAAATATGATCATCTCCCTTTTGGACTAAAAGCAATCATGATCATCTCCATTCAGCACTAAAAGCAATTATGATCATCTCCCTTTTTCAAAAAATACAGCTAATCTGATATGTTAATGATTAGTTAAGGGTTTAGTAATTCAAACACAAGTACATTAGGGGTCACCCATAAATGACGTCATCAAAACATCGTCATTTTACGTCCCTATGCCTATGATCCTCCTGTCATCAGATTACCCGTTTCGTAAATGGTTATCTTTAGCATGTAACACAATCAATATCCAAGAAGGTTGTTTGGCCATACCCATGACATCCAATGCAAATTCATTATACGTGCAGCGGGGGTGGGGGGGGGGGGTGGGGTACGACGTTGTCAAGTTTTATTGGGATCGTGCATAAATGACTTCCCGAAAATTACCATTCTTTTATTGAGATCGTGCATAAATGACTTCCTGAAAATTTTCATTCTTTTATTGGGACAGTGCACAAATGACGTCCCAACAATTGTCATTCTTTTATTGGGATCGTGCACACATGACGTCCTAACAATTATAATTATTTTATTGGGATCATGCACAAATGGCGTCCTAACAATTATAATAATTTTATTGGGATCGTGAAAAAATGACGTCCTAACATATTTAATTATTTTATTGGGATCGTGCACAAATGGCGTCCTAACAATTATAATAATTTTATTGGGATCGTGCACAAATGACGTCCCAACAATTTGTCATTCTTTTATTGGGATCGTGAAAAAATGACGTCCTAACATATTTAATTATTTTATTGGGATCGTGCACAAATGACGTCCCAACAATTGTCATTCTTTTATTGGGATCGTGCACAAATGACGTCCTAACAATTATAATTTTTTTATTGGGATCGTGCACAAATCACTTGCTAACAAATGTCATTTTTGTATTGAGAACGTGCATAAATTACGTTCCACAAATTATTATCTTCTGTTGAAATTGTCACTAAAGGACCTCATCAGAAATATCAATTTTTTTTGGCTAGCATAACCCAATGTCAATTGTTGCACATTTTGAAAACGATAATTTTTTACAAAGTGTGTCATGCCTGTGCAGACACACTGGTCCTACCGTTTACATATTTGATTCACGATCATAACTTTTTAAATCTCAAAAGTTTGTTTTTTATCTTCATTTCGTTTTGTATTAAAATAAGTCGTACTTTCTATACATTTTACTGTGAGCTACTTTTGGTAATGCTAAAAAAAAACTAAGCACAAAGTGCACTATCAAAAAAGCGGCAGTCAGTAAAGAGGTGTTTTTGCCCAAGTCAATTTGTTTGTTAGAAGCTCCTTTGCATATGTCCATCAATTTGCAAAAATGCATTACATTATTTTTAAAAGGTCACAATGTTGAAACTATGGTAAAAAATGTAATATTTGCACTAATTAGGTAGAAAATGGAATATTCACACCCTTGAAGTGCAAAAAGTGATATCTAACGCATTTAAATGTAAACCTAAAACAAACTTTATACAACTTCACAGTTCAAAAGACCTAATCTAACAATATTTGAATTGCAAAAAATTTTTCCCTATAATTCAATGAAGCATGATAAGAATGAGGAATGAAAGAGTAATACTTTCATATTTTTAACATTTTATTATTACAATATTCTGAAGTTTAAAAAATATGTATACCTGCTTCTAAGTATCCTGTAAGTACACAATATGATGACTGCATCTTATATTAAGTTCATATTTTTGGTGCAATATATATTGCATTGCACGAAAAATATGATCTTTCATATAAATGTCAACAACAGCTGGTTTGCTGAAATTTAAATAAGAAATGGCACCGAATAAAAACAAAATTAACTAAAATTTAATTTAGTCAAAAGTATTAACTGCAGTGTTAAAGATACCACATTTTGAGCTTTCTTGGAGCAAATACCACGCTTAAAGCCTATAATAACACTGCATATACCAATAACTCAATGCACTTTTGCATTCTGCAATGGAGTTTAATTCTAACTAACAAAACTATTTTATTTGTACACTTACTTTGAGGAGAAATACGTATTTTTAAATAATTCATAACAAAACAATACCAAGTAAAAAGTATGCAAAACGACAAGAAACTTTGTAACTAATTTTTGTTATTTGAACACCAATAAAAGATGTTATTGGTATTGTCAGTGTGTCTAGACGGGTATTGATAATAAGTAATATAATAATAATAATTTTATCATTTTGTCGATTTAGCAGCAACCCATACAACATGGAAAGCGATAAAGAAAATTATCGTTTACAAAAGCTACACGGGAGTATGTGAATCCTAAATAGCAATAATTTAGGGGACGTAATTAGTGAACTATCCCAACAAAAGAATTAAAATTTAGTAGACGTCATTGATGGACGATCCCAATAAAGCTATTATAATTTAACGACGTAATTATAGACGATCTCAATAAACCTATCATAATTTAACAGACGTCATTATAGACGATCCCACTAAAAGAATGGTAATTGTTGGGACGTCATTTGTGCCCGATTCCAATAAAAAAATTATAATTGTTGGGACGTCATTTGTGCACGATCCTAATAAAAGAATGACAATTGTTGGGACGTCATTTGTGCACGATCCCAATAAAATGATTAAATATGTTAGGACGTCATTTTTTCACGATCCCAATAAAAGAATGACAAATTGTTGGGATGTCATTTGTGCACGATCCTAATAAAATTATTATAATTGTTAGGACGTCATTTGTGCACGATCCCAATAAAATAATTATAATTGTTAGGACGTCATTTGTGCACGATCCCAATAAAAGAATGACAATTGTTGGGACGTCATTTGTGCACTGTCCCAATAAAAGAATGAAAATTTTCAGGAAGTCATTTATGCACGATCTCAATAAAAGAATGGTAATTTTCGGGAAGTCATTTATGCACGATCCCAATAAAACTTGACAACGTCGTACCCCACCCCCCCCCCCACCCCCGCTGCACGTATAATGAATTTGCATTGGATGTCATGGGTATGGCCAAACAACCTTCCTTGATATTGATTGTGTTACATGCTAAAGATAACTATTTACGAAACGGGTAATCTGATGACAGGAGGATCATAGGCATAGGGACGTAAAATGACGATGTTTTGATGACGTCATTTATGGGTGACCCCTAATGTACTTGTGTTTGAATTACTAAACCCTTAACTAATCATTAACATATCAGAGGGAGGCAAGTGGGCTCAGTGGTGCACGGTGCACGTCGAGATACGGGCTGTCGATGAGTGAAAAGCATATGTAGTAATATATTTTGCATACGAGATACCCTAATCCACTTGTCTTCGCGGAAATGTTTTTTCTGCAGTCTCTCTATATGAGCTGAGAGGAGGGGAAAGAGAGCTATAGTTTGGGATGGACAAGGAAGTAAGAAGAGGCTACATGGCGAGCGACTACGGAGATCTGTGAACAGAGGCATGTACTTTAGTATGTGAGCACTCTGACCGTGACAGAGCCGGGGCTTAATGTGGGAGAGAGATTCCCTTGCTCAAAGTGATACGCTTTCTAGAACTTGTACCATCCCTATACTGTATCCTCTCTTCCTCAAGTCGATTGCACTGACGGAGGACGTACCATAGAAAAACATCTTCATAATGTAGGCAAGGTGAAGAGTGGCAGATAGTTTCTCTGGCTATGGTTATGACACACCATGGAGATTGAAACAATATTCTGATTCCACTACGGCCTTGTTAAATAAACAGAAACTCATGCTTTCCTTATCAGGAACTAAAACTAGAGTCTCCAAGAGCGCGACATTTAAGATAGTCTGTCATTAATAGGTATAACTTCCCAAGTAAGTTTAGTATATTTACAAGTCAACGAGCCCCACTGAATGCATCAGTCTATGGTGTATTTCAAGGAGCAAAGTTGATAGAGTAAATTGTAAGTAGTGCGCGATAGGCTTCGGCCTGAAGGTGCTATACTACTATACATACATACATACATACATACATTAACATATCAGATTAGCTGTATTTTTTGAAAAAGGGAGATGATCATAATTGCTTTTAGTGCTAAATGGAGATGATCATAATTGCTTTTAGTTCAGAAGGGAGATGATCATATTTGCCTCTTCTTCGACGATATATTGTACTATTACCATTACCTTACTAATTATCAATCAAAATTAATTTTAGAAATTAATTACGCGAACAATATTATAAATATTTTAAAGAGCAAAAAATATTTTGTTATATTACCCCAGCCTCGGTAGCTGTTGTAGGACAGGTTTTTTGTATCACACGCCAGAATAAATTTGGTATTTGGCATTTGCAGAAATGCGTACATGCCGGTCACATGAGATGCGAATGGGGTCAAAGTTCCCGTACGAAAGGATAATTTTAATTCCTTTAAATCTGCAAAATTAGAAATAACTTTATTATATTAACTATTTTATTATTATCTTAACTCTGCTAAAATTCATAGAACTTGAGATACAAAAAATAAACTCGTACACTTCAAATCACAGACAGAAGGGGATGTTCGAAGAAACTCCCATGTTTCCCTGTTATCCATGTGCTGCGGAAACCCAGTTTTTTGCAATTTTCTACACAATTTAATGTGAAACCCTGTGAAGAAAGCGTCAACCCTGCAGGTCATGTCTTTACCAAATTCTTAAAGCGAAATATCCCAAATATGAATAATTTCCACCTGAGGACACATGACCCACAATGAACTCCACAACAATCTATTCTCCCAAATCCAAGTTATTTCCAATACCCGAAGGTTGGAGAATCCCTGAGACATTAATTTTGCGTCAGAAATCGTAGGCCAGTCTGCAATTATTATTTCCAAAATCTCTGAACTTTCAAAGATGTGGCCACTGGCAGAGACACCAGATGGGCTGTCTTTATCACACTGGAATTTAAAGAAACATCCAAACCCGTTTTCTATGCATTCGTCTTCAAATCGTAGGCTGACTTTAAGCAAGCTAGGAAAGTACTTTTCAGGGAAGATGTCATCTTCTAAAACGAAAATTGGTTTCATTTGATACTCGACTTCAACCAGATCCACGTCCGTAGTTTTGCCCCACAAGGTAACATGTTTTAATTTTTTCATTGGAGGAATTTTCAAAGTCAGTTCTTCTTCGAATGGATTGATAAATAAATGTAAACTTGTTAAAGTTTCTTTAGATGACTCAAGGAGTGCATTGATTGACGGTAGAGTTTTCTCTACCAATTCTAATTTTTCATCATCCAGCTGCAACGATATTTTAGATAGTTTGGGGTGCAATGCAGCAAATTTCTTCATGGAGGAGGGAGATGCTTCTACAGTATTTGTTAATTGAAGACAGTCCCACACAAAACTGGTAACTAGATGAGCCTTTTTGTGTTTTAAAACCAGTGGTAAGGAGCGAGGAGTTACATGTTTGATACAGGTTAGCTTGGAAGGGGCAGAGAGTAGCTGATGTACCAATTCTAAATAAGCTTCGGTATTTCCATCAACACAAGAGCTCAAAATTAGAGATTTGATTGAAAGCACTTGTGCAGTGCATTTCAAAGCGAGGTCGTAAGTATCATCGTCGGTTTCTTCAGGCAACAAAGATACTACGTCTACTGTTCTTAAATCGAGGCACTCCAGTTTGGGTGCATACAGAAGGACAGTATCTTGTAAGGCCTTGTAGGACATGCATCCATGTGGACGAAAAGTTTTGATCTTTTCCCCGTGAAGTTTGAAGAAGAGTTGTAAATCTGGGAAGTAGGAGTAATTGGTGGAGGATAATTTGTAGAAATGAAGATTTAAATGGGACGTTGGGAATTTTGGAGAATTTGAAAGTAGCGATGTTAAATTACTGAGGTGATTTACATTTTCTTTCTTGTCTGTTCCATATTTCCAAACAGGTAATTTGTGTGCAAATGAACTATCCCACCTAAGATCGTGGTCCTGGTCTTGGTCGGGCACATCGTCGATGAACACAGAAGGCTTCACCTCCAAAGCAACATAACACGATTCTCTTCGAAGAAGTGTGACCGTAGCCGCATCCCGCCAACTCTTATTCACGAACCTAAAGTTCAGCAAGTCCTTTGTCGAAAGGCAACTATGACTAAAAATGGTTGATAGTTCCTACAAAAAAATAAAAAATACAACACGAACTTTATTAACGAATGACTTTTCTTCCTAGAATTTCTTACAAAAAATAATTCTTTTTTTGTTGCTTACTTGATTTTAGATTAACCATTTTGATCAAGGTGTTACTGTTAGTGTGTAGTAAAAACTATGTACTGTTTAAAAATATAAAAGTTAATACAATGCTTACATCTTCACAGAGTTTATCCGCTGGACTTATTTGCGTAGCGTCACTGTCACTAGCAACTTCAGCTGGTGTTCTGTCGCTTTTCGTTTTCTTATTTTTGGGTTCATTCAGCTCAGCAGCAATTATCGAATCCATATCATCGACAAGTTCAGGTCGAAAATGGGGAATGTATGGTAAAAATTGCTTGGATTTTTCTGCAAACAAGAATCAATAAAAAACTAATTGTAATACCAGAGCAAAGGTTAAAGTTAAAAGTTAAAAGGGGGCGAAGTCTTTCCACCAACAACAACTGCGTAGAGTAATTAATCGGCACTGTAGTAATTTTTTCACATAAATATAGGACTGACACTGAGTTTTGCAAGTCACAAGTGGCACACTCAACACTGTGACACATTTTCTCCACAATTTCAATGCAATTTACAATTAATATACAGACAAATCCGATTATAAGGGACTTCGCGGGACCGGCCAAATCTGTCCCTTATAGCCGATTTCCCGTGTAACAGTTTAAGGGATTTCCCTAGTAAGCGGACGCATTTTAAGGACGTAAATTTATGTATATGCATTTGAATATTTTATTGTTAGTTATAACAATGTCAAGATATATACAGATATACGAAATATTTAAATTATTTAAAAAACTCAGTTTGCTTGGTTTTTTTGATACAGACGAGCACAAGAGATTATATCATGTATATTTAAAAATGTCGTGTCGTCAGTATTTGCCTGTGCCAAACAATAATTCCGGTTTCTTTGATTACGTCTACCTGTTTATGAGTTTTTAGCTTTTGCAAAATGTCGTACTTTTGTGCAGTACTTAACGAGTTCCTTTCCCTCTTCGACGACATTGTAAACTGTCTGGAAGTTTACTGGAAGTAGTAAAGGTTAAAGTCAAGACTATTTCCAGCAACCCTGTAAGCCTTGAAATCTATAAATACGATGACTTACTTAAATGTAAAATAATGTTAATTCATAGATAAGAGAAGAAATAAAAAAAATAAGATAGCAGACCACCAGTGAATACATACAGTAGTCCTTTACTACATCGGCCCTGCCATTTCCTTTGTACTTTCAATATTTTTCTTGAAAATTCCCTTAAAAGTGGTCTAAAATTCCAAAAAATGGTCCTAAATGCGTCCCTTACAACCAAATTATCCCTAACATCGGTTCCCTTAAATCCGGACAATTTTAACATTGTAAGCATAGCCAGCCAACCAAATGATTTAAATTTGGCCCTTTCAGCAGGATATCCCTTTAAACCGGATCCCTTATAGTCGGATTTGTCTGTAGTTCACAAAATAGAAAAGCAAAGTTATTGTTTTTATTCATAAGTTCGTATTGACCAACAAACTTGACTACCAATAATATATTAAATCCTTAACCAATTTACCGTAAATAATAAAACAATTGTCGCATCCCCACCTATGGCCGAACACTATATTAAAGACCCCTTACTAACAGTTTAACAATGCATCTTTTGAACTTGTTAAGATAATTTGTAAATGAATGAGTTCGGCTTTTTTTTATTTAAATTCATACACTACATCATAGACTACATAATAGTAATTTATTCCATTCCAGGATGTATTGATGTGACAAACAAACAATGTTGAATGCCTCGTAAAATGTGTCATGTGGACTTTCCAAGATATCAGTAAATTCTGTAACAGTATAATTTTAATGTTGAATGCTTTAATAAATATTACCGGTATTGTTAACTTAATACGATATCCAGGCAACTGACGATGAGATTACGCGATTAATGTCAATTTCATATGTTGATTGTTAATAGAGATATTGAGAGTGTTGCATGTTGCATGCAGGTTGCAGCTGAATAGTTAAAGTTGATAGTAAAATCTTAAAACTTTAAATATAAAATGAGCTTCGAAATTTAAACTTTTGCATAGTACACAATACAAGTTTTACACGGTGACGGTGCTGTGTAAAACTGTGTACAAAACTTCTGCCTTAATGAAAAACGCTGAAAATGTTTAACCATGTACCCACTGCAATTTAAATGTAAACAATGAGTGTCAATTTATGCATTAATTTTTTCAGTAAACTTTATCGGGGAGTTTGTCATAAGCCTGTTCAGCCAAGGACAGGCGAAACGATATCCTGGAGTAGTTTAAGTTTATGGTACAAGCAAATACGAATGAGGCCCTAAAATAGCCAGGTCATTTCCTGTCGACCAACTACCTGAATTGTACGGCGGCAGTAAAGAATTTAAGCCGTTGTTCGTCATCGGATGATAGAAATTTTGTTTTTTATGTTTGAATTATTTTACGACTGTGAACTGTTTCTTATGGTTGACAGAAATATTGTAAAAATATTCCTTAATAATTAACATTTGTTTGTCAGCAAGTTAAATTGAAACAAAAAGCACGCATAAATAGTGTTAGTAATTAATTTTATCAATTAAATTTTTTTTGTTATGATATGGCGTCACATAAGGACAATAAAAAATTGTTGTTAAAAATCCCATTAATCTACAAATATTGGGAAATAAAATTTCTGTTTAGTTATTAAGAAATACTTTTCCGTAATACATTTATTATTCCTCATGAAATTCACAAAAAATCAATTACGTAACTACGATGACTGGCAGTAACTACTAGTACTAGGGTAGATTGCAACTTGTAACAGTCATTAGGGTTTGTCCACAAATAATGCTGTCAGCGCAGTGGATGTGACTAATCAGGTAGTATTGACACTCAATGTTAATCATAGCCGTCTCAGTAATGTTAAAGTGATGACACGACGGTGGGTGGGATATAAAAGGTGGTAAATTGGGCGAAATCATTTATAGATCATTTCTTAATAGCATGGTCAGCAAAGAAAATATTGTGTGATATAATTAAATAAATACCTACAGCGAATAAAATAATTTGCATCTATCTCATGTAGATGTAATTATCTGCCTTGACTTAAAAGGATAATGATACACTGACTCACGTTGTAATTTTAGTCGGAATTAATTTATTTTCCCATTTAATTTATTGTATTTTATTTATAGTGAATATGTAATTACTTGGGTAAATAGTAATTTTAACTTTTACATTATATAATTATACATGAATATTATTTTAATTGTTGCAATCTGTAAATTTACTAAAGAGTATTTAAAGGTAACTTGTGTAACCTGAAGGTGAGTAAATCCTAAGCACCAAGCCTGCTGCATGTTGCATGTCGCCAGGTGTAATAACGAGCCAAGATATTGCAGTACCGCGAATTCGATTAAAATGAATAACTTTATGTTTTATTTATACTCTCAAGAATGGCACCACCACTTGCCCTAATTGTCTGACCACGAAAGTTCAATTTGCTTTCCAATCTGCTCTCTCACTGCCTCCATCACGACCAACAACGGGAAGTTTGAGGTTACAGAAACAGCGCTGGTCTGTTTACCGCATAACCTTAAAAATTGTAGAAAAGAGAAACATTTACAAAACAATACATACAAACCAAGCAAATCAAAGTTTTAATAGTAGCATATTACTCCATAATGGTAATAATAATATGATTACTTTAATAGCTGCGTCACTGTTCCTTTATTGCTTATCTCATATACAAAAAAGGTGTCGTAGTACAAATCTTCAGAGCAAACGTTACTTGTCGTTCCAGAATCAAAAGAATTAACAGTGAATCGGACTGGCTTATTAATATTGATTACAATGGACATTGAGTTACTGGCCGACGAGGAACTGAAATATCGTAGACTGGATATTGAAGAATAGAAGTAGTTTCTGCCACTATTTCTATTTCCGCCTTTAACATACTCCACTTTAAATACAAAGCCAGTTCCTTGGTTTACACTGCTTGAAGAGAAACTCAAATGTATGGAGTCATAATATTTGTCTGATATAAGGGAATCACCAACTTTTCTGAAAAATTACAGATGTATCAAATGTAGTGGCAATTATTTATTTTTAAAATGATACTTTAAATTCTGATCTTGTACTTTAAAATTCTGACTCAAAGTCAGTTAAAACTGTCCCTTGCACTTTTACCTAAGCACAATTGAATTGACAAGACTGTTTCTCTGCCATTGGATAACCGATAGGGTGTCATTTGCGTCTCCAAAGCGTTCACATTCGATTGAAATTTTGAGTTTTATATCTGTTCTAACATATTTATTGTCCATAATTCGATTGTTGTCCAGAGTCCAGACGCAGTCCTCACTGCCATAGTTAAAATGACGCACATTGTACTCATAGTAGGCGGGGAACCCGTGGGAAAAAATTGGAATAAGCCCAACGTTGCAAGCTAAAATTTTAATTTAGACCATATAATTGATTACTCCAGTTGTACTTCCTAGTGTTGTAACTCTAATATTAAGCTATGAGACTTTAGTTACTTATTTACTCGCCTAAGAGCTGTACTTGAATTCATTAATTTATACCTAAATGAAATACTCAAATGCATCTACTATTACCTTACAAATTGTACTAGAGTTGCCTTTGATAGACATTAGGTCTTTTTAATACGCTATTGTGTGCATAATTATTGCAAAACCCCCCAAAAAAAATTAACAATATGTCTTACCTATATTGACCATTGTAATAGGGGGCTGTGATGACCTTGCTAACGCGGAACACTTAGAGAATGCATCGGGGTCTGGAGATGTAAAAAAATTAAAGTACTCATTGACATACATGTTTTATAATAATTTGAATATAACAAGCTACTTTTTTTGAAACAGACCAACGGAGGTTGAATTAACGGTCATATATTATAAGACTAAATATATCAGGAGAAAACAAAAATCTTCCTTTCTTGAAATTGTATCCCCAAATCATCAAAAAGTACACATTCTTACCACTACAATTTTCCCCTATAAATCCCGCAGAACAGATGCAGCTATAGTTGTTAGTTTTATCAATGCAAGTCCCTCCATTTTGACAGAGATCTTTTCCTGCGCAATCATCTATATCTTGAGCACAGTCGGAGCCGTCAAAGCCAGGGGTGCACTCGCAAGTGAATGTTCCATTTCCACTCTGACACGTTCCACCATTCAGACACAGTGAAGAATTGCGAGTGCAAAGACCGAAATCAAATTCTGAAATATTTTTAAAAAATTATTGCTAAGCACTATTAAATACTAGGAACTTAATTATCCATACATTAAAAAATTGTGTGACATTACCGCAAAGAGTCCCATTGTACCCAGAGGCACAGCTGCAGACGTAATGCAAATAATCTAAGGACGGGGAACAATTAGCTTCATTTTGACATGGGTTTTCTCTACACGGGTCCAGTTTGTGTTGACACGTGTGACCAGCCCATGGCAGAGGGCAGACGCATAAGTAGCCGTCTACTTCATCGATACACTCACCACCATTGAGACAAGCCTTGCTCATGCTACTACACTCGTCTACACCCACCTCACATGTTTTGCCTAGCAATATATATATATATATATTTTTTTAAAATAGTCCAATTAAAATAGTTTAAAGCATAAGTACCCTCCACTGCGTGTACGCTGTAAATAGTTGAAATTTGATAATTTACCTTTGAAACCCTGTGGGCAGGTACATGTGAAGGAATGAGCTCCACTTCGGCACGCTCCATTATTTTGACAGGGGCTATTTTCACAGTGGTCTGCCATCCTCTCGCTAAAATACATGCACATAATTGTATAAACTTTTTTATTTTTAAAGTGATTTCTAAGTCAAAGTTTTGGTCAGCGTTAAAGTGCATACGAAAAATATTATTTTGCTTGCCATTTGGTGCCTTGGAATCCAGGTGGGCAATTGCAAACGAAACTGTTTTCTGTGTCCTGGCAGGACCCGCCGTTTAAACATGTATTTCCAGTTCCAGCACATTTATCTTTCATTATATTTTGTTCTTCATACAGGAGAAACAAGTGCGCTAAAAATAGTTGAATTGATTTAAATTGTTTTGTTAACATTTTTAATTATTTTTTTATAACAGAAGCATTAAATGTACCCTGTATGTATGTAAATGTGTGGACTATAATAACAGTACTGTGCTATGCATTTTAATTTTATAATTAGACTAATTCTAAAAAAATTATTACCAGTAGCATTTTTTAGGTTGTTAATTTCCATTTGAACGTTAGTTTCCATTTCCAACACAGCGTGTTTAAAGTCTGTGGACGTGAGCATTCCATTTCGATATTCATGAATTGCCGTGTCCGTCAAGTTGATGCAGAAAGGCTGGTCGAAATCGCAGTCAACAATAAATTGAGAAATCCCCTCTGTCGTATCATAAGGTCCCTTTAGAAAAGTATTTAAATTTTCCACGTACCGGACAGGATTATGTTGAACGAATTCCGTTTTTGTAAAAAGAATATAAATAGATTTATTAGTATTCTCGCTAATTCTTGAAATTAAATTCTGGTTCAAACCAAATATTTCAATATCCCTATTCTCATTTTGAATACAATTGCAAAATTCAGATTTTTTTAAAGCAACGTCAAATTCAGCAGCAGTTGTTTGAAAAAATTTGAAACTAAAATTCCCACTCCTGTATTGCTGAGCGAGATCGTAAAGTTTTGATACTGGCTCAGTCCCCGAACGAACTTGAATCAAAGTTTCTCCCAAAGTATCTGACAGCGACGATTTTGACTCATAAAAAATCGAAATTAAATCTTGAATTTTGCGAATTGCCTCGGGTAATGCGCAATTTAGTTGGGAAGACAGTTTATTGTTTAGATCGTTGATATGCTTTTCATATTGAATGCAATCCATGTAAATAGATGTAAACCTCCTTAAAATAGAGCTGGGGATTTTATGGACCGGATTGTCGAATTTTTTGTCTACTTTTAAATGTTCCCTTATTACGCCTATAGGCGTGAGTCTAAATTCCAATGGGACACCCTTCCCGCCATTAAGGCCCTTGAGTTGCTCTGGGATTTGGAATAGGAATTTTTGTACTTCTGTCAATGTCGTTGGGACCGGACTGGGCAGTGCTGTATCCGCACTGATCAAAATCGTGAAATTTGAATTTTCGGCTTCGGTTTGTATATTGCCGCCCTTTAATTTTAATAGTTCAGTGTTCATCTCATCTGTAATTTGTTCAGCATCCTGATTATGGCCAGTCACTGTGGGGCTTTGTAAAGTTACTGCTACTCGTGCCCCCCATGACACCCCTGTGACAATGTGTGTGGCGAGTCGATGGTGGATTAGGTCAGTGTTGTAGGACGGTTTGAGTCCGTCGTAGAAGCTTTGCAGCTGTTGTACTACAGTTTGGTGGGTGTCCACCATTGTGACTGAGAGTCCTCCCGTAATTTGTTTAGAGAGGGTAAGAATACTTGAGGCTCCTTTGGGTTTCGTGTGTCCTGTCAGAATATTTAAACCTGTATTTAAGTCTGATTCAAAAAGATGGCTTATCTCGTCGAAAGTATTTCTGAGTGGTATATCAGTTGTTGTGGTGGGGCTCTGTGTTTCAATAATAGCGTCGTTTGGGATGGCATGTCGAAAAACGGAAGCATCCCGGAAAGTGTCAGTCCGTTCGTTGTAGAGGAAACCAAGATTGGAAATTCTGCCAAGTGCTGGGATTCGAAGGTAATGCTCCGTTTGAGCATTGCAATCTGGGATTAAATTAAATGTTGTAAAAGTCAGCAAGAAATACAAGAACGCAAGTAGTTGCTTTACTTCCGATGAATTAACGTTCTTTGGCATTATAACTACTTCCAAAAAAGGAAAACCTGCAAATTAGAAAAATATGAGGTTAGCATATAGTACCTACTATCTTCTACTGTTGCTCGTTATACTTTAAGCATGTTTGGCTTAACTTAAAGAAGAAGAAGCAAGAACTGATATGTATTTATGAGATATCATAATACAAATCCTCTAATCTCTACGAAAGGCCTTGACTTATATTGATATCTTCGTTGGCTAGCATGTGGTGCAGTGCAAGGATGCAAGCGCATATTATTTTTTTTTTGTAATAATAATTATGTACCAACATAATTTCATATCGTCTGTGAAGAAACACAAATTACCTATATCCATTTTCAGGTTTAAAAAATACACTATCTACAGACAAAATTAAAATAGCATGTTCATAAAAGCACGTAAATAAAACATTGTGCACTTTTTAAAAACATGTAAATAGAATATTTTGCACTTTTTAAAAACACTTAAATAGAACACATTTTGACCTTATCAAATATGTATATTGATGATTTTAAACGTTTGAAAAACATGTGCATGCAACATTCTGTACTTTTCAAAACCTTGTACATAGACCATTTTGACTTTTAAAATACAAATAAATAGAAAATCTTGCAATTTTCAAAAACATGTCAATAGAACATTTTAACCATTTTAGAAACTCGTGATTAGCATTGTAATCATGTATCTTATTTACTGTATTTTGTCGACATAGCTCATTTTAATTCTAGCATACATTGGAATTGGGTCATTTTGGTTTTTCGTTAACGATATATTGCATATGGATTTGGTACATGTATGTTATTGATTGTAATATAATGCATTAGGCATTTAGATAAACAAGCCTAATTCTTTGTAGTAACAGTTGCAGCAAGTCGAACACTTGTCAACTCAGGAATTTTACCGCTTAATTATCTACATAACTAATTAATAATATTTTCATTAAACGTACCAAGTCTGAGTTTATATAATTTCTGAATTACTAATACTCCTATATACATACAATATACAAAGCACACGCTATATATACATTTTTTGAATCGTGGTGCTTGTAAAGTTGCTACAAAAATATTTTTAATTGTCATTGACACATTTAATTACTATTAGCAGATTTTGTTAAAATGATACGTTTGAGAAAATTATATAATTTATAATACATTTCTATAATTATTAATTGACACATAAATAACTATACAAAGTAAAAAGTATGCCACATGATTCACATAGTGCTAAAACAAAATAAAAAAGTCGAGCTATCTACTCATTTTAGACGAAGATAAGGTTCGTACATGAATGCCGTCGTTGAAATGTTCCAAGTTTTAAGATACTACTACACCCCCTGATTTCTACTCAACCATTACGTAAATAAAAACATTTACAATGGGATGTCATCACTAACGAATTACTTACACGTCTATTGCCAACACTGATAACATTATGTATGGATGGCACGTTACCTATACGTTTTGTTTGTAAAATTAAATGTGGTATAAACAATTATTACAAATTATGTAACAAAACGTACTATGTGTGCGTTTGCTTTAAAAAATTGGCTAAATTATAAAAATAATAAATCCTACTTAATTAGTAATTAATAATTAATAAATATCAAAAATCCATGATTTTCCTAAGGGAAGTCTAATGCTAAAATTGAGTATTTTTCATGATAGGTAAAAATGCAAAGAGGATTTTCTAATTTAAAAATATTTTTCCTACACGTAGTTCTAGCATTACCAGTAGTGAGATAATTGTATGTTAATTGAAAGATTGTAAACTAAAAATATGGATACAATAAATCTACATAGACTCTTATTATAAAAAAAAAATTAAGGGTAAATAGGTGGATTTTTTTACCTTTTTGTTGCAGCTGTGGCACTCACGTTTCTTGGGACGTACGATCTAATAATAGGTACTGGATATATTCACTTGAAAGCAATAAATGTGTGGCCAAAATAACAAGTAATTTGTAACTCAAACTCAAGCAAAGCAGGACTGTGAACGTTACTCAAGATACATTGGTATTTATAATTAAATTAAATATGAAAAATATTAGTCATGGGTTTTATGTAGAAGCAGTTGTAACTGTCAGCTTAATTCAATGTGAATATAAAATAAACCTACTTATTTGTATATGCCAATGTTAACTACACCACTTACACACTACACACTAGATAATACTGCATCTTATCTTAAGCAGATTCCCAGTAATCCAACGATTTATTTTTCGTCTGAAACGATTACATAAATTAAATGGGAATGCTGATTGAATCTGTTTCGAAATGACACATCAGCCAAAAGTACTAAAGGTCAAACTAGGTCACTTAAACTAAAAAATAAAATATTGTACTTACCGCGAAGCACTAAATAGTTGTCAGGGCAAAAATATAAGTTTTATTTTCTTCCAAGACATTATCCCCCTGGATATTATCTATCTCGGACATTTCCCATCGGACATTTTCTCCCAGGGCATTATCCCCCTAGGCATTCCTACTACTTAGCGGAAAAGAGAAGTATAGTATCGTATTTTTTTTATAGTACGCCTTTTGTACTTTTCAAATTTTTACCGCTTAAATCCGCGTACTATTACAGACCTGCGTACTACTGCAGACTCGCGTACTATTACAGACCCGCGTACTATTAAGGATTACAGACACGCGTTGTGTTATAGACCCGCGTGCTGCCATTAGATAGTGTGCACAGAAATAGACTTGCGTACCATTCAAACTGAGACCTGCCAGACTCACGTAATATTACTGACCCGCGCACTATTACAGAATATACGGTACTAAAGCACGTTTTTTGGGAGGAATATTCCCAGTGACAGGTGTGAGGTGTGAGGTGTCAGTTGTTAAACTGAATAGGGTGAAATGTCTCGGGAGATTATGCCCGGGGAGGAAATGCCTGGAAGGGTATATGTCCGGGTAAATAATGTCAGGAGGGAAAACTTCCGTATGCCCATGTTGACTCATACGTAGATAGTAATCGTCTTTCCTCATGCATGTTCATAACAAAATCCTTGACTTTTAATGTATATACTTTTAATGTCGGTTACCAGTAAATATTATCAGTGCTACCATAGCTTATAGTTTAAAACATTTTCACATAAATAATTCATGCGAGTTTCATGAGAAGTATTAAATTTGATAAATTTTAATTTCTTTATAATTAAAAAAATTGCAATTTTCCTAGAATAGATTTCTGGCGTAGGTGGACTGAAATAAATCAAGCGCCAAAACCAAAGTCAAAGCAATTATTTATCTAAATATCTATTTTTAATTATCTACATAATGTATGCTTAAATGATCAATTATGATTTATAACATTTACATACATAGAGTTTAATATTCACCAAGAGCTTTCCCATAAGGCAATGCTATGATTGCTGAGCATGTCGTTGACGTTCACAAACTGGGTAAAAAATATTAATGAATACATTTTTTAAACAACCTATGTAACGAACATTAAACATATCGTAAGTGAAGAACCAAAATTACCCATATCCATTTGTAGCCAAACACAACATCAACTATCTACAAAAATATTTAAATATGTTTTGGGAGCATTTAAATAGAACATTTTTCACTTTTTCAAAAACATGGAATCAGAACATTTTGCACCTTTTCAAGAACATGGAATTAGAACATCTTGCAACTTTTCAAAATCATTAAATTAGAACATTTTGCACCTTTTCAAAAACATGGAATTAGAACATTTTGCACCTTTTCAAAAACATGGAATTCGAACATTTTACGTTTTTTGAAAACTCCTAATTAACAATTTAAGCACTTTTCTCATTTTGTATTTTTGACATAGCTCATTTTGATTGTTACTTAAATTGGATATAGGTCATTTTGGTTCTTCACAGACGATATACATTTGGATCGAAAATTAAGTATTATCATTCATATGACAAGGATAACACTATGAATCTCTGCTGTGGAATTTGCTACAGTTGCAATTTGTTTCCTATTTGAGTATGTGCAAATTCAAATAAAAAGCTGAATTTTACAACAGATGTATTACTTTAAAAATTTCACGGAAAATCAATGCAATCAAATCACTAGTGGTCAAAATTGTCAGGTCCGGACTAGGAAAATCGGATCGGGTCTGGTTAGTCCTAGTCTGGAGGGTAAATTTAACTGAAAAAGGTAAGAATTTTTTATTGTATACTATTAAAATTCTATACTATATTTACTGTGGAATATTTTTGTTAAATAATTTTAAAATTATTATTATATTATTTGTGACGATCATTTACATATCGTCCTAATGCTATATGTTAAGTTGTATAATAATAGTTGGTCGTAAGCTTTAATGTACGTATGTATATGCACGTATAGTAAATACAAGTAAAATGCATCATCTTTGCCTTAGTGTCACACTCGTATATGACGAGTAAGAAGTGATGTTAGATAATGTGCATGTAGCTCAATTTGTAGGCTTACTATAGTTATGAGCGCGTTGAAATACTTCGGGTAGTAATAAAGTTATAAGCATTCTACTGAAGCATGACTTTGTATGTCTTATACATGTGTGTACATATGTAGGTACGTTAACTTGTAGTATTAAGTATTTTCCTATGCTAGAGCCTATGATTCATTTGTATGTTATTGTCGGTCGAACTTCATTCTTGCCTCTGAGAATATTATTAGGATCGCCAAATTTGTGACGGATTTCTAAACAAGCTATGCTATGCCTAAAAAACAACACAGTTGGTCTTGTGTTCGTAGTTAAATGTAACTATTAAATTGGATTATATAAAATAATATAAAATAAATATGAATATGAAAGTAATATATCTCGCTTTACCACGAGGGATACAACTACAAATAAATATAATAAGTTAAGACTCAAATCCCTGAGTATAATTATAATATTTATTCTGAGTTCAACTCAAGACAAGAGACAAAATAATACAGCATAAAAGACAATTGATTACAAGACAAGTTAAGACCCTTTGTATGACGGAGGTCTGGGTTTATATACCCCCTTGGAGTGACGAACGACCATAAGAGAGACACATTAATTAGCATTAATTTACAGTTATGTTTGGTACTGGACATAACAATCACAAAATACAAGCAATGAATTAATTATACACAAAATACAGGTGAGCGGTAAATGTAACATTGGTTTGGGCTAAAAGCAAAGCATTGAATTAAAATAGCAATGGAGTTGACATTAGTTTACATATTCAATTAATAACTACGTAAAGCATACTGATTGATTAGACTACTATGCTAACACAAAATACAAAGCACTATATATAAACAATAATATTTAAGTGAATCATGGCTTTAGCATAGGAAAATACTAAATACTAGAAGCTAACGTACATATGTATACACGTGTATAAGACATACGAGATAATGCTTCAGTAGAATGCTTATAACTTTATAATTACCCAGAATACTCAAACGCGCGTATAACTATAGGAAGCTAACATGTTGGGCTACATGGACAATATCTAACTTCACTCCTCGCTCTTCATATACGAGTGTGACATAGATGTAAAGTTAGTACAAACTACATATATTATTCAATGCGTGCAATAACATGTGATACTAAAATACCTATAACATTGTAATTTGCAATAGTATTTCAAGGCGCTTATAATGTTTAAGTAGCCTACATGTTACTCTATATACACAATATCTAACCTCAGTCTCTGCTCTTCGTATAAGAGTGTGATACTAAGGCAAAGATAATGCATTTTACCTGTATTTACCAAGCATGCGTATACATTCATACAGTAGAGCTTACAACCAAATATTATAATACAACTTCACATATAGCATTATGACGATATGTAAATAATCGTCACATATTTAATACTAATAAAATAAGAATTTGCAGCTTAAAATTGTGTACTAAATTACAAATAATTTGAAGTTTTTGTTGTTAATAAATCGCATTACAGATTTTGAGCTGAAAGTTTGCAAACAATTTTTTAAATTTAATTGCAGACAAAAATCTTCGGAGATGATTGGGAAAAACAACTGTAGAACTAAAGAACTCGTGATTCTGTTCGTCCTAACGTTGTTTGTGACAAGCCCTGCATGAGGCCAAAATACAAATCCAGATTTTGACAAAATTATGAGAGGGAGTGAGGACGGCGGTGCACGAATCAAAGCTGACGATGTGATGGCCTTCACAATTTTCACCGACTCAGACGGCAAAGGGTCCACAGCTACTGTCAACATAAAGAAGAAAAGGAGCTGTATTAATGTGGGAGATTTTAATGATCAAATTTCTTCTGTGAACACCCTTGGGAATTGCATTTGCTGCTGGCAGGATGCGAACTGCTCGGGAAATTCCATTCGTTTGCAGCCCAAACAAAAAGAGGGTGGCAAAGGGTGTAAGCATGCCAATTTGATCACGTGTGACATGGGTAGTAATAAAAACTGGAATGACGAAATCTCATCATGAAATTCATGTTAGGACACAATACTTATATGACTGACTTGGTTTCTACTCCAGTAATCAGAATAGTGCATAGTTTAGCAATTTCAAAAAATAATAAACCAGAAACAAAACAAGGCATGTCATGTATTAGTTTTAATATATAAAAAAATGTCAATAAAGATTGTAATTATTTATTGCTCGAATCAATCAGTATTTACGCACCATGTTATTTGCTGGAATTTCAAGACCTACCTGAAACCAACCTTTAAAAGACAGGGGGTGACCTCCTGGTTGTTGCCTACCTGCACCACCTGCCAGATCTCAGAGAACAGAGTTCTAAATAGAGAAAAGTCAACTCCATTAAGGCCTCTCTGCCCGTGTTATTTTTTAACAGCCAATAATCACCAAAGAGTACCGACAAAGTGCCAATTACCATTCAGTATTGAAAAGGATCCTCCCCCAAATCCAATTTGCCTAATGCAAAAGCAGCCCGCAAAATATTTAGCCCAAGTTGACTATTCTCTCTTCAGATTTCTGTTCTCTGGCCTAAACTTAGCCACCACGCATTTTTGTACTCCCTCATTATTTGTGCCACGCAACTTCTAACCTAAATTTTGTGTGTTATATTGCTGTCTGTGTATCTAATGTCTCATGTGAGTAGAGGAGGATAGTAGGTTTTGATGATTTGGGGGAGGGGGTGACTGGTAGGGGTGAAGGGAAGTACCCGGTGGGGACAGGGGAGATGTTAGCAAGGATGTAGGCTACCGCATGGGAAGAGATGGGGAGCGTATGATGCTGGTGGGGCTATGGAAATGATAGGGAAGCGATCGGAAATTATAGCGTTTCACATTCCCCGTATACTCGGAGTTTGAGTGAGGAGAAAAAGACGAGAGCGGAAAACTGCATAAAAAATAAAATTTAAATAGGCCATAATGCTATTATGTAGTATTGCAAGGCCTGATGTGCTCTGTATGCTGTGGTAGTGGACGAATTGGTGAACGAGGCTGTGTGAGCGTGGACGAGAACCAAAAAGGGGTGAGTGGTAGATAAGGGCCCACTGTGTGTAGTATACGGCGTCTACTCAACACATCTTCTTGTTATCAGTGCTCCTCATTCACCTCTTCCTCTGCAATTCTGCTCCTCAGCAAAACTATATTATAGAGTTTAATATTTAAATGATGTCAGTGCTTGGAAGCACTGCCCGGCTCTCTCATCTCTCTTGCTGCCTACCTGCCTGCCTGCCTGGATGGATGGATGGATGGACGGATGGATGGATGGATGGATGGACTCTAAGATGTGGACTCGTGCATTCTCACTCTCTCGTCATGGATTTCTCCCCTGGATTGAAACGGCGATGTGGACTGGAGCTGGACCTCTACGCGGACTCTAGCGATGGACTTTGGATCAAGTTTTTGGAACTTTTGGCGTGGACCATTCGTGCTGCCGCAATGAATATTATAAACTTCCAAAACGTTTACATGTTGTCTCATGAAATAATGTGGCCTGCCTAACTGTGTACACTTGTTGCCTAAATGTGTCTGGAGTCTCTGGAAACTTCCGTGTGCTGCCGCAATGAATATTGAAAACTTCCAAAACGTTTACATGTTGTCTGATGATATGATGTGGCCTGCTTAACTGTGTACACTTGTTGCCTAAGTGTGTCTGCATTAGGTTTAAATGTGTCTAGCTATTTTTAAATTCGTAATAACAATATCCAATCTACAAATAATTTAAATTTACAAAGATGACGAACATATTTCTAAGGCTGGCAAAGTTTCTGGCTCACCAAAATTTGCATTCCGCGCAACTCAAACACCACCTGTTCCCCTATGCGACTTGAGGCAGCATGTTTTGTAATGTATACTGAGGGGTTACTCTATTGCATGTATCCTATTGGTCTTTATTACGCTAAGCCCCGCCAAACTCCCACTTGTTGTATGTGCATCACTATTTCCTATTTTAAATTTATAACATGATGAATTTCAGTTTTATTCTTGTTGCTGCTCAGCATCCAAAGGACTCGGACCACTGGACTTGCCTCTACTCTGCCTGCCTGCCTGCCTGCCTGCCTAGATAGATGGATAGATAGATGGATAGGTGGAACTTGGGATGTGGACTCGTGCATTTTTACTCTTTCTTCATGGATTTCTCAACTGGATTGGAAACGGCGATGCGGACTTGAGCTGGACCTTACTTGGACCTGACGAACTGCAAAATCGACAACTTAAAACCTAAATCTGGATGGCAGATGAAACAAAAATTAAGACCTGGACTCTTGATGTTGGAAACTTTGGCTGGGCCTGCTGAAATTTTAGACGACTTGGACCTGACGAACTGGAAAATCTACAACTTGAAACCTAAATCTGGATGGCGGACGAAATTATAATCAAGACTTGGACTCTGGATGTTGAAAACTTTGGCTGGGCCTGCTAAAACTTTAGACGACTTGGACCTGACGAACTGGAAAATTTACAACTTGAAACCTGACGAACTGGAAAATCTACAATTTGAAACCTAAATCTGGATGGCGGATGAAACTAAAATCAAGACCTAGACTCTGGATGTTGGAAACTTTGGCTGGGCCTGCTGAAACTTTGAACCTCACTTGGCGCTTGAGAACTAAAAAATTTACAATTTGAAACCTAAATCTGGATGGCGGATGAAATTGAAATCAAGACTTGGACTCTGGATGTTTGGTTAAACTAAGAAATGGATAGTTTTATGGATTCAGATTGCTAGGACGTCTAAAATGGTTTTCATTTTCTCCCTTGCAGAATGTTTGCAATTGTTTACTGTCAATTCTGTGGCGCCATTATTGTTTTAAAAAGTTTGTGGAGCAAAATACCAGAGAAAAGTTATTTTAGCCGTAGCCTTATTGCAAGATGTCACAAAAATAATTTTAGCTAGCTGCAGTTTTGAGTTAAACGTAGAGGTAGATGAGTTGCAGATATAACAAGGTAGATGTAAAAACAAAACAGTATGTTAAAATTCAGGCGTTTCCGTTAGTGGTAAATTACAAAACTACAATGCACAAAGCTCAGGGACAAACAATAGAAATAAAATGTGTTTTTCTAAATACTCGGGAAATGTTTGCGTGTACAACATATGTAGCATTATCAAGATTTAAAAGCTTTGAAAAAGTTATGATTATAGATAAAGAAATTATTCAGGCTTCACGAATAACGACTATTCACCACCCAAGTGAGATGGCAGCTAGATGGAAAGAGGAAGACCGTTTAACAGAACTTAAGAAAAGAAGCCGCGACGCCTGTAAAGCTGATACACAGTCACAAGTTAAAAGATTTATGTAAATGTTTATTTTTAAAGTTGTTGTATTTTGTATATTATAATTTTTGTGACAACTTATCTACTAATACATATATAAAAACGATTTCATGTGAATTTGGCAGAATAATTACAAAAAGATAGTGTTAATAAACTATTGTATTTGTAAATTGTATTTCCAGTATATAATGTTCCTGAATAATTTAAACCATCTCACTTTAATTCTTAATTTGCTCAGTGGTAGTCGCAATTAAATAGTTCTTATTAAAATGGCAGACATAAGAAAATCGTATCTTAATTCTAGATTAAAAGGATCTTTTTCTGGCTTAAGTGGTTACATAAAAAACAATAAGAAGTTTCACGACAAAGCTGTAGTTGATAGCGAACTAAGCCAGCTGCGTTTATACAGCTTACATAGGCCCATACGAAAAATATTCAAACGTCGAAAAACTATAGTAAATATGACAGGAGAAATCTTTGCCGCGGATTTAAAACTTTTAGGGACTGATTTAAAAAATGCCAATTCAGGGTTTGCAAATATTCTCTTTTGTCTAGACGCATTTTCCAAAAAGCTCTTCTGCAGATTCATCAAAACAAAACAACCACAATCTATAATCAAAGCGTTTAAAAGCATTTTCCAAGAAGCTAAAATGACACCAATATATTTGTTTACAGACCAAGGTAGCCGTATCTGTAAAATCTTTTAAATACTTTTACATACAATTACAAATTTTGCATAAAGCATAGAGTTTTATGAGCTTTTATTATGATAAATGCAGAAACGGAGTTTCGAGCAGAGTCAGTGCGAATGTTCTTAAAATCTAAAGGAATCAAATACTATAATACTTATAGTGAGACAAAATCAAGTATGGTAGAAAGAGTAATACGGTTAGCTGCAAACACAATAACTAAACTAGTGTTTAACAACTACGTTAATCAGACGGTTTAATAGGTATAACAGAGATAATATAGGCAATGTGTTTTTATCTTTTTTAGAACCATCTTTGAGAAGGTAGCTAGGTACATGACTGAGAAGAACACGCTACGCATCATTGACATTTTTCCTGCTTTTGTAAAGGTATACAACAACACATTCCACTCAACAATCAAAATGGCGCCAAACAATGTGAATCGTTCAAACGAAAATGAGGTCTGGAGAACCATGTATTCAGATTTAATTGACAGTACCCAGAAGCAGACACCCAAGTACAAGCCAGGGGATTGTGTTCGAATAAGCCGTGTGAAACTTACGTTTGACAAAGGTCGTAAAACTATTATATATTGTTTTTAAATTAACCTATTTGTTACCTACAATGTTTCCAAGTATTAGCTATATATAGTCCAACGTTTCAAGTAAACATGTTATTATGTTTTTGACTGTTAAACAGGAAACAACCAGAATTTCTCGGAAGAATTGTTAAAGCAGTAAACGTCGAGACAATACCTATAACCTACTATCTGGAAGATTTAAATCACAACAGCATTACTGGAGGATTTTATAAGGAAAAACTTAGCCGAGCTTAGCGTTTCAAAATGGATTCAACGTTTTTTCCGTATCTTTGCAATGCTATCAAACAGCAAATCAACAACAAACGCAGAAGACTTGACAGGCATTGCTGTTCCACCTCAGACAGAGATCCTACAAGTACAGAAAATATATATATAACTGTTACCAGTGACCAGCAAAGCAGTATATATTCAGACAATAAACCATCAAACTTTATTGCTGTACTGCCTACACCACTTAACCTTCAAAACTATGATGTTTGATTACTAAGCTTGAAATACACTAGCAGCCCTCAGCCAACGCCACCTCAGCATGTACAGACAAGCCCAACGCGCAAAGTGCGCAGCACGGAAAGTGCTGACGCAGAGCCCCAGAAAAAATTGTTTCCTGATTACAAGCCAACTTTAAAGACATATCTCAACTTCCAGAAAGAAGAGACAATTCTACATGACTTTAGGAGTAGACCTAACACCAAGTTAAAAGCAAGTCAAGCAACAGTTCCGCTCAAAATTGAACAAAAAGCCCTCAGCCTAACCCCAGACCATATACATATGATCCTTGTAAATAAATCAAAATCAAATAGTGTCATTATTGAAATTCCTCCTTCTCTTTCAATGCTTTTCAAGCACAGCAGATCAAGATTCATGACCGGCAACCATTAACCGTACGAAAATACACATTAAGCAGACTTTGACATTATTCCAATTGGCGCAAACTTTAATTTTGAAGCTAAAACAATATTAAACATGGAAAACGTTATACAGTTATACCAAGGCTTCGAGACTACTCTAATTTTTAGAAAAGAAATTTCAGCAGGAGACTTATATTTTCGCAAATGTTTTAAGAGATTCAATTCTGAGATGAGTGATCCAGCAAATAATGACACAAAGTTAAAAATTGAATTTCCTTCAGATATAAGTAATAAAAAGTGCAAGCTAACATTTGAAGGTACTGACAACGAGTATGTTGTGTTACCTGAACCTATAGCACTGTGTCTGGGGTTGCAGCAACACGAAAAGTTTTATAATGGCGTATACGAATCCGAATTTGATTTTGACGAAGAAAAATACAAGGAAATTGTAGATTACGTGTACATGAACATACGCGTGTACAAGATTTATGCAAATTTTATTCCAATGAAGGAACCTGAAGAATTAGACTTGGATCATGTCTTATATGAAATAAATCGTATACTTTCTAAAACATTATGGAGTGATACAACCGTACAGTTTGAACACGCCGATGGGTACCTTAGCGTGCCTAACCTTGAAGAAAATATTACTGTACAACTTTCACCTCTTGTTAATAGGTTTTTTGGAATAGATGACAACTTTGTGTTTAAATCAGGTGATGTTGCCCAATTAAAACCTGAATTAGTTAAACAAGAGGAACAGCAAAAGGAAAACTAAGAATTTGAAGAAGATGTAGAGCCTGAACATACAGAACCAGCTAAACGTCTACTCGTGTTGTGCCATCTAATTGAGAACCAGCTTTACGCTTCACATACATTGCCATTACTGCGGTCAGTGGACATATCACACAAGTACAACGAAGAGACAGTGCAAAACTTTTTACCAATACTGTATCTACCATTAAAACCACAAGAACAGCAAGTTATACGAATAACACTTGTAAACGAATATCGTAACGTTGTCACGCTTGCTGAAAATTCACAGACTATTGTTGAATTACAATTTCGGCCCCGTAAAGTATAACAATGTTAACATTCAACTAGTAAACATACTCAACCTAAAGTGTGCAAGCTCAAAAACTGAACCAAAAATCGATTTGCTATTAAAGGGCCTCGTGTGTAAAAATCTGCTCATTAGTATTTTAACTTTCAAATAACAACAACATCAAAAAACTGATCTCAAGCTATACACTTTTAACATTTATAGAAAATGAATTATTTGCAAGGCATCGTGGGCTTTGCAATCTAACACGTATTGTGAAAATGCGGAAAATTGTGTGCAAAAATATTTATAAATCTGCAACCGGAGACGATTTAGAAGTAATTGACGAAGATTTGATTAAAGATAGCTTACTTGGCGAATACTGTACACTTGAACCTATTATTAAGGAGTCTTAAAAGGCAGCTTAATGGGAGCTGGAGAAGAAACAAGTATTGGTCTGGCTAGCACAGCCGACACTACGGCATCTAGTTGTTTGGGATTAGACGAAAACAAATATCTAGTTCCAATTAAATCCAGAAGGCCATCTAAAAGGCGACAAAGTACACACAAGTGTCGCATCACACATTGTCGTTCAACTTGCATTAGAAAAGTTAAACAACCAGCTGTAAAACGCAGGATGCCAGCCAATTAAACTGGAGGAAGGTTTGCGGTACGCAAACGAACACAGACTGGAGGCTCAAAGCGCAAGGTTGTGCGCAGGCGTTCTCAGATCGGGGGTCGCTTGAAAAAGAACCCAATTTCGCACAATAGAAAACAGAAATCAGGCAGAACATCCGCCCAGTCGGGGGCTGGAAGAAGACGCAAGGCATACAGACGTAAATAACATATATAGACTTGTATGTTACTCAACTCATCATTCACCATCTAGCCGACGACGAAGCAATACCACTGTAAATTTACCAGCTCTGAAAACAAAATATCATCATGGATACACAGGGGTTTTACGACGAACCTACTGTTCACGAGGGATCCCAGAAATGCATTCAAAGCAATCTTGTCCTGGATAAACTGCCGCCTACTAACGTCAGTGTTGCAGACGCTCCAGAATACTATCCATACTACCCTATACTTATCGTTAGATTAGAGTTGCACCAGGCAAACACACCAGTCAACAGTACCAGTTACACTCACCAGCCTAATGCACAAACCCAATGTACCAGCCAAATGCACCAGCCAAATGTACCAGCCAAATGCACCAGCCAAATGCATCAGCCAAATGCACCAACCAAATTCACAAGCCAAATGCACCAGCTAAATGCACCAGGGCTTATCAAGCTTCGCCATTTAAAATACACATGGAAACTTTTTACGAATTTCCATCACAAGTACGCGTACTACTTGCATATGTACGTTCACAGGGGAACCTGGTATAGTACTATCATAGCTATTAGATATCCCTAGTTGTAGAGCTGTCTATGTTTCCCATACACATAAGTGTGCCCAGAATTGTAACAAACTGCAGGTGGCGATACTTGTTCAAAGGATCACACACGCTCAGCCTGCCCATAGCATTCACACGGTGCAGATGGAGGTTTAAGATTAGTTAACAAATTATGGCACAAATGGCCCGATTAAACGACTCAAATGAGTTGAAACAGTTAAACAATCATATGGTCTTTGATTCAAAATGCATTTTTATATGATTATGAGCTCCTAGACTCGGTGGGAAAATAAAGAATAAAAGGTTTCGTGGTGTCTACTAAAGCAGCAAAATCACAGAAACCCTTGATTGGTTCGAGAATTTGTGTGTAATGCGGGATATATGAATCCAAATATGAAGGGGCCGGACACAAATGACGCCACCCATTATAGTGGGTGGATCCCAAAAAGCGTCCCATTTAACGCAATGTTAAAAGCGTCACCCATAGGGGTGGGTGGGTCCCAAAACTTGATGATGACGGGTGGCGTCATTTGTGTCCGGCCCCTTACGAGGCAACAAAAAGAGAGATTCATATTTCCTGCATTACACACAAATTCTCGAACAAATCAAGGGTTTCTGTGATTTTGCTGCTTTAGTAGACACCACGAAACCTTTTATTCTTTATTTTCCCACCGAGTCTAGGAGCTCATAATCATATAAAAATGCATTTTGAATCAAAGACCATATAATTGTTTAACTGTTTCAACTCATTTGAGTCGTTTAATCGGGCCATTTGTGCCATAATTTGTTAACTAATCTTAAACCTCCATCTGCACCGTGTGAATGCTATGGGCAGGCTGAGCGTGTGTGATCCTTTGAACAAGTATCGCCACCTGCAATTTGTTACAATTCTGGGCACACACAGCATTATGCCGTTGAAACGACTAGTACTATTTAAAGGCTATGGTACTATTGGGTCTGGGAATGTAATAAATGGGTTATAGATGGTGACGGATCGCCCATAAATGACGTCCTTCACATTTTACAGTTTTGAGTACCCCCAATTTCAACCTTTTCTTCAACCTATTTTAACTACATTTCATGGACTTACCTATATATGTTATAGGTATTCAGGGATCGTCTATAATGACGTCCTTAAAAAAACATAGTTTTTAGTACTCCCAGTTCCAACACTAAAATTATTCCCAACCTATTTTAACTGCATATCATAGACTTACCTATATATGTTTTAGATATTCAGGGATCGTCCTTAATGACGTCCTTCAATTATCATAGTTTTTAGTACTCCCAGTTTTAACTTTAAAAATTTTTCCAACCTATTTTAACTACATGTCACGGACTTACCTATATGATAATATTAATAATTTATTCATTGGGTCTATTAACCGAAAGTTCATACAGCCAGACTCAAGCAGTCACTGTGGGTGAGGAAATAGAATGCTACCGCGTTAGATCGTCTCAGTCTTTGTACCCTTTCCCCTATCCCCGTCCCCTCCTCCGCAGTAAAATAGTGCCATTCTCTAGGTTCCCTACAGTAAGTAGTGGTCACTAAGAAGGAGAATGGGCTTTAATCAACAATCCAGTGACGTTTACCGTACAGCACTGAGCCGTAAACGATTAGCAGTGGCCGAGGATCGGAGCTAGGTCTGATGCTGTATTTTAGAAAAAAATGTATGTGGTCAATTCGGCGTGACGACCTCTGACCCTTCCCTCGTCAGAAATTACCTGAGGTCTATAAAAATATCAAAGACAGAATTTGAATCCATCGTATGTCCTTTGACAAAATTGCATCAACAATAGGCTTTTAAATTAATTTTAAAAATGTTAGTGTAGAAATTCCAGACAAAGGTGTGAAGTAGCACACTAATAATAATAATAATTTACACGTTTACAATATTTTACTAATAAGTCAAACAGCTAGTATAAGATCATTTAATTTACCTCTGAGAATATAAAACTCAACCAGATGAATTAAAGTTATGAATATTCGCGGCGTTGCTTTAACTATTGCTGGACTTCAAATATGATGTCATAGTGGGGTATCATAGGCTCCTAAAGTCTTCTATGACATAAAAAGACAGGGGTGTCATACGGTCCTAAAAAGTGTCAAATTTCGATGATATTATTAATGGACGGCCCCAAAGGCTGGTCTAATTTTTTACCAAATGTAACGCACTTAAAAATAAACTGCAAATATTCTTCTAGCTTTAAGAACCGAAACTGCATCTGGACTGCATTTCCAAAACTAAAGAAATTTGAAATTTTTGGTTTAAAATTTAGAGGGGATACAACTGTGATGGACACGTTTTTCACAGGAATTTCGCACGAAATATGTGCAACACTTAAGAAGGAAGGTGCAACTTTAACTAAATTAAGATCGGACCCTGCGCATGTTATTAAACGGATTCAGCCATACATTGGGGATTGTGAGAGTAAGTGTATTTTTTGCAATTTAATTTTGAAACAAATAATAATGTTGCATTTCTACGTAGTATAATTATATGACCAAGGGAAAGTGTTTAACAAGTAACAAGCAAATTAATTGGTCATGTATTTAATGCTATTCCAGATTTACAACAATTCAAAATCAACTTTGCAAACACAATACACTGGAAGTTTGTTTCTGATGTAACAGCTGCTCACGGATTCCAGGAAGTATTTCACCGGACAAAAATCGTGTTTTCCTTCTAGTCAATTTATTTAAGCGCAGAAGGTGTCGAAGGTGATTTCTTAGATTACAATCCCGTTGATTTAACTATTCGTAATACCAAAAAGTTATTTAACTAACGGCATTATAGTCTGTTTTCCAGTTGTTTCAAGATATAATTAATTGCTTAGTTTCCCATATTAATAATGTATATTAATTATATTTAAACTGTATATGATTTCAGACACACATCAACAGTTGTCCCCAGTTGCCAGTTGCTGCCTACGTAGACATTCGTATAAATAAGTAAATTACTTTCGTACGAGCTGCTGTTTTCTTAAAAAAACGTTGGCTGCTGACAGGGAAATTGAATTTAAACTTAAAACAACTACAAGAGTATCGCAGCTGTACATATTTTGTAGGTTTTAATTTACATTCAGGATTGTGTACCTAATTATACAATACATACCTTGCGACATGCATTGAAATTTGGTAACCTGTACATATTTTCATATTTAATATTTTTAATAATTTAATAACTAATTCGTCTTTTTCAATTCGGCTTTAGCTTCTACAAAATTGCATTTGTTAAACTGTTGCAAACACATTGGCATGCGTAAAATATTAAAAATAAGACTTCCAAAAGTAATAAAAAGAAATAATGATACAGAAATCTCCGAGTCGAATGCAGAGTTTTTTTTCCCTCGCTGACCTTTGCATGTTGTAAACTAGAATGCTCTGATGTTTGTAGGATATTTATAGGAAATCAAAATGACATAATCACATCTAAAAGGATGAAAGTTTGAAGAATAAACTTTCCCCTTAATTTTCCTGGGCAGGTAGTTACAAATTATAAATTCATGCATCAGTCTACTGCAAGGCATTCGGAAAAATCAGTGCTCACATTACAACGTGATTTGAGCATAGGTTGGTAAATAGTGCTAAATAAATGTTGCAAAAATTACATTAATATAAAATTGAAATTAAATGGAAGTTTTTAATGAACAAATCTATACACTTACGTTAGTTGATCCTACATAACTAATTATTAGTCGTAACAAAATTATTGTAGGTGTCGAAAAATATTAACTCTCAATAATGTCACAATCTAGATAATTATTTTAACACAAATTGGGGAAAAGAAGCATTTTAGTTATATTTTTAAGAACCACTATATAAATTTAAAAAAATATTTTTACAGTAAGGAACACTTTAGACATATTTTAAGAACACATTTCAGTGACTGGGAGGAATACTTCCGGGAGAAAATGTCCAGGCGGAAAATATCCTACATCCACTGTTGAAGTCAATAGTAAATCCAGATACGAGTGTGACAGATGTAGTACTTAATTAGGATAATTATGTGATATAAACAACGCATTAATATAAATATTTCATGCTAAAATCCAAGCCAACATCAGTCTTTGTTTCCTCCACAATTTGAACATACGGTTTAATAGATGCAAAACACCGTTCATAATTGGCGTTGTTCTCCTCTAAATCTTGAGCCTTTTCTGAAAGCACATAGATAATATTTTATTAAACCTTAAATTAAATTAATATTATTAATTAATATTATAAATTTAATTTACAAATTATAAATTTTACAAAATAACGATACTAAATGTAATAAAAAGCAAACAATATTTAAATATATTACTCCAGCCTCGGTAGCTGTTGTAAGACTGGTTCTTTGTATCGCATGCCAAAATAAATTTGGTATTTGGGGGAATTTGTATATTGCTATAGTGCTAATGTACTAAAGGGGTGCTAAAGTTTGTGCAATGTTGCCGTTCGTGCTAACTTTTTTCCAAACCCAAGGATTTCACTCTACTTGGTGCTAACTTTTTAATCACGGCCTAAATATTTTATTTGACAAATAACTCCTGTTTGTGCTAACTTTTTCCGACCTGCTAACTTCTCAATAGTTCATTTAAGTTCTTTAATGTTTTTTTGACGATACAAATATGCAATAATGAATTTTTAGTGAAATTGTCTAACCAGCGGGCTGAAATTACTACAAACAGAGGATAATATGGCAATAATAGCAAGTAACTACATATCCTGGATGTCAAAAGTAAAGTCGAGATAGCTAGCTAGGGCTGTGCAAACTAGTGCCGTAATATTGTAAAACTATTGTAAGAAAAATAATAGATAGTTTGCGCAGTTCACGTAAAACGCTATACGCTATACGTAAAAATTATTTTTACGTAAGCTCCTCCCATTTTACGCAAAACTCAAGTTTTACGTAAACATTTGAAATTACGTAACGCTATATTTTACGGTAGCGTTTACGTAATTATAGCGTAAACAAGATATCACGTTAGCGTAAAAATTTGAATTTACGCGGATTTACTGACAGCCCTGATGGCCCAGTGGTTAGCGAAGCGAAATATCCAAGGATTCTGGACATGCCTGTCCATCAAGGTCGCGGGTTCAATCCTTACTAGGGGCGAATGACTTTTATGTGAAAGTTGATCGTATACGACATGTGTGGTGAACCAACGTCCCAGATACACATCCCACGCCAACTTACACCTTATTTCGATATAATAAAATTATTTTCAAAAAACAATTTTTTAAATCCAAGAATTTTATCCGTAATTGTCAGATGTTATCAACTGGAAATTTGTAGCGTCATGGCGGAAATAGTTTACTAAATGAAATAATCGATGTAAATACATATCATTTTGTTAGTATATGTGGTGCTTTCGATAAAAACGAGAAGAAAAACAAGCTTATAATCTATTTTTGAAAATTACTGAATATAACGTGTAATATTTTTGCGTTGTATTATTAAAGTGCGCAAACTGTGCAACGTTATTTTGTCCGTAATTTTTGAATAACGTAAAAATTAAATTTTGCGTTTTACGTATAGCGTGGAAGTATTTTACGTCGAACTGCGCAAAGTGTCTAATGTACTGTATTGTAAATACAATACAATATAAAGTAGTAATTTTAAATTACAATACAATTACATTTCGTAGTTTTGGAACCATATAACTGACCCTTAATTAGGATTAAATTACTGACTTGATATTTACCGTGATAACTACTATGTTGATACACGATTTTAGCGTAAAACAAAGGCTCAGACCACACTGCAGAAAATAAATTTGATATTGTATTAAATTGTAATTGTATTTACAATTCCAATTGTAAATGTAATTCTATAAAAATACAATTACAATTTACAATATTAAGACACTAGTCCAAACCCTGCCCAACAAGCTATCTCAACTTTTGGCATCGAGAATATAATATGTACAATCAGCAATCAAATATGCTAAATGTAGTATGCTGTACGTGTTGTAATTTTTTGCTTTGTGATTGTTCTGTCACATTCAAAATCATACACTACTATTTGATTGGGCTGTTCCTCGGTAAGTCATGCCCAGGCCGGTAAGTCATGCCCCATTTCACTTCGGTAAGTCATGCCCCACTTCGGTAAGTCATGCCCTACTTCGGTAAGTCATGCCCAGGTGTTCAGTATTGCAAAATGAGATTTATTAGGGGTTTTATTGACAGTTGCCAATTTTAGAGTACATACAGATAATTAGCACAAAGTAATTATTGTTATTGACATTATATTATAGTATAATATATAATTTAATAATATTTAATAATAATAATACTTTAAATATTATTAATGAACATTTTTCAAAAAATAGGGGGGGTAGGAAAAACTGACTGAAAACGGTTAGGTTATATTTTTCCCTCGGCCGCCGAAGGCGGCCCCGCCAAAGGCGGGAGGGTTGGAAAAAAATAATTATCGCTAAATGTGGAGTACGAAATAATTATCACTATCTTAAATGGGTGGGGATAATTAGCACTCGTTTGTAGTTTGTAGAGGTGGGGCTAATTAGCACTAACTTTTAGAGATAAAGACATTCAGCACTAACTGTAGGGTAAAAAAATTTGCACTAGCTTTTGGGGGTGGAGATAATTAGCACTAAATGTGGGGTAAGAAATAATTACGACGAAGTTTTAGGAGTGGGGTTCTTTAGCACTAACCTGTGGGATAAGTATTAATTGCAACCAGCTCGGCGGGTAGGAGATACTTAGCACTAACTAAAAGCAAGGAGATACTTGGCACTAACTGACAGCAAGGAGATAATTAGCACTAACTAACGGGTACGAGATAATTGGCACTAACTAACGGGTAGGAGAAAATTAGATCTAACTGACGGGAAGGAGCAAATTAGCTCTAACTGACTGGTAGGAGATAATTAGCACTAAGTACTGACGGGTAGGACGAGATTAGCACGAACTAACGTGTAGGAGATAATTAGCACTAACTAACTGGTAGGAGATAATCAGCACTGACTGACAGGTAGGAGAAAATTAGCACTAACTGACCGGTAGGAGATAATTAGCACTAACTAACGTGTAGGAGATAATTAGCACTAACTAACTGGTAGGAGATAATCAGCACTAACTGACCGGTAGGAGATAATTAGCACTAACTAACAGGTAGGAGATAATTATCACTAAGTACTGACGCGTAGGAGGAAATTAGCACTAACTCACAGGTAGGAGATAATTAGCACGAAGTACTGACGGGTAGGAGGAAATTAGCACTAACTGACGTGTAGGAGATAATTAGCACTAACTAACCGGTAGGAGATAATTAGCACTAAGTACTGACGGGTAGGAGGAGATTAGCACTAACTAACGTGTAGGAGATAATTAGCACTAACTGACGTGTAAGAGATAATTAGCACTAACTAACGTGTAGGAGGTAATTAGCACTAACTGACGTGTGAGAGATAATTAGCACTTAGTACTGACGGGTAGGAGAAAATTAGCACTAACATCAGGGTGGGAATTAGCACTAACTGGGTGTAGGATATAATTTACACTAATTATGAGGGTTGGAATTAGCACTAACTGTGGGTAGGATATAATTTCCATTAACTGTGAGGGTGGGATAAAATTTGCGCTAATACCGGGTTGAAGATAATTATGTCACATGTGAATTAAAGAGTTGAAATAAGTTAGCACTTTAGCAGATTGTTGTTATTTTTGTAGTTTATTTAGTCTGATGTACGCAACGTATTCCGAGTCAAAGTTTTACGATTTAGCGCCAAACGAATCATTTGAAGTCAATAGCACATTCGGCAACAAGGCTGATAAAATTAGTACTTTAGCAGACCTTAGCACTTTAGCATTTTACAAATATCCGGTATTTGGCATTTGTAAAAACGCGTACAGTCCGGTCACATAAGATGCGAATTGGGTCAAAGTTCCCGTACAAAAGGATAATTTGAATTCCTTTAAATCTGCAGAAACATAAATCATTTTATTTGTTTAACTAAATTATTTTGATATTTACTCAACCGTGTTAAAATGTAATTATAGAATATGAGATACAAACTAAATTTAAATAAATCGGAAATCGTACGCTTTAAATCACAGACGGAAGGAGATGTTCGAAGAAACTCCTATGTTTCTTTGTTATCCATATAATATGTGCTGCGGAAACCCTGTTTTCTGTAATTTTCTACACAATTCCAAATGAAACCCAGTAAAGAAGGCGTCGACCCTGCAGGTCATGTCTTTACCAAATTCTTGAAGTGAAATATCCCAAATATGAATATTTTCTACCTGAGGACACATGACCCACAATGAGCTTCCCATTTTGTCGTCACTAGTCTCATAACTCCAAGTTGTTGTTAGTACCCGAACGTTCGAGAATCCTTGGGACATTAATTTTGCGTCAGACACCGTAGGCCAGTTGGCAACTATCACTTCTACAATCTCTACACTTTCAAAAATTTGGCCACTGACAGTGTCGCCTTCCTTAGACTTGAATTCGAAAAAACGCCCAAAACCGTTGTCTATGCACTTGTCCTCAAATCGTAGGCTAACTTTGTGCAAACTTGGAAAATACATTTTAGGGGAGATGTCTTCTTCTAAAAAAAACATTGGTTTCATGTGATATTCTACTTCAACCAGGTCCACGTCCGTAGCTTTGCCCCACAAAGTAATGTGTTTTAACTTTTTCATTGGCGGGATTTTTAAAATCAGATCCTCTTCAAATGGATTAATGAATAGATGCAATTTTGTTAATGTTTCTTTAGATGACTCAAGCAGTGCATTAATTAAAGGTAGGGCTTCCTCGACCAACTCCAATTTTTCATCATCCAGCTGCAACGATAATTTTGATAGTTTGGGGTGCAATGCAGCAAATTTCTTCATGGGGGAGAGAGAATTTTCCAATGTATTTGTTAATTGAAAACAGTCCCACACAAAGCTGGTTATTAGATGACTCTTTTCTTGTTTTAAAACCAGTGGTAAAGTGCCAGGCGTTACATTTCTGATACAAGTTAGCTTGGAAGGGGCAGAGAGCAGCTGACTCACCAATTGGAAATAGGTTTTACTATCGCCATCAAAGCAACTGCTCAAAATTAAAGATTTGAATGGAAGAACTTGAGCATCCCATTTCAAAGCAAGATTTTCAGTAGTATTATTTTCGTTTTCTTCAGGCGATAATGACACTAGATCTAATTTTCTTAAATCGAGGCATTGCACTTTAGGTGCATACAAAAGGATGATATCTTGTACGGTTTTGTTAGACATGCATCCATGTGGACGAAAAGTTGTGATCTTTTCCCCGTGAAGTTTAAAAAGGTTTTGTAAATCTGGGAATTTGGAGTAGTTGGTGTAATATAATTTACTGGAGTGAAGAATAAAATGAGTCGTTGGGAATTTTGGAGAATTTGAAAGTAGAGTTGTCAGATTACAGAGGTGATTTACATTTTCTCTCTTGTCTGTCCCATATTTCCAAACAGGTAATTTACATGCGACTGAACTATTCCATGAAATATCGTTGTCCTGATCATGGTCAGCCACATCGTCAAAGGACACAGAGGCTTTCACCTCCAAAGCAACATAACATGATTCTTTTCGAAGAAGTGTGACCGTCGCCGCATCCCGCCAACTCTTATTCACGAACCTAAAGTTTAGCAAGTCCCTCGTGGAAAAGCAACTATGACTAAAAATAGTTGATAGTTCCTATTAAAAAATAAAAAATGTAACACGACCTTTATTAACGAATGACTTTTCCTACTAGAATTCCGGACAATAAATAACTCTTCTTTTTATTGTTTAATTGATTTTAAATTAACCATTTTGACCAAGGTGTTACTGTTAGTGTATAATGTTTACTATGTACTTTTTAAAAATTTAAAAGTTAATACAATGCTTACATCTTCACACAGTTTATCCGCTGGACTAATTTGCGTAGGGTCACTGTCACTAGCAACTTGAGGTGGTGGTGGTGTTGTCTCGCTTTTCGTTTTCTTATTTTTGTGTTCACTCAGCTCAGCTGCAATTATCGAATCCATATTAACGTCACGTTCAGGTCCAAAAAAAAGGATTGTACGGTGACAATTGCTCGAATTTTCCTGCAAACAAGAATACATTAAAAATTAAAAGCAATACCACAGCGCAAGGTTGAAGTTGAAAGTAGGCAAATTCTTCCCATGAACAATAACCGCGTAGAGAAATTAATTGACACTACACTAATTAAATAAATATTGGACTGAGTCTGAGTATTGCAAGTCACAAGTAGCAACCTGAGAAATATTTTCTTTCAAAATTCTAATGCAATTAGAGTTTACAAAATGGAAAAACAAAGTTGTTGTTTTTATTCACAAGTTTTTATTGACAATCAACAAACCTGACTTTTAATAATATAATAAATCATTAACCGATTTACCGTAAATAATTGTCGCATCCCCACCTATGACCGAACACTTTATTAAATATCCCTTACTAACAGTTTAACAACCCATCCTTTAAACTTGTCAAGTTAATTTGTAAATGAGTTTGGTTCTTTTTTTTAATTCATACTTTCAAACTTTTAACTTTCAACTTTGAATCACCAGTTAATGGTAATTTGTTACATTCTAGGGTGTATTGATAGAACAAACACACAATAATGTCTTGGAAAATTTGTCATTTGGACTTTCCAAGATTTCAGTAAATTATGTAGCAGTATAATTTTAATGTTGAATACTTTAATTAATATTACAGACAGGGAAGAATAGCGTTGTGTATATTGTTAATTTAATACGATGTCTAGGCAACTGACGATGAGTTTACTGTCAATTGAATACGTTGATTGTTGATAGAGTCGCGAGTGTTACATGCAAATTGCAGCTGCTGATAGTTAAAGTTGATAGTAAAACTTGACAGCCAGCTATCCGTGGACCGACGACAGTACGGATAGCAGCCGATCCATAAGAAATTTCACCTCCTCAAAAGCCGAGTAACTCGGCTTCCCTTTTCCTTCCATTAACTCCGTGTTCTAATAACCAATCAGTTTCAAACTTGACTTATAAGATAGCCAATGTTTCAAGCTTCAAAACAAGACCTTAACATTAACTGTTTACACTAACTATATAAATACAATTAAATAGGAAAGAACGTAAAAACAAATAGTGAGCGCAGCCAGGAAAAAAAGAACAGACCAGGAACAGAGGAGGCGGGCACGAAGGTTTTCCCTCTCAAAAGTGGGATGTTACAGAAGTTGAGTGGGTGAAATGTCATGCGTGCAGCTCAAGCAGAAGCAACAAACGTAGAAAACAGAAGGAACAACCAACATACAGCACCTTTTACAATCTAAGCATTGGGAGGGATGGTCCATAAATGATGTCATCAAAGACATGCCTTTTTCTCATCCACCCACCCTAACAATAGAATGACAACGTTTTGAACATTAGCTTAAATTGAGAGGTTTTTCAGACCCACCCATCTAGCGGGTGACATCATTCATGGACTATGCCTAACAGGCCACACATCCGCATGCGTAAAGGAGGTAGTAGACTAGCAGCAGTTTGATGTGGCATGAAAACATGTGACCGCTTGTTTTTGAACTTCTCAGTAATAAAGAAGCCTTGTGTATAGTTAGTAACCATTTTTACTGCTCCGTTCATTATAATAGTGTCTATTCTGGACTTCACAATGGATCAGTACACAGAAAATGATGTAGCTTCTGATTTTGAAGCGATAAAAAATTTAAACTGTAATATAACGCAATCAGTGTTACTCAAAACATTTCAATTAAAATGTATCGCCGCAACTCTTAATAAAAAAGATATAATTTGTGTTTTGCCAACCGGTGGTGGTAAAACATTTTGCATGATAATGCCAACTATAATACAACACTTAAGAAATGTGAGATAGATATACTTCCGGAATATAACTATATACTTATATATATTCAATATGAAGTTAGCATTTGTCAATCTAACAGTAAATTTTGGTCATGTAACCGTTTCAGAAACACTCAAGCCAAGTGACAATTATTATTTCACCATTAGAAGCACTCATGGCTGATATGGAAAACACCATCGCAAAGCTCAAATATTTTGTGAAATGCTATAACCAAAACGACGTCATTAAAGAAAGCTTTATCAAAGGTAAACTAAGCGAAAAAAGAAATCATAGACTCACATAGTGGTCATCAGAGCCTCACGCAAAATTCATAGAAGCCTCACATTGTATTCATAGAAGCCTCTCAAAGTAGTCATCATAGCCTCACATTGTATTCATAGAACCTCACAAAGTAGTCCTGACAGCATTCAAAAGTATTCTTCAGAGCCTCACATTAATGTCTTAGAAGCCTCACACTAAAGTCATAGAAGCCTCACACTGTAGTCCTGACAGCATTCATCAGAGCCTCACATTAAAGTCATAGAAGCCTCACACTGTCGTCCTGACAGCATTCAAAAGTATTCTTCAGAGCCTCACATTAATTTCATAGGAGCCTCACACTGTAGTCCTGACAGCATTCATAAGTATTCATCAGAGCCTCACATTAAAGTCATAGAAGCCTCACAATGTAGTCCTGACAGCATTCAAAAGTATTCTTCAGAGCCCCACATTAATTTCATAGGAGCCTCACACTGTAGTCCTGACAGCATTCATAAGTATTCATCAGAGCCTCACATTAAAGTCATAAAAGCATCACAATGTAGTCCTGACAGCATTCAAAAGTATTCTTCAGAGCCTCACATTAATGTCATCGAAGCCTCACACTGTAGTCCTGACAGCATTCATAAGTATTCATTAAAGCCTCACATTAAAGTCATAGAAGCCTCACAATGTAGTTCTGACAGCATTCAAAAGTATTCTTCAGAGCCTCACATTAATGTCATGGATGCCTCACACTGTAGTCCTGACAGCATTCAAAAGTATTCATCAGAGCCTCACATTAAAGTCATAGAAGCCTCACACCGTAGTCCTGACAGCATTCAAAAGTATTCATCAGAGCCTCACATTAAAGTCATAGAAGCCTTACACTGTAGTCCTGACAGCATTCAAATGTATTCATCAGAGCCTCACATTAAAGTCATAGAAGCCTCACACTTTATTCCTGACAGCATTCAAAAGTATTCATCAGAGCCTTACATTAAAGTCCTAATGTGAGTTTAAAGTCTTTAAAGTTTTAAACAGCGTTAAAATATTTGAATTTTGTGTTGACAGAAGTATCATCGTTTCCTAAACAAGGGCCATTATTTGTTTTGATGTCGCCAGAAGCCATTTTAGGGGTACTGCAGCGTGATAAATTTTTTGAAGAAGTTAATCCGTACTCAGTGTGTATTGATGAAGGCCACTGCGTTGTTCAATGGTAAATTATAGCAAAACAACTTTTATGACTTGTTAATTTTTGTTCGTGTTTTAAAATTGTGAATTTATTAGGGGTGAAAAACAAAAAAATGGAGAGCCGGCTTTTCGAAAAAAATATAGCGAGTTACATTCAATTAGATGTCACACAAAGGCAATGTTTGGAGTGTACACAGCTACCATGACGGATAAAATGATGAATGAAATTTCTAAAAAAGTGGGATTGGTCCCATCTAGACTCACCAAAGTGGTCGAAATACCCGATAGGTATTTAATACACTACATACGGATTTAATTTTGTTTACAAATTTCAAAAATATAATATATGCATTTTGAATTTGCAGGTCGAACCTATTTTTGGAGATATGCGATTACGATAATGGACTTGATGCGCTAAATTTCTTAGTAAACGAAATAAAATTAAAAAATATATTAACCCCAAAGACAATAATATTTGTTAATAAAGCAACCGATGCAGATGCTGTATTCTATTGGCTTCGAAAAAAACTAGAAAAGAAGATCATGTTTGTAACTAATGTTGGCAAATCAGAACGACTCATTGGCATGTACACAGCACCTTCTGCTACAGAAACTAAAAAGCTAATTGGATTAAAATTTGCTGACCCAACAAGTGCTTTAAGAGTTCTGGTTGCTACAATTGCATTCGGTATGGGTATCGATATTCCGTGCATAAGACTCGTCATTATATGGGGACTTCCACTTGATGCAGTTACACTTTGGCAGGAGATCGGGAGATGTAGCAGAGACGGACAGCCAGGAAGAATAAAAATTTACCCAAAAACTTCCAATTTTCATATTCGCCTCCAGTCGGATTTTGCCTTACAAGTCAACGAATGTATTCGACATGAAATCTTAAAACATTTTGCAAGCTACTCTCGAAGTAATTTTAATATAGACAGTTGTAATCAAGGTTGTAATCATTGTGAATGTATTAATTGCCTATGTTGCTCAGTGTGTCGCTTACTATGTAAGTGCAATGCTGAAACTGCAAAATAGCAAACATAACATAAACCACAATATGTATTTAAATGTTTAGCGCCTTATTTTATATGCCTTTATTTTACTTCATTGTATCATTACATTACTTTTGCATTACTTACACTAGTTTAGTTGCTTTACAAACATTTACAATGTAATACCATATACACAAGGTCACTGTTATATAAGATTAACAATCAAATTAAAAAAGGTTGTTTAAATTACCAATGTCCAACATTTAAAATTACGAAATTATTTACAAACTATTTGCTTCCAATAAGCTTTCATCTGCACAGTCATGTACTTCATCTATTTCGGAGCATAATGTTTGAATTTTAGTGTGATACTTGGCTTTATCAGTTATATAAACGTGATTAAAATTAAAATTTTCAAACCCATCATGGTGCCGTGCTCCTTTATATGCAAACAAATTTTCGCGCTGAATAATTTCTACACATGTTTGAACATCCTGTTTCCACTTCTTAGTTTTACTACCCGCACTGTTTTGATTTTCACTTCTAAGCTCTTTTGTAACATTTTTCGAAATTTCGCTTATAATGCCAATAGCTTGACTGCGTTTTGTTAAATTTGTCTCAGTCACGCCACGTGAAGTGCAGCAATAGTCTTTAACTACTTTGTTTACAAACTCATTGTATAGATCCAACTCAATATTTCTAGATCTTTCGCCTATAACGTTTACCGTTGAGTTCCATTTAAGGTCATTTCGAACAACGTATGAAGGATGATAAGACATGTTGTACAACATGTTGACAGTGATTTTGCTGTAAATAAAATGCCTTTTATTGAAATACTGAATAAGATTAAATTTAGTATGTGCTTCAAGCCTGTTGCCATCGTTTTCACGTACAGAATCTTTAATTCCTTCGTTCATGAGACCAGAAAATATTACTGCCTTTGAGTACAACAGTTTCTTGTCAAGCCCATACTTCCTACAGATGGAAGAACAATACCATTTTTTTCTTTTTTTGAACGCCTTTTTGATAGACTTTTGTGTGCACTCATCATCAGATAATTCAGAATTGCTATCGTCGTCGCTCCCTGTTACACCTTTAAAGGTGATACACTTTGTATGATACCATTTCTTAAATGTGCACTCTCGATTTTCACATGCAATCCATTTAACAGATTCGTCATCAGAGTCGTATTGTGTATTACATACACAGTACCTTTCTTGTAATGAAGCAGTTTGAATGTTGTGCCAAGAAAATTGAAGAATTTGGTTTGCTAACTTATCTAATACTAGTAGCATTTCTTTTTTGTCGTTAACTTTGACATTACTGGGTATTTCAGTGATACTTTTAATTTTTAATACATCGCACGCATATGCAGCAACGTAAGAATTCCAGACTAACTGAAAGAATCGAAATGTTTCGTTAAATTTATGTTTGACGTCAATTGATGACTGGTTGTAATTAAGCTTTGACCTAAAATACGGCAATGTTCCTGGGCTGACACTGAGCTGTGGATCTTTTAAAAGCGCTTTAACGTCGTCTTGGAAAATCAAACAGCGCTTATGCCAGTGTCCAATTCCAGGAACCAGAGACTTCAACTGGTCAGTTTCATTAAAAGACACAGCACGGTGTTTTGCAGCTGCTTGTATGCGATTTGCAGTCAGGCCATCGCCCCAAGCTACTAAATTCATAAGTTTGTTTTCTGAACGTTCTGGGCAATATTTTTGCAAATCTTCCAGTATTCGAACCATTCCATCTGTTTTGTTTTCGTCATGCAACAACACTCCAAGGTTAACACAATCAGATTTGGCAGCTGATTCTTTTGTAAAAGGGTTAGCTAATTTTTGAATATTATTGTCAAATCTAAACATCTTAAACATCTCTAAATTATTGCAAAGGCAGCGTTTAATAAGCATAAGGTGCTCGTTTTGAATAAGACTAACATCTTCAGATTGTAAAAAAAACGTGTCTGGTGATACACTGCTTGCTTGTACCTGAACTGCATAACTTGTTAGGTTTGAAATGCTAACAGGAATTCGACTAAAAACACAAAGCACGCTAACAATATTTATTTGTTTAAACGAAACTGATGAGCAAATGTCACGTGGGTTCACTGATTTATTTAAGTTGTCAAAGACTAATGCAGCACTGTAATATGATTCCTGTCTGTCGAACTTCAATTTTTTTTTAGCGCACACGGCCGAATGGATGTTCTGATTCACCAAGAGGTCTTCAGTTTTCTGAAGTAATAAGATATAAAACGCCACGCATTAGTTTTTTAACTTTGAAACTCAAATATAATGATGCAACGAGAATTTGTTGCTTTCTAATTAGAAACAGTGCGTATTAAAATTGTGAAACAATGTATAATTTTACATTTTACCTTCTTGAAGTCTAATACTTTTTTGTTATAGTCACCCCGCAAAGTATCCAACAACACATTTACAGCTTTATAAGAAGCTGATAACCCAAAGTTATTAAACGTCCGAAAAACTTCTTGAGTAGCTTTAGATCGCAGTAACATGAATGACATGAATTTTTGAAACTTGTTACAAAATCTGTTTCTTGCATTTGCAATTATGCATATCGCGGCAAATGCTTGTGAAGTCAGCTTCTGAGATCTTTGAATTCCGCACATTCCTCGAATACAAGCTAATACGTTTGGAGCATAACAGGCCAGCTCAAGCTCTACAGACTCTGGCGAAGGAACGTCGTCTGCATGAGTGACAGGTGCAGCAAGACTTGTTTTTTGAACAAATAGAGTCATTTCTTTGTTGCAGGTAAACTTCGATGCATTAGCAAATATTTTTCTGCCTCGAACTGTGCGCTGTCCTTTTTTAATTTTTGATGACAGGGGAGTTGTAGCAATACGCGCATCAGGAAAACGCTGAAGCCTTGTTGGTGTAACTGGAGCAACCAGTCTTAGGCACACATTTGCGTCAGCTAACTGAAATCAAAGTTTAATTACATTTAATACCAATTATTATTGAACCCCTGATGCTACTGAAAAATAAATTCGCACGTGTTTACCTGCTTGAACTTGCAGTCAATGTAACACCCCGGTTGCGCTTTCACACGAAAAGCCTTTTTAGCATTATAAAATTTACCAAGCAAGCCTGCACATGAGCGGCATAAGATTCTTTTTTCGGCAGGCTTTACTTTTATAGGTGTATACTGCCCAACACTAGAACACGTCACATATTTTAAAGCTTCAAGAATACTCACCGCACTTGCATTAGGGCACGCAGCAGAAAAAAAAATTGCCCTCGGAGCAACAGAGTTGCAGTTGTTGCACGACGAACCCATACCAATCAAATGACTCTTATATTGTAAAACCTGTGCTATTTATACTTCCATGTTAGCTTTCACAAGTCTAGTAGTAGAAGCAAAACTTCTTCAAAGCTTTTAGTGTATGAGGCTTCGACTGGATCTATATGAGGCTAATGCAAATCTTTTCCAGAGCTCTAAGTATATGAGGCTTCGACTGGATCTATATGAGGCTAATGCAAATCTTTTCCAGAGCTCTAAGTATATGAGGCTTCGACTGGATCTATATGAGGCTAATGCAAATCTTTTCCAGAGCTCTAAGTATATGAGGCTTCGACTGGATCTATATGAGGCTAATGCAAATCTTTTCCAGAGCTCTAAGTATATGAGGCTTCGACTGGATCTATATGAGGCTAATGCAAATCTTTTCCAGAGCTCTAAGTATATGAGGCTTCGACTGGATCTATATGAGGCTAATGCAAATCTTTTCCAGAGCTCTAAGTATATGAGGCTTCGACTGGATCTATATGAGGCTAATGCAAATCTTTTCCAGAGCTCTAAGTATATGAGGCTTCGACTGGATCTATATGAGGCTAATGCAAATCTTTTCCAGAGCTCTAAGTATATGAGGCTTCGACTGGATCTATATGAGGCTAATGCAAATCTTTTCCAGAGCTCTAAGTATATGAGGCTTCGACTGGATCTATATGAGGCTAATGCAAATCTTTTCCAGAGCTCTAAGTATATGAGGCTTCGACTGGATCTATATGAGGCTAATGCAAATCTTTTCCAGAGCTCTAAGTATATGAGGCTTCGACTGGATCTATATGAGGCTAATGCAAATCTTTTCCAGAGCTCTAAGTATATGAGGCTTCGACTGGATCTATATGAGGCTAATGCAAATCTTTTCCAGAGCTCTAAGTATATGAGGCTTCGACTGGATCTATATGAGGCTAATGCAAATCTTTTCCAGAGCTCTAAGTATATGAGGCTTCGACTGGATCTATATGAGGCTAATGCAAATCTTTTCCAGAGCTCTAAGTATATGAGGCTTCGACTGGATCTATATGAGGCTAATGCAAATCTTTTCCAGAGCTCTAAGTATATGAGGCTTCGACTGGATCTATATGAGGCTAATGCAAATCTTTTCCAGAGCTCTAAGTATATGAGGCTTCGACTGGATCTATATGAGGCTAATGCAAATCTTTTCCAGAGCTCTAAGTATATGAGGCTTCGACTGGATCTATATGAGGCTAATGCAAATCTTTTCCAGAGCTCTAAGTATATGAGGCTTCGACTGGATCTATATGAGGCTAATGCAAATCTTTTCCAGAGCTCTAAGTATATGAGGCTTCGACTGGATCTATATGAGGCTAATGCAAATCTTTTCCAGAGCTCTAAGTATATGAGGCTTCGACTGGATCTATATGAGGCTAATGCAAATCTTTTCCAGAGCTCTAAGTATATGAGGCTTCGACTGGATCTATATGAGGCTAATGCAAATCTTTTCCAGAGCTCTAAGTATATGAGGCTTCGACTGGATCTATATGAGGCTAATGCAAATCTTTTCCAGAGCTCTAAGTATATGAGGCTTCGACTGGATCTATATGAGGCTAATGCAAATCTTTTCCAGAGCTCTAAGTATATGAGGCTTCGACTGGATCTATATGAGGCTAATGCAAATCTTCTCTAGAACTCTTGGTTTTTGAAGTTGTAACTAAATTGTTATAAAATAAAATAAAATAAAGACCTGAAAATATCTTTTAATTTTAAATAAAAATAGCATGGAAGCAAGAGATTTATTCATCTTTTTTGGCATGCTTTTGCGTGCAGAAGAAGTTTGTTTTTAGTTCCTTGGTTCCTATTGCAAATTTTACACATGTATTTTTTCTCATGCATTTTTAAGTGTCGGTTGTAGTTGTCTTGCCGGGGAAACTCTCTTTTGCATGCATTGCAGGTAAACTTTTTAGTCTCTTGATGGTTTTTTTGATGACGTAACCATGAAGGCTTGTGAGAAAATTTGGCTGGACAAAGGTTACATACAACCCAAATGGGATGTTTAACAACTTGGGTAACAGGCTTTTGTATAGGTTGAACGCTTGTGTTATCACTTAGGACTACAATTTCAACGGACGGAGCTGATGATTGAGCTGCTGCTGGAATGTTGTTTGCAGCTTCTAGTTGCTTTCTGAGCTCTGCATTTTCCTGCATTAATAGCGATGTAGATACACGATTTTTAAGAGTTTCTATTGTTGCTTTTAATGTCACATTTTCCTCTATGAGTGCACGTTCCTTAGCCTTGAAACCTTCTTCCATTTGCTTGACTTTATCCAGGGTTGGTTTGAGCTTATTAAGACTGACTGCAAATAAGGGAAAATATAACAAGTATTATGGTTGTGTTGAAATGTGAGGCATTCGAATTAAAAAACTGCAATAAGTATATGCGACTTACACTTAATATCACATTTCTCTTTAGCAACTACGCAGTGTTTGTCAAAGTACCATCCTACATACTCAAGCCGTTGATCAATGGTCATGTTGGTTTCGATATGGCCATCGGCAACGATTGAATGCCCTTGAGCAATTAGAGCGGGTTTGAATTTTGTGACGTCGATAGGATAGTCCTTCAGAAATTGTTCTGAAAACAATATAACAAAATAATTTTATTTTATTGTTTACAGTTATGTAATTTAACCAGTATTTATACGTATTAACTATTACAAAGTGTTTGCAACATATGTAAAGCGTTTACCGTGAGTTGTTTTGACAATGTTTTTAAAACATTCAGATGTTGCAAGTGATGTCAACGGGGCACGCTCAAACTCGTTTTGGACTAAAAACTTCGCTACTGCTGATCGCACAGATTGGTCACAGATACGTTGTAGCTTGTGCGTGATGAATTCCGGGTTATTTACGAATTTTTCGGCTTTGTTCCATTCGTTGGAAATATTCATATGCTGATTACGTTCTGATAGAAGTGTAAACATAGTTGCTCCAAAACTCCAAACATCAGTAAAAAAGCTAGCTTTGCCTTTAAAGGCTTCAGGCGCCATGAAAATAGGTGTTCCATGTACCAGCGTCACAACAAACCCTTCCTTTAAAGTAAATAAAAAATTTTAATAATTCAGGGTCACTGGAAAAGCAAACATAAATACTCAATGAAAGCTAAGTGACGTTTTACCTTTGGAACAGAAAGCGCTAAACCCAAGTCGCCGATCTTACAATTAAATGAGGACGAAATTAACAAATTAGCTGGTTTTATGTCTCGGTGAACAATGAATCGGCGGTGCAAATAATTTAGTCCTTTACTAGTTTGAATACTAAAGTATAACTTTTGAAATACATCCAAAATATTAATGCAGTCTTCCAAAGACCCTGAAACAAAAATGTTAAAACACTTTACAAAAACACAAACGAATGTAAAGTTTTTCTAGCTAAAACATAAGGCGTTCAGGAATTGAATGTTAGGCTCTGATGAATACTTTTGAATGCTTTCAGGACTACAGTGTGAGGCTTCTATGAAATTAATGTGAGGCTCTGATGAATACTTTTGAATGCTGTCAGGACTACAGTGTGAGACTTCTATGAAATTGATGTGAGGCTCTGATGAATACTTTTGAATGCTGTCAGGACTACAGTGTGAGGCTTCTATGAAATGAATGTGAGGCTCTGATGAATACTTTTGAATGCTGTCAGGACTACAGTGTGAGACTTCTATGAAATTAATGTGAGGCTCTGATGAATACTTTTGAATGCTGTCAGGACTACAGTGTGAGGCTTCTATGAATTAAATGTGAGGCTCTGATGAATACTTTTGAATGCTGTCAGGACTACAGTGTGAGGCTTCTATGAAATGAATGTGAGGCTCTGATGAATACTTTTGAATGCTGTCAGGACTACAGTGTGAGGCTTCTATGAATTAAATGTGAGGCTCTGATGAATACTTTTGAATGCTGTCAGGACTACAGTGTGAGGCTTCTATGAAATTAATGTGAGGCTCTGATGAATACTTTTGAATGCTGTCAGAACTACAGTGTGAGGCTTCTATGAATTAAATGTGAGGCTCTGATGAATACTTTTGAATGCTGTCAGGACTACAGTGTGAGGCTTCTATGAAATGAATGTGAGGCTCTGATGAATACTTTTGAATGCTGTCAGGACTACAGTGTGAGGCTTCTATGAATTAAATGTGAGGCTCTGATGAATACTTTCGAATGCTGTCAGGACTACAGTGTGAGGCTTCTATGAAATTAATGTGAGGCTCTGATGAATACTTTTTAATGCTGTCAGGACTACAGTGTGAGGCTTCTATGAATTAAATGTGAGGCTCTGATGAATACTTTTGAATGCTTTTAGGACTCACCAATCATAAGTTCTAACACCATATATAGGTATTTATGGCTCTGAAATGCATAAATGCATGGAACAATGAATTTTGGATCCAATGTTGCATGCATGAGTTTTTCCGAAAAACACTGCTTTGTCTGTCCCCTTTTTAACGACCTTTTAATAGCAAATTTTTGACCAGTATCCAGCTTAGTTACCTTTAATTTAAAAGTCGTGATTAAACAACTATTGAAATAATTGTGGATGGAATGTTATTTCATGAATTAAATTAAATGCTTTAAATATAAAAGTACTTGGAAAACAGTTGCATAGCCTCCCCTGCCAATGATTTGCTCTAAAGGAGTGAAATTCTGGAGTGTTATTCTTTTAGGAGTCCTATTACGCGGTATAACACTTACTGAAATGCAATAATTATAGTTTTAACACACTTGCTAACAATTAAATGGATTAGATAGCTGTTATACTGAAAAAATAATAAAAAACGTCACATTACAGCGAGATTCAAGTATTCGCTGGAGTGCTTTGCTGGCCCCAATTTGGTTTGAGTATCTTAAAATTTCAATTATATCCTGTAAAAATATCAAATGTAATAACTCATAAGCAGTAAGTAAGATATACATTATATGGTTATCATGCCTAAATTAGAATACTAGCGCTAATATACAAAATTATAAAAGCGCAAGACCAATACCGCAGGCAATAATTTATATACGTGCAAGCAATATTGTACACTACTAACCATTAGGTCATGGAATCCTAAGAAGTACGGGTTAATAATGGCCTCCATCTCAGGTTTGTAAAAATTACTAATGCCAAATATATAAATCAAATAAACTAGAGTGCATACAAAGGTTAATGATACCAATACCACAAAAGCGCTAAAGTGAACAGATTTTAGTACTAAACCATACAAGCAAGAAACCCAAAACAAAAAAATACGTACAACATAATTATCTTTTCGTGACATGACACACCCAGATTTCAAAAGGACTCATTTTAAAGAATCATGCTACTTTAGGTTTACCATAGATACAAAATAATAAATAATATAAGATTTCAAAGGTGTGTAGAGTGATCCAATGAAGTCCATGGGTCTAGGGACTAACATATACAATCATACATGTTTTTCACTCACCCAGCACAAAAAAGCTGACAACTCAACACCAGCTGATTATTTAGATTATGACATGATTTTAGGGATGAATGATTTGCTTGGCTGAAGCAAATTATTTATTGCTGTTGAAAGACTGCGAGATAGCAGACAGCTGTACTTTTGCTATGTATTTGTTCATTTTCTGAAGACTAAATCAGAATAAAATTCTTGTTCACAATTTACACAGTCAGAAAAGCGTAGTCCATACCAATTTATATATCTTTTTTAAAAGTCCAAACGTAATTCTACTCGACTTGTATAGTGCTAAAATATTTTACGCTTTTCAAAAACTCCTACATTTTACTCATGTTTCACATTTTGCTTTCATGACATAGCTCGTTTTATTTATTGCTAACGTTGGAAGTGGGTCATTTTAGTATTTCACAGCCAATATATATTTTTCCAATGTGTCATAAATGTTTCTGTTTAACAAGTGTACTCGAATCTAGATTTTTGATTGTAATGCATAACTAAAGCACTTATCAGCTGCTTAAATTGACGGTAATAAATTTCCTATATATCGTCTGTGACAAACCAAAATGACCCACTTGCAACGTGAGCAATAAATAAAACGAGCTATGTCATGAAAGCAAAATGTGAAACATGAGTAAAATGTAGGAGCTTTTAAAGCGTAAAATATTTTAGCACTATACAAGTCGAGTAGAATTACTTTTGGACTTTAAAAAAAGAGATTTAAATAGGTATGGACTATGCTTTTCTGACTGTGTAAATTGTGAACAAGAATTTAATTCTGATTTAGTCTTAAGAAAATGAACAAATAAATAACAAAAGTACAGCTGTTCGCTGTCTCGCAGTCTTTCAGCAACAATAAACAGTTTGCTTGAGCCAAGCAAAGCACCCAATTTCATTTAAATTTCTCGTCGGAATAACTATTGAGTCTTATAAAATTCTTGAAGATCAAAATTCTGCGACGGAATTAATTGTTGTACTAATTCTAGGAATTCTCGAAGCCTTTTTAAGGGAAAATAGAAACTTCGTATTTTTCATTCCCGTTCATCCCTAAAATCATGTCATAATGTGAATAATCAGCTGGTGTTGAGTTGTCAGCTTTTTTGTGCTGAGCATAGATGGGCATGCCTCACGAGGGATGAGCGCAACCCTCACGCTCACGCTCACCCTCATTGCCGTGGGTGCGAGTGATGAGTGCGAGTGCAGATTTAAATTGTGTGCACTCATTTGGTGAGGGCGAGTGTTGCTGAATTCCCATCCCCCTCATGAGGGTGAGCGTGAGTGCATGACAGTTGCACTCATCCCTCATCTTCGAGTAGCAGATGGAACTCTTATTTATTTATATTACTATTATAAATTGAAACAATACTGCGTGCCGATGCTTTATTATACTGCTATAATCCGCGTAGAACTGTTTTGTTGAATAAAAAATACAATTTTAATAAATTTAAAAAACAATATGCGTCTAGACATACTTGACTACATCAAATAAAGGCGCGATGATTGGGGCCTCATGAGGGAGAGCGTGAGTGCCTTCTTTTCAAAATTTGCACTCATGAGGGTGAGTGCGAGAGGCAAGTTTTAGTGACGTGAGGGTGAGCGTGAGGGTGAGTGCATACTACTTCATAGGCATCCCTCATGAGGTGAGGCTGAGGGGGGAGTTTTTGCCCATCTATGGTGCTGAGTGAGTGAAAGACATGCATGATTTTATATGTTAGTCACTAGACCCATGGACTTTATTGGATCACTCTACATACCTTCAAAATCTCACATCAGGTTTCGTCCGTAAATGATGTAATCGATGATACGGCGTTTTCCACATAATGCCATCCACCCTCACTATAGAATGACAAAACTTTTAAAGAACAGCGAAACAAAATTAGGTTGAGTGTTAGGTACTTACACAACAAAGTTTGCAGTTAACGGTAAGAACACAAGAAAATTACATCAAGCGAAAGTCACTTGATCGACTACTTTAATATCTCCTCCGCGAGCCCCCGGGAAATCTAGTGCTCCTTCCTCCGACCTTTATTTATTTTTTGTTCTTCCCTTTCTCGTCACAATTTACTATGTTGACCTTATCCTCACCCTTACAGACACAAACAAGGTAACAAAAACAAATGGATCAACAACAAAACAGCACTACGAGCATATTTAACAAGAATTGCATTTTAAAACAGTACTATCTACTATCTATACTAAATTCATAGGCCGTCCTATTTTCCTAATAAAAGATTATAAAGGGTACGAAGACACCGACACCACACCACCAAACCCATGCCATGGCGTTCTTTGGAAGTATTAGATGCTATGAAAACTTTAATTTATTACACTATTATTTTAATTTATCCATTTATCGTCATCTGCAGATAGGAGGTAAATTACTATACATTATTTAATAGAAAGCAGTGCAATCCAAGTTGAAAAGCATGTTATTATATAAATATAAAATGTACATAGTCTGGCACGTGCAACCTGAAACTGATTGTTAACATGCTTGTGATTGGGACGGATAACATAATAATAAAAAAAGGATTTCTTTTGTACAGTAGGTATTCAACTCAAGGTACTATATCATAAAAATTCATGCATGTATCTGCTATACATTCAGTGACGACTATAGGAATAGCAACGCTACTGAACAGCATGCTGGTTCGGTTTCGGTAATTCGATAATGGAGTAAAGGCAGTGTAATTTATGTAGATAGGTACATTAGAACATTTCCCCCGCTCAATTCCTATTAGATTGATTTTTGCTAAATTGAAATAATAGACCATTATCTTACATCAGTCGGCTTGTAGCTACATAGGTGTTATTTAGGTCATGTCATCTATGTGTAACATAACACTATAGTTTCGTCAGTTCATGCAGATCAGGTACATACTCACAAGATTAAGTGGTTTATCACTTGCTGCGACCACTGTTAAATTCATGAACAGAACATAAGTACATAAGTTAAAGTATATATAGAAACTGTGGGTACCGTACCGTACCATTTCAACATGCCTATATCCCAACAGTCAAAATACATAAATAATAGCAATACTACAAAAAATTGTAGCAATTATAGATATAGTTATAAATAGATGATAGCCAGACAGCCAGACACCAGAGATGGAAAATGGAAACATAAAAAGTAGGTGGATTCGATTCAATCAAAGTGAAATGTAAAAATGTTATGCAATAGCAATACATTATAAAGAACCAATATTAAACAAGCGTATAGTATTGTAATGAAATATTATTACCTTTCTTCCAACTGAACACAAAATACTGTAATGTAATTTCGGTTTTAATAAGAGATTAACAAAAGATTAATTATGCCACGTGCCACCGTCGAATACCTCACGCACGAACGATCACACCATGTGCTATTACGTACCGGTCTTACATATATGTACTTGCGACTTGGAGTGGCTCAGATTTGCCTATGAATTCGTGAGGCATGAAAATGAACGGAGTTGTAAATGGGCATAAGGAGTCGTCCATATGTTATTTTATCTAAATATCTCCATTTCTAGGACCCAATGACACCCCTGTCACCAGCTTAACCATTGCGTGAATGGCTATCTTTAACATAGGATGTCATAAATATCCATGTGGACCCATCGATCCTACTCATGATATCATTTGTGGACGACCCCAAAATTGATGATGATTACTTTTTAGCATGCTACATATATATTTACAATATAACAGGCAGCAGTAGCAGTGGAAGCTGAGAGCAGCACGCGATGCATGCTATGAAATTGAAAGACAAGGGAAGCAGGCAGGACGGGGGTAGGCAAAAAAGGGCAGGCCTAGTTGCATCGGTCTTACCTCCAACACTAACGACAGCCTTTATTTCTTGCGCGCCACTCTTGAACTCGAGGCTCAAAATCTTATGGATCGTCACTCGTCTGTACTATCACTTGTAGAGTACGACGAGATGCCCGTCAATGTAAATGTGAAATGGTAAAAAGGTACAGCAACAACAATTTTCTTTTTTCTATTTCTATTTTGAGCTATATTAGCCCAGATTTTAAACTAACCGCAACAAGACTGGCAGGAAATAGGTCTACTGCTGACATGTTTTGTCTTGTTATTGTTTTATAAAATTATTATTATCATGTTCAGAGTGGATAAATATTAGATAATTATATTCAAATATACACACTATGTTATGCTTGTGCTTTTAAACATTAAAGAGCTATGGTTGTATCCCATGGGAGAATGGGAGCGTGCGTAAATTACGTGATGCGTATCGGGGCATTATATTAGTCCCGTGTCCCGTTGCCTGTTCTTTTACATATGGTTGTTTCTTAAAGAATATTATGTGTATACAAATGCAATACTACTGTAACTGCAAATAATAATAATGGGAAATAAATCCGAAATCCTAGCTTAGTAACAATTAACAATAATATATTGCAAATATTAGGGATCGTCTATAAATAATGTAATCTAAATTAACTCTCTTTTTATCACTACCATAATATGTCCTTACAGTAACATTGTGTAAACGGCGCTCGTTAACATGGAGTGTCTGTTTCCTTATCTGGAAAGCCAATCAGACCTAAAAATGAGATATTTCACATATTTTAAATTATGCAAGATCCATAAATGATACCACCATCAGTATCACCAAAAGCAATTTGGAGCCTACCCACCCCCTATATCATCACTGTACCATTGTTTGCACGGCTATTTTTACATTTTTTTAATGTCATTAATACCCCATAGGCGCCCAGCAAGGCTGATCTAGAAATTGTTTTTTGAGGAGGGTGACACACATGGTGAGCGAATAATCAAAATAGTTAAAATCCGAACGTTACGGCAAAGAATTAAAAATTAAAATGAACTGTGTCCAATAAAAAAAACTAAACAAGATAGAGTTTTTTGAAAAATAAAATGTACTGTGTACGTGTTTTTAATAAGTGCAAAGTTTGTCGTACTGTATGATATCTAGATAGTGAAAAATTGACAGCGAAAGAGTCAAGGCCTTATAAAGGAGTTGATATTAAGTATTAAGCAGCAATTTGTTTCCATACAAAAACTGCTATTTTTATTGTATTGATGGTTTTCTTTAGTAAAGCAAAATGTTGTGTTTACATATTTTGGAAAAGTTTAAAATGTTCTTTTTTACTCGATTCAGAAAAGTGCAAAATGTTCTATTTACATGTTTTGAGAAAAGTGGGAAATGTTTTTATTACTGTTTTTGAAATGTAGAATTATTTTTATTTTGAAAAGTCAAAAAATTATTTTTACAAATTTTTTAAAACCGCAAAATATTCCATTTACATGTTTTCAGAGAATTCAAACAGCGGGGGCTGCCTATGCGCTGGCCGCATTATCCGGCTCTGGAAAGAGTATGCATACTTTTTGTGAAAATTGCAAAACATTACATACGCATGTTTTTTTTAAATGTACAAAATATTCTATAATTTGTTTTTGTGTGTAAAAGTATAAAATTTTCTATTTACGTACTGTCAAGAATATGATATTTTAATATATATTTATGTAAATAACGAATTTTGATTCTAGCTAAAAGTGGATATGATCCATTTTAATTCTTTACATACGATATGCAGGAGTTTTTATCATACGACTACCAAGCAAATAAATACGTTTATGCATTTTTTTGATTGAATTATTGTGTTTACAAAAATGTTTCATAACATGTAAATGACAACAAACCATAAAAAATCAATCCTGGTCCCTTTTATATTTCATATTCATGTCTTTGGTCAACATATTGAATATAAATAAAACGCCGGGGTGATAATAATAAGGATGTTTTAACTTTTAGCTATGATCGTTTTGCTATTTGCTGACTGCTTCACGTTTGTCCCATTAACATATATAAAGTGGAATGAAGAAGCAAATACAGGAAATACACATCCTTCCAATATTGCACTGTAATTTGAATTTAAACATTGACCGGAAACATTAATGTTATTGCTCGTTTTTAAAGAAGTTGTTGTAATAATTGTCTTCATAACATTACTGAAGGAATTGCGTATAAGTAATCTATCGGGCATCGATCAGCACGACGACAAGCAAAACTTTTACATTATTCCTCAAACTACAAAATTTTCTAGTTTTTACTTGTAGCTAAAGCACAGAGTAATCAACTGACATGAGATTTGATTTTATAACGAATATTTTAGAAAAAAAAGGTACGTTGCTAAAATTATCTTAGGAAAATAATACTTTCTGTATCTTGAAGCCAGGTAATTGTTCATTCTTTTGTCACACACAAAAATTCATCTAGGCACCTATTGTTTTCCAAATTTCAGATTCCAAGGGTAGAAATTTAGCAGACTCAAATAGAGGGATAATTTTTTATTGAAGAAAACCAAAAACCTCGAATTATATTGAAGACATGGCTGAGTCAGAAAAACGTGATTTTATAATGCCAGAGCTTTGGTTCGACAAATTGTCCGCGGCCCCGAATCCTACGATGTCTGGGCAATGTACTGTAGGGACAACCGAGAGTGAGGTCTGGCAAGGATGCATTCTCCATTTTTGTACCACCAGAAGGTCCCTTCGCTACAACCTTGGTACTTTGGTAGGACCTGCTTGCTATTGGCTGCTTCACATATTTTAAATCATGCTAAGCGGGTAACAAAAACAGTATGTACATACAATGAAAATGCCATATACCCATTAACTGTATTGGAAATGCATTGGAATATTTGATTTTTATTAGTTTCTTGTTTGTTTTGGGTAACAAAAATTGTAAACATGCAAATAGTGAATTAGTGTTTCAACACAGTTAAATATTTAAATTATATTATTCGCTCATCTCTGCATCGCTTTCATCTGAATCAGAAGAACTAGAATCACTGCTACTGCTGTCATCATCTTCCCTTCCTTTTCTCCCTTTTCTTACTATTACCATAGCCTTTTAATAGTAGTAGTCACTAGAGTGGCAACATGCAGTGTGTGTCCAGTATTGAAATATCCATCAGATGCCACAGCCACTTGCTTGTATCAAACACGCTGAGCCTACCCATTACATTCAAACGGGGCAGATGGAGTTTGAAGATTCATTGATTAATTATGGCACTAACGGTTTCATTGAATGTCTCAAATGAGGTTAAACACTTAAGCAGATATATTGTCTTTAATTTGGGATGTTTTTCAAAATAATTATAAGCTCCTGGAGTCTGTGTGAAGACAAAATAAAAATTAAGATTTCCATACTTTTGCCAAAGCATCGAAAAAACTTATTCTATGACTTTCTGTCAATGGATCAGCATATAACCAATTCAAAGTACTTGGCGGGAATACTGCCTGCTGTAATAAAGTGCTGTAGTACTGTTGGTTAACTTTGGTTGGGTCGTTTCCCGCCTACTACTTTGAATTGGTTATATGCTGATCCATTGATAGAAAGTCATAGAATAAGTTTTTCGATGCTTTGGTCAAAGCTAGAAAATCTTAATTTTTGTTTTGTCTTCACACAGACTCCAGGAGCTCATAATTATACTGAAATAAATCCCAAATTGAAGACAATATATCTGCTCACCTGTTTGACCTCATTTGAGACATTCAATTACACCATTAGTGCCGCAATTAATTGATGAATCTTCAAACTACATCTGCCTCGTTTGAATGCAATGGTTAGGCTAGGCCTGTTTGATCCAAGGAACACCAGCGCCACCGCAATTTCATTTCAATACTGGACACACTTATGTGTACGGGAAACATACGAAGCTTTATAACTAGAGACTCAAATATCTATGCTATTACTAAACGTTGGTTTGTGCCTAGTAAGTGATCATCCACAAGTTGATCCCGTTTCCACATGGATTCCTCTACTTTAATAGCGTGATCGACACAGGAATTCCAAAGTTCAGGTTTAACGTCATTTATGACAACTTTGGAAATTTCAAATACGTTTGCAGTGCCCCCAGTCCGATTCTTTTTGCCAATTTCTCTCTTGACTGAGGCCCACACTAACACAATCGGATTGAACTCACAGTTAAATATTTAACTGTGTTGAAACACTAATTCACTATTTGCATGTTTACAATTTTTGTTACCCAAAACAAACAAGAAACTAATAAAAATCAAATATTCCAATGCATTTCCAATACAGTTAATGGGTATATGGCATTTTCATTGTATGTACATACTGTTTTTGTTACCCGCTTAGCATGATTTAAAATATGTGAAGCAGCCAATAGCAAGCAGGTCCTACCAAAGTACCAAGGTTGTAGCGAAGGGACCTTCTGGTGGTACAAAAATGGAGAATGCATCCTTGCCAGACCTCACTCTCGGTTGCCCCTACAGTAGGTATCTTGAAATGACGCTCAAAATGACTCACAACTGGGGCATCGTGAGTGGGGAAACCCCTCGACCAGAACCAGCTGATTCTGGAAATGTTACAGCGACGGAAAAGATAGCTTTCGCAAATTGGTATGCAGCAGACTGCGGTTGTAAACTTTTAATATTTAAGAGTATCGAGAAACGGTTGCAGCCTGATCATGTCCATAGGTCCAAAACATCTAAGGACATGTTTGACAAATTGACCCACCTTTACGGAAAGGCCAACCCGTCAGTTAAAACCGGTTAAAACCGGTCCCCAAAATTCATGTTTTTGGGGCAAAGCGGCGTTTACAGGTTAAATCTGAATTGAGCTTTCAAATTAAATTAGAAGTGACTAAATACCACAATGTAAATTCAATACTGTAATGATTTAAACAATTTCTACAGTATAGTGACAAAAATTATACGTATTGAAGTTGTTTGACTTTCTATGCAAATTATAACATTTTAAAATTATAATAAATATATTCTTAGCAAAATACCAATAAAAAACCTCTTTTAAATAATTTATTCACTGTAATACATGGTCATTAAAATCATTTTTCGCACTGACTGATAGCTCCCTTTGCATATAATATTTTAAAATTAACAAATATTTTTGAAATGCCATCAATTGTCATTTTTGTCAACCCCCTATTAAATAGGAGTGTGGATATTCATTGCAGTCAGCACCTGCTCAATGCTTTTAAAAAGGTGTTCCATATCTCAAGGAAATAGGTGGCCAATGTTTCCGATTCTAAAACAGTCTGGATTCGTTACTTTTCCAGGGTATACTGACCTGCAATAACATTAGATTTTGATATGTTTAAACACATAAATTACCACTCATAAATATAATAATAATTAGGAGTTTAAACAAAAATAAGAAATTCTTTAACAATCACTGCTGTACCTTTGTTGCTGAGACGGTCATAGAATTCTTCAAACTGGAAGTTGTCATTTTGAGGATAGTGAAAGGACGTTATAATGTGGCCATCAAACGCCTCGTCAACAAATGTGCAAAAGCCCATTTTTTTTCATTCCTACTTTTATCAAGCGGTTATTTTCTCCATATCTAAAAATTTAATATTTCAAGCGTTTTAAAAATACTACAAAGGCTGAAGGCTAAAATTCAGACATTGCAAAAATTGTATGTGAAGAAACAAAATGATCCATATCCCGTTGTAGCAAAAAACAAAAACAGCATTGAGTATCTACAAAAATATTTAAACATGTCTTGAAAGCATTTAAATAGAACATTTTGCACCTTTTCAAAAACATGGAATTAGAACATTTTGCACCTTTTTGAAAACATGGAATTAGAACATTTTGCAACTTTTCAAAAAAATGAAATTAAATGAATTAATGAAAAGATGAAATTCACGACGAAGATAGAGTCAGGGCCGGACGATGGAATTCCTTTTAGGCAGCAATTTGTTTCCATACAAAAAACACTATTTTAATATTACTGATGATTTTCTTTAGTATAGCAAAATGTTGTGTTTACATGTTTTAGAAAAGTTTATACTCTTCTTTTTACCTATGTTTTAAAAAAATGCAAAATGTTTCATTTACAAACACGTTTTGAGAAAAGTGGTAAATGATTTTATTTCCTTGTTTTTTGAAATGTACAAAAACAATAATTTTAAAAAGTCAAAATAATATGTTTACATATTTTTGAAAACCGCAAAATTATCCATTTACATGTTTTCCGAAAATTCAAGAAGGCTGCCTGCGCTGGCCACATATCTGGCCCTGGAAAGAGTGTACTAGTATGCATACTATACTTTTTGTGAAAATTGCCAAATATTTCATGTGCAAGTTTTTTTTGAGTAAAAAATATTCTATTTGTTTTTTTTTTCGTGTAAATGTGTAAATTGTTCTACAAAGTTAGTTGTTTGACTCTCTATGCAAATTATAATATTATAAAATCATAATAAATATATTTTAACGGAAATACTAATCAGAATCAAAACCTTCTTTCAAATAATGTATTCCCTTGTAATACATACATGGTCGTTAAAATAATTTCTCGCACTTACTGATAGCTCCATTTGCATTTAACATTTTACAATTAAAAAATATTTTGGAAATGTCATCAATTGTCATTTTTGATTTTTGTCGACCCAGTATTACATAGGAGTGTGGATATCCATTGCAGTCAGCACCTGCTCAATGCACTCAAGGAGATGTTCCATATCTCGAGGAAATAAGTGGCCAATGTTCCCAATTCGAAAACAGTCTGCATTCGTCACTTTTCCAGGGTAAATTAACTGACCTCAAAAAGAAGTAAAGTATACGTTAATTTCATACAATGAATTTCCTCTCATATGAGTAGGAAATTACCAATAAAAATAAAACGCTTGGTTTAATATTTTTTGATACCTTTGTTGCTGAGGCGGTCGTAGAATTCTTCAAACTGGAAGTTGTCATTTCGAGGATAGTAGAAGGACGTTATAATGTGGCCGTCAAACGCTTCGTCAACAAATGTGCGAAAACCCATTTTTTTCATTCCTACTTTTACCAAGCGGTTATTTTCTTCATATCTGAAAATTTAATATTTCCTTTGTTTATAAAAATTCCACAAAGGATGCAGGCTAAACTTAAGACATATCGTATGTAAAGAAACAAAATGACTTATGTCCAGTTATAGCTTCAAACAAAATGCGCTATATCTACAGAAAAAATTAAATTACCATGTTCATCAAGCATGTGAATAGAACCTTGTGCACTTTTCAAACACATGGAATTAGAACATTTTGCACCTTTTCGAAAGCATGTAAATAGGACATTTTGGACCTTTTCAAATGCATGTAAACAGGACATTTTGCACTTTTTTATAAATATAGAATTAGAAAATTTTCCACCTTTTCAAAAACATGTAAGTATGACATTTTACACTCCTAAAAAATTCCTAATAATTAAAATTTTACGCATGTTTCACATTTTGTTTTTACTACATAGCTCATTTTGATTGTGGCTTGAATTAAAAATAGGTCATTTGAGTTCTTGCCCGATAACCCTCTAGCTCTCGCAGAAATACCGCCTTCGTCTTGTAATTCATTAAAAGCTTCCATAAAGCCAAGCAAACAATGCGTAGGCGTGAACCGGAACTGTCCGTTTCCCTCCAAGCCCTTCCATTGGTCATATAAATCCAAACTGAGAGAAGTCGACCTGCCTATGTAGTGCCAAGTTGGCCAAGTACAAGTACAAGGAAATAATGCTTACAACGTAATGACCTGACACACGGGTCATCGATAATTTAACAATGTCCACTAAAAATTGTGAAAATTACAAGGCGGCAAAAATTGAAAAAATCGACTTTTTTGAAATAAAGCGCTGGGAAATAAGATTTTAATACAAACCTTGACATTCTCCCAACTTATGAATATTGGCAATGGCGAAAGCAAAGGCTGAAACTCCTTGAAGACATTTGTTCGCAGAGCGGATGAGGAAGTGGACGTCCGTAAAGTCCGCCACAATCCCGCCAAACGAACTCATCGCATCCACAATAGTCAAAATGTTCTCGTCCGTCTCTTTGACGAGTTGGACGATCTCTTGAATGGGGTTCAGAATCCCACTCGTCGTCTCACAATGAACCATTGCAACGGAGCCGAATTTTCCGCGTTGACTTTCTAGCGTCTCTCTCACTTGGTCCAGTGACATATGGGTTCGTTCTCTGGGAAGAGTAAAATTTGGGAGGAGATCCTTGCCTTGTCACAGATCAACTTTATTCGCTTTCCGTATGCTCCGCTTGCAAGGATCAAGACCTTTTTTATTTTATTTGAATAAGTACAAGCCATTTTTATTTAATACCACGATGGTCTTCAAAACTTCAAACAAACAGCAAATAGCTTTAAATTTCTACATTTCTAACCTAACCGCAAGTGTGTATTCGGATTTCCAACATTTTTATTCCTGTCCGACGTGGAATTCAAAACAGATTCAACCGCATACGTTCCACTTCCTTGCATGAGGATTGCGGTATAGACGTCATTGGAAAAGCCTGTAAATACATACATATTTTTAAACATTTTTGCGCTTTTTTAAAAGCATGTCATTGTATGTATCTTATGGGTTCCATAACTGACACGCTCACAGATTCGTATCAGTCATTTCATAGCCTAGTCCAATACTGAACCATTGCTTTCCCATTTATTCTAAGAATAATTTGTTATAAGGAATTTGTACCTTGGACATACCCAATAAGTGGATTGCGTAAAGCCTTCCGTGAGTAGACCTTGGACATTCCTATTGAACTAGTTGCTAAAACCTATACTGCAAGATACCTCCTAGGCTAATCCAGGGAGGTATTAAAATATAACAACTGAGTCCACTATGCCAGGAATCTCGGTTGCGATGAATAATCTATCTAGCACAATCGGCTGAAGTTGATGTAAGTTTGCTTCGAGGAGCTCCTTACACAACCGACAGATAATGCAAAGCGGTCGAGAAACCGAACGCATTTGGTTAATCCAGATTAAAAGGAATTCAGTGAAAAAGGTACTTCGAGCCTCCGGACTTCAGAGCCCAGAGACTGCTTTTCCCTATCTGCCTCTCCTCTGCAACTGCCATTACCTTGGAGTTCAAGGATAGTATAATAGAAAGAAGTATTCTAATGAGTTCAATAAAGCCCTCACTGCCCTAGCTTCTCTCACTATCTCTGTTTCCTCGTGCACTGAGACTTGAGTGGAGATGCAAATAAGGGACCAACGGCCTCTGGACTCGAAAATCCAATGGCGAGAGTACCTTATCACATCCTCCCCTCCAAGCCTGGACTACCAAACCAGAGAACAGCACACTACTTGTGTATGGGTTGTAGTGTAGTACAAAAGGACACAGTCGGAGCAGGAGCTCTGAAAAATGCGACTGGTCGGCTTCAGCTTCACCGGTGAACTAAAAAAAAGCATGTCATTAGAACGTTTTCCCGTTTTTTAAAATCATATCAATAGAACGTTTTGCACTTTTCAAATATCATGTAAATAGTACGTTTTGCACTTTCCAAAAAGAATGTAAAAAGAAGGTTTTTTTTTAAAATACGTGTGTTTAGAAGTTTTAAAGTTAAGAAAAAACATGCACACAAAAGTTTTTAGACTATAATATATTAAAAAGTCTAGTAATTAGCATTTTTCACATCTGTTCCATTCAGTTTTTGTTTGTTTAAGATGAAGCATATTTTACTTCTAGTTTAAATTGTGGATATTGACCAGTTCATTTGCATACAATTTAGTTATTGCAAACATATATTACATATATACAATTGCTGGATTCGTTGTTATAGTATGATAATGATTTACCTGCAAGCTACACGAGTGTAGCTCTGATGTTTCTAATTATTTGTATAAACTCGACATCCAGAGAACCTACATCTCTATTCAGTGCAGCTCGAACACGTGGACTCACACCCAACGGCCCTGGTGTGAACAGCTTCTTCTCTAGCTCTGAAATTATTAAAAAAATGTCAAGTTGCAAAGGGGTCATGTACAAATTACGTCAACACTTAGGGGGGGGGGTCAGGCGATTTTAGTAAAAAATGTTGACCAAATTGTTGACCAAGGAGCCTAGGGGGGGGGGGGGGGTTCGTAGCTAGTTTGACGTCAACATTATTGTGAACAGCTTTTTTTCTTCATATGCTTTTAGAATACGCAAATTTAAAAAAAACGACCAAATTCAGTTTGTTTAAAAATACTTCAACTATGTATTCATAGATGGCGCAACGTCATTATGTTGAGTCAACAATTGAGGGGAGGGGGGGGGGGTGTATCCAAGAAATGTTGACTAAATGTTGACCAGCAAGCCTAGGGGGGGGGAGTCGGAAATCTGGATTTTTGTGTTGACGTAATTTTTACATGGCCCCAAAACTCAAACTTCCAACTCTAACAATTCCATACATAGGATTCCATACATATGAATTCAGTCTTGAATAAAATTCTATTAAGTTTGGCTGTGTAAGAAAAATAACAGGAACACGAATAACGAATAAAAATTGACAAGATATATTTTTTTAACTTCATGTATTTCTACATGTACTGTAACTGACGAAGCGTTATTAAAAGCAGTTTGATAAATTTAAAGACTGGTTCTGCAGTTTTTTTTTAAATTTAAAAAAATTTAATTTGTGGACTTTTTCCGTTTCGCCTCAAAATGAATAACTTAACACGGGGTCAAATGTATGGGAGAAGAAATTTAAATCCTTTATTGAAATCAAACTTATGTTTTTAATTTTTAACGATTATGTATGTACCTGGTGCAGATTGCAAAGAGTTTGTTGTAGCCATGCTTATAATGTCTTTCCAAAATCCTACAAGCCAGCTGCTCCACGAATAAAAACAAGCGAAATAAAATTAATGATCTTCGTTTCGAAAATAAATAATCGTAGTACAAAAAATGCCAAGTATTAATACCTATATATATAACATATGTCACACTCAATACATTACATAACCATCAGTATATATAGTACATAACTCAACACACAAGGGAATACACACACTACATACAACGTACAAATAACAAGCTGAGACATACAATATTCTCTAGCATTACAGAGAATATTCTAAAATATTATTTGTCACAGCAGTGATTTTAGTCGCTCACTAAAAATCACCCATCCTATCCCTTTCTACAGTGACAATCCTCACATTAACTCCTCGAAGAGGAGAGGATAGAAGTTTTATTGCTTTGACCTCAATAAAACGTACACTCCACACAAACACACACACACACAAGTACACACAAGTACACACTATATAATTCTTTGTTTTAACATTCAATCACTATACCATTGATCTCAACACATACTAGCCTCAGTGCATTGAAGTGAAATAAAGAATCAGAACGAGAAATACCATGGACTAGGAAGGAGCTTAATTTATGTATCTCATATTTTCCATCATTTTTCATATACTCATAATTCCACCCAGTGGTTTATGAGAGTTCTCTGTCTATTCCTATCCAGGAATAACACGTTTCAGCACTCGCTTTACCCTGACTATGTAAAGCCTTGGACTGTTCAAATAACCGACAAAACCGATGAACCGGACCACAATTTCAACCAACAACCTGGATTGAAACTACTGATTTTTTCCACCATAAGTCCTGGCCAGGCACTTAAAAAATCAGTACAACAACCAAAGGAGATTTTGAGAATAAAGCCCAGCTTTTTGTTCATTATTTTCCAATCCGGACCATCCTCACAAATAGTACAAACGCTATTTTAATTTGATTTTATTCCTAGAATATATCATTTTTTTTACAAACAATAGAGGGAATATAATTGTAAATTTCTCCCAGAGATTTTACATTTTATACAACAAAGCGGACTTAAGGAGGGATTCCATTACAACTCACAAGGGAACCTCCCTCACTTGACGATTATAAATTTCTCCCAGAGATTTTATTTTCAGTCATATTTTAGAGGGCAACTAACCTCTCAGGTCATCCTAATTTCTCCCAGAGATTTACGAACTGACCTTACAACTCACAACGGAACCTACACCCACTTGACGAGTATAAATTCCTCCCAGAGATTTTATATTTCCGTCACATTAAAGAGGGCAACTCACCTCTCAAGTCATCGTAAATTCCTCCCAGAGGTTTTACGACTGACATTTTCTTTTGCAGCACTCACAAGGGAACCTACACCCGCATGACGATTATAAATTTCTCCCAGAGATTTTATTTTCGCTCATATTAAGGAGGGCACCACACCCTCAAGCCGTCGTAACTGTCTCCCAGACATCGTTGCGATCGACTTTATTCTCACAAGGGACACACCCCTACTGTTCTATTAATAATTTTCTCCCAGAGAATTTATTAAATACAGAATAACAATTGGACGGAGACTCAAAAATACATTAATAATTTTCTCCCAGAGGATTTATTATTTGTATTCTCACAAGGGACCAGCCCCAACAGCCACAGATATTTATCAATCCGATAATTGCTACCGTCCAGTCCGAAACTAACAAGGAAACAACCCCGGACTACACAACAATATTCTTGAAGCGGATCACCCATTATTAAGTACAAACAAACTCACAAGGGACACACCCCAAAATGGCAGACCTACAAAAGGATCCGGAAACACAACGCCTAGCAGGCATCCTTCGAGAAATGAGAGTTCTAACGGCACATCTCCAGGATTGCCAAAGCAGACTTCACCCCCTTATGGCAAGTCGCAATGAATCTCCAGCAAATCAAATTGATGATTGGAAAACAATAACCAAGGAACTACAAGAAGTTTACACTCAGATAACCTATGACCTGAAGCTCTTACAAACAGTTCAACCTACAATTGGACAAGCTGCAACAACAATCATCACATCCAATGACGAGACCCCGATTGTCACACAGTCAACAGAGACGGCTGATCACCGCGCTCCCGACAATTCAAACACAATGGCCACACAAAAGCCACAGAAATTCCTACAATCGGACCCTTTGCCCAGCAATCCTCCTTCCGAGGCCTTGATTCTGGTGCCCCTGCAAGAGGTCGCGGTCGACGACATACAAAATCTCACCGCTAAAATAACAATTCAAACGGCAAACAACCCCGTACCAGTACTACAAACTGAAGACCACAATGGTAAAAGTGACTACGAAGGCCACTCACCTTCTGATCTACCTCCGGATTTGGACACGAATCTAGTAGAAGGAGTAGAAAAGCTCAATCCAGAAGGCACAAATACAATCGTCACAACCGACGGAGTGAACCAACCGCATACTAACAAACCACGCCCACAAGTGAAAACTCACAATCACAACTCACTTAACCCTGAATTTCTCCCCATAAAAGGCACAACAAGCGAAACCGCACCAAGCGAAAACGCAACAATTAAGACCACAACAAACAATACAAAACTCGAAACAATGGCAGTGAAACCCGAAACCGTACAAACTGAAACCGTAAGGACCACGCCCACAAAACCCACAACAAGGGACCGCAAGTCTAAAAATCCAAAAGGCAAACTCACCTTCATGAAATTATCTGGCGATACTAGCAGAGAAGCGTTCAAGCAGCAAGTGGAGGATAATTTAAAAACCCTACGTAGAGAAAAAGGCAGGCGCGCATATTTTCGACTGGCTCCAGAAACGCCCCCTGACGGCCTGAATGCAATTCAACAGTTGGGAAACCGCATCAAAATGTATGAAAATCTCCAATCCCTAATCAAGGAAGGCCCTGGCTATGAAGTCCGAATGATGGCCAGAGATCATATAGTCCCCACACAAGGACTAGACGAGATACTACAAATCGCGAGGGACACACTCACAATTTACAAAAATGACCCCTCAAAGATACCACAACCGGTAGAAAAAATGAGCCACGTCGCTCAGTCGGACACACTTACCCTGGCACAAGAGGAGAAAATCCCGGTTCTAACAATGCATCTAGATAACAATGAACCGGCAGACACATCCAACCTCAGAGACTTGTCCACTCATAAACTCATTGATACCCATATCATCCAAACTGCACTAGCCTACGAATATGGACATGCCTCTCTCATCGCTGACCAAGTCTATGATTTCCATATGTCTCAAGAAATTTTCCGGGAAGAATTAATAGCCTCAAGGCTTAACAGAGACAGACAATCCTCATGGGAAAACAAATCTATGGAAACGACACAAACACCCACAGGACCCAGGACAGGAGTTCACCTTAAAGGGTACTATATGACCTTAGTGGAACACTTAACTCCTAGGGAACAACAGAGACTTCTTAAGCGACCGAACATCTATTACAATACAAAATCTCGTCATTTCACTCTACCACCTATAGAAACAGTCGAACTTGACAGTGACCTCACACGTGAGGAACGTAGAGTACAACTCAAAAAAATTTTTGCCGAAACTCCAGTGCTCCATCAAGCTACACAGGACGCTAGACGACAAGAGGAATACAACAAATACCCTCTCGGCAAATACATTCTAGACAATATACAAGCAGATTCCATTGCAAATACAACCCCAGAATCCCTCTGTGTACAATGTGGCAAGACTGGTCACATTGTATGGAACTGCACCTATACAACTCGATCTTCCGCGGCACAACGGTCACAATACATAGATCAACAAAATGACAAAATACAGCTATGGATCGCAGAATACCACCTGGAAAAGGCACTACAAGCCGAAGCTGACAAAGAAGCACATGCGGACACTGCAGCGGAATACCGCCCTTAAAGCACCCTACTGGCTGACACTGAGGAACCGCATGACCCAGAAGCCCTACCACCTCCAGAAACAAGGAGGGGCGACAGCCATGATGAAGGACTCATAAACCCTTTAATGCTCTGCGAAATATGTCTACAATATGATTTCGTACCATACGCTTGCCCAGGACTTGATGTATGTGCTCCTGATTATTATAGAGGAAGACAATCACCACGTACAGTGACCATAGACCATCTCCCATTCCACACACTCTCTGAATCAGCAATGGAATATGAATTACGGGAGATGCCCACAAGCTCAACTCTCAAAATGATGATGCGCTGGGAAGACTATAAACTCACCAGTGACAATATACCGTGCTCACTATGCACTGGCTCCGGTCACGTTGCACGCCTATGCCCTGACCGAGCAGACGCCACTACGTCTGAAACAAAACAAATTGCTTGTAAAGAAAAAGCGCGTCTTTAACGACAAGCTACTCACTACAATCAACAGATGGAAGCCCTGAAAACCTCTGAAACCTCAAAACTGGCCCAAGCAGTCAAACAAAACTGTTTTGGTGACTACAAAAAATCAAAAAGAATACTATACAAGCTACAACACAGCACCCCAGGTTCCACCTGTTTCCTATGCAATGAAACAGGACACGCTACCTTATTTTGTGACAATCTCCCGTTTACTACAAAATCCAATTTACGAAAATTACAAGAGATCACGGAGCAACTAAACTCCACATGGGAACTTGATTTTCATCGAGACCGTCAGTCATAGCTACCGGAACCTACGACCAAAGAACCCCCGGCAGATTTTCAAGCCCGGGCATTTATAGTCAGGAGGGATACAAACCATCCCTCACACAATACAAAAAGACAAAAAATGGATGACCACAACGGACACAACCCGGAAAAAACCAACTCTATTGTCATTCAACTTTCTGATTTATCGGACTCAGACACCGAACCTTCGACTCCAGCTGCAGACCAAGAAGTCGAATCAATTTTCAACAGAGTAATGGCGAAAGTCAAAACCCCAGCTATTAACCCTCTAATATATCTAGACTACCGTGAATTCTATCGCCTCAATGAATTTGAAAAGTATCAAAGGAAAGAACACGGGACCCACTACACTGCACCCGAATCTAGATATGAATTTCGTATGTTCAACCCTGAAATCCACAATTGGATAGTAGAAGATGAAATCGCCACGATTCTGACCAAGAAATTTGGATACCAAAACCCCAAACGTGACAAACCATTACTATTTCAATCACGTCGTGCCAGTCTTCTCTCACAACTCAGTATCAAAGAAAGGGCGAACACAATGGAAGAAATTCGCATGTACGGACGCCAAGCTGGGATTCTCTCATACTATGAACCTAAAACTTCCAAAAACCCGGACGCTTCGAAAACACAAGACGAAATTGATGATGAACACGTGTACAACTTTCACAAACCAGCAAATATTAATGGTACACGCCGCACAGGTGTACTTCTCGATGCGGATGGTCAACCAATACCCTCCCGCCTACACCGTGCTCACATAGCTCTGTTCATTCCAAGCGTTAATTATATCCGGCCTACAACGGAACAACCAGATATTGATCATTTTCATCCTGTCACAAATGACACACCATCCTTCTTACCCAATGACTGGAGGAGAGAACCAATCAAACACTTAGAACCATATGCTTACAAAGCAGTCAGAGACAACTTTATCTGGCCCTGCGACACTGGCGCTAATATACACTTATGCGGTTGCAAGGAATGGTTTTCCTCATACAAACCCTTTTCAACAGGACCCCGCGGAATACGGATAGCAGACAACTCCATCATCTATGCGGAAGGCTATGGCTCTGTAGTCTTCTCTGACTTCAATGGGAGATGGGAACCTTTTAAACTACAAGATGTCTGGTATCTCAAAAATGCAGCAAATCTCTTTTCCGTTACTAAAATGGTCAACAAAGGGAATATTATATTTAAAGGTAACAAAGATCAGATTGAATTCTATCGCCTCAATCCCGCAACCATGGACGAAACATTGGTACTCAAAGGCATGACAACCATCGAGCCCGGCGGCTCTGGACAATTCGTTATGCTATTCAAGCCTATCAAACAATTACCCGTAGCCATGATGACCCATGGCCTATCATTGGGACGTGTCCAGAGATGGCATGAAAAACTCGGACACATCAACTATCGCTATCTACAAAACACCCTCAGAAACGGTGCAGCTACACTCGGAAATGGGAACGTTCTAGAAGATGTCAAGGACTGTATCATATGCAATCGAGGCAAGGCCACAAGGAAGCCCTTCCACAGCCAATCCTCACAAGACACCTATAAAACAGGCGAGTGTATACACGCTGATTTGGTACATGCCAAATTTCCCTCAATCAACCGCAATCGCTATTTCCTACTCCTGAAGGATGATCACTCTAACTACCGGAAAGTCTCCTTTCACTCGGACAAGGAAGCATTGACCATTCTACCTGTCATCCAAGAATTCTGTGCTTGGATAGAAACTAACAGTGGAAACAAGGTTAAATATTTCAAATCTGATGGCAGCAGAGAGTTCAAAAATGCCCACCTTCAACAATGGTGCAGCAACAATGGTATTCGCTTTCTCATTACTCCGCCGCACTGCCCCCAATCAAATGGCAAACTAGAGCGCGACGTCCGGACAATCCGTGAAACCGCTGTCTCACTCCTACTCGAAGCCAATCTACAAGCAAGATTCTGGGAAGATGCTGTCGACACTGCAGTCTACCTTTATAATGGAGTATGCCATGGCAACCGAAAGACAACCCCTTTTACAATGATGTGTAAGAAACCTACAATATTGTCCAATCTACACATTTTCGGCTGCCCAGCCTCCGCCAAAATAGTAAATCAACGGAACTGGTGGGAAGGCAAGACAAGAGAAGGCCCCTTAGTCGGCTTAAAAGAGCACAGCCTGGAAGTCAGACTATATGATCCCAAGACCAAGTCATACTTTTGGTCCCGCCATGTGGATTTCTTTGACTCCAGAATACCGGTACAACCCCCGCCATCACACTTATTCAGAGACGACCAATTTTTTGATGCTCATACTTATGGTGGAGACCGGATTGAAGACCTTCGTCTATATGTAACTAATCCAAGGAACAACGCAGGTGACTTAATCAATAGTCAGAATCCTCTGCCCGAAGACGATTCCTCAGCGCCCTCTTTGACACAACCTGTCAACATACCTGCTGTTACTCCACTTACTACAACTACTTCTCCAACAACTGGAAATGAATTGGTACCCTTTCAGCAACAAGCACAGAGATCACCACAAACGGCACAAATCCCCATGGGAACTCGATTCTCTATCACACAAGGGACACCTCAAACCAATTCTACACCGGTGGCCCCTTAAGTATCTAACACTCTAGTTTCAACTCGGGACCACCGGACACCAAAACGAACAATACCTGAGCCCATTATCATCAAAACAGGCACTCCTACTGTGGACTCACCCGCTAGACACAACGTCACCCTGGATCAAGAAAGACTTCGCCAGGAGGGAGACACTACCACAAACAATACTTCCTTATTTGAATACTCAGACAATGATGATGATGACGAAGAAGCTGAGACCACTTTGGACAGAACCACGGACACTACTACCCCAGGTTCCGCTCGCACTACTCTTACGCCCGCAGACGTCAGTACCCTTTGGGCTCCACATCAAGAAGCAACCCCGGAGGATGTCAATCCAGACGTTCCTGTCACACAAGGTGATCTAATCATGAGTGAAGATCCACCGATCCCAGACAATGATCGGCTCCAAAGTGAACAAATACAACAAGCCACTACACGTGCAGGTCGTACTACCACTTTGCCCAAACGACTTGCTGATTATGTATTACACTATGCACAAGCAATACCACAAGAACCAGTCAAGGCCCTACTTGCAAATACTCTCTATGAGCGCCTTGATGATCAAGATCGGACTCACAAACGACCAGTCATAATTCCACAAAATTACAATCAAGCCATGAAGACCCCTGACCGCCACTACTGGAGGGAAGCCATGAATTCTGAATACAACTCTCTCCTTGCCAATGAGACGTGGACTCTTGTCCCGAAACCAGAGGATCGACAAATCATACCCTCTATGTGGATTTATGGACACAAAATGGCCGAAGACTGATTCTAAGCACGACTAGTTGATCGTGGAAATTTTCAATCCCCCGGCGTCGATTACAAGCGAAACTTTGCACCGACCCCCAGATATGACGTTTTCCGCCTCCTGCTCGCTGACGCAGGATTTAACAACAAATACATACGCCAATTTGATGTAAAGACTGCCTTTTTATACGCTGAACTTGAAAAAGAAGTTTATATGCACCAGCCCCAAGGCTACCGTCAAGGTACTGACATGGTGTGTCTTCTCAAAAAATCCCTCTACGGACTTTGTCAAAGTCCTCGCAACTTCTACAAAAAAGTCAAACAATTCATGGACTCCATCGGCTATAGGCAGAGCGATTACGAAAAATGCCTTTACATTAAATGTTACAAGGACACAGCTGGACGCGACCACAAGACTTACATTTGCTGGTACGTAGACGACAGTCTAGCTACTTCAACACATTAAAAAGACCTAGATGACCTTACCCAGGCCCTCAAGGATTGTTTCAAAATTACTGAGACCCATGATATTACCCATTTTCTTGGCATGTATCTGAAGCGGACCGCTGACTACATCTAAGTTAGTCAACACACTAAGATTGAAGAACTCGAAATCAAATTATACCTTAAAGGCTGCAAAACAGAAAAAACCCCGATGCACAAAGACTTCGACGGTGAACGAGAAGGTGAATGGACAAAACGAGACAACCTTCTCTACCAAAGCCTAGTTAGATCCTTACACTTCATCTCGAGAATATCTAGACCAGATATCTCTCATGCAGTACAAAAACTGACTCAATACTTTGCTAAGTGGGATGCAGGCCACTATGAAGCAGCTTTCCGTGTAGCTCGCTACCTCATCTCAACCAAGGACCAATAACTCCGCTACTATAGGAACGACCGTGGGAAATTCAACCTTAGCATGGAAGTCCAATCTGATGCCAATTTTGCAATGGGTGCCCCCAGAGCCCGTAGCATCATGGGTGGTTGCGTTCTCTTGAATGGAACTGCTTGGATCTGGACTAGCAAGCAAGAAAACCTTGTTGCTCACTCAACTTCTATTGCAGAAGTTTATGGAATTAACAATATGGCCAGGACAGCTATCTGGTCACATAATCTTCTCGCTGACATGGGATTACGTGAATGGACTGACACTATCTATCAGTTCACAGACTCAGAGTCCGGCTGGAAACTAATTTACAGCCTCGACAATCACCATGATCGTACTAAACACGTTGACACCAGAATCTTCTGGGTCAAAGATGTCATTGAAACAAATCAGCTCGTCATTCAGCACCGCCGCACTGAAGACTTAGCCGCTGACATATTTACAAAACCCCTGACTGGACCTAGGATGAAGAAGCTCATGTTTCTACTTGGGATGACTTCCATGATTCAGGAGGGAAAAATCCATCAGGCACAACTAGCACAAACCTATGCTGCCATGCCCACTAAACGACTCATCCATGATGAAAATACAGACCCGATAGATACCACTACTACAACCAATGCTGCTCAAGCTAGATATGCTAACTACACTGAAGTTGATTTCAAACCATCACATATTTACCAACCGGTGGGAAAGATGCAAAAAGTTTGGTCATCCACTCCCCACATGCATCACCCCTATGCACACACTAACAGTCCTACACTTGCTCGACAATTGGCAAGAATCCTTACCTTACTGACATTTGCCTCCTCAATCTATGTTGGCAGTACATACCGGATGGACAAAACATCCCCTGTACTTTGGGCTCCTACGAATCTCAATGCGAGCATTGGATACAACAAACTCAACATCAAGATCGAGATTATACCTCCTTGCAGTCTTCTCGTCTATGATGTCAATGACGAAGATGACGAGGCCCAGATGAATGAATTACACACTCGATGTCTACAAAACTATGATCGACTTTTCCTTCAGCCTCTACAAGCCATCTGCCCGTCTACTAGAGTCAACAATACAACCAAATCAACAGTTGACCTTTACTCTCAATACCTATACACTCCTAATGACATAATTCGCCACAAAGTGACACAAACCTTTATGTCTGTACAAACTAGCCCTGGTATTGACATGGCATTCTACGCCATGACAACTTACAATCTGATCACAACCTATGAGTCTACTATGGATATTCGATTCAGAGAGCGGACCTCCGTTGTCAACAAAGTGAATAAAAATGGAAGTATTCATGCCCAAAATGCAACAGCTCCAAAAGGAACTACTTCCTTTGCATGAATCCCCAGCAAACACAAACCTACTGGAACTTGGGCTTAACATCTCTGAAGTCATCAATCACAAATGGAACTACAATGATGTTCTACACACAATAAATCAATCCTGGACTCATTGACAAAGCACTGGAAAACTATTTGATTACTTCCATCTGGAACTTCCACATCAAATTTTCCCTCGCGAACAAGCGATCTTCAACTATTGCATTTCTGACAAGGACTTAGACACACTCCAACTACAATTCACAATTCCGGTAATCAACCCACACCTGGTACTAGTTACCGCGGATCCTTTCAGACTTAAATGGGTAACCAATTCCACCCAACAATGCAATCTAAAATACACTGGCCCGCTGCATGCAATTTTGGACACCACCAAAAAATGTGTCTATCATACAAGAATGGACACTATGCATGGACGCAATCTGATTTCTCTTCAACATCTTTCCTGCCAACCACAGCTGGAATTCTATGCCAATCGCCTGGCTTATCAGTATGCTGTCTGCAATAACCGTACTGACGATGTTGACCCAACTCTTCTACAAGTGAAAGTCTACAAAGGGAAATTCTATGTCTACTGCGCCACACTCAACATTACCATGGACAACAATTAAACTCGGCCCTGCCCGGATTTAGTCTTCACACTACCGTTGAGAGCAGCATTCACCATTGGCCATCGACATTTCAACAATCAAACAACGTCATACGATGCCACAGAGGATCTCCCTACTACACTTAAATCTGTACAATGGATTATAGAGACTCCACCTACCTTGGACTCTGTTCTAGAAGTGACCTCAAGACCGACCTGGATTCCGATCAAATGGATCGCCCTTACAATTGGATCGTTCTTCCTCTGAATCTATGCTTTACTAGGATGAATCATTTTCCGCAGTTGGACCATCTACTCACCTGCCGCCCAGGAGGATGCGTACCTACCCAATGATCCTGCAAATCCACCTAATGTGATTCCTTCACAACCACCAATGGACCATCTCCCGCTCACAATACAGCCTAATAATCATCTACCGACTGATTACATGGAGATTTGACCCATCCTTATATACCTTTTCACAACTCAACCTTCTACCACCTTCAACAATTGTTGTGGAGAGACGTCTTCAACATTTACAACTTCTCAATTATCAATACAAACACTTTGAAGTCGCCTTCCCAAGGAGGGTATTATTACCTATATATATAACATATGTCACACTCAATACATTACATAACCATCAGTATATATAGTACATAACTCAACACACAAGGGAATACACACACTACATACAACGTACAAATAACAAGCTGAGACATACAATATTCTCTAGCATTACAGAGAATATTCTAAAATATTATTTGTCACAGCAGTGATTTTAGTCGCTCACTAAAAATCACCCATCCTATCCCTTTCTACAGTGACAATCCTCACATTAACTCCTCGAAGAGGAGAGGATAGAAGTTTTATTGCTTTGACCTCAATAAAACGTACACTCCACACAAACACACACACACACAAGTACACACAAGTACATACAAGTACACACAAGTACACACTATATAATTCTTTGTTTTAACATTCAATCACTATACCATTGATCTCAACACATACTAGCCTCAGTGCATTGAAGTGAAATAAAGAATCAGAACGAGAAATACCATGGACTAGGAAGGAGCTTAATTTATTTCTTTTCATATTTTTCATCATTTTTCATATACTCATAATTCCACCCAGTGGTTTATGAGAGTTCTCATTGTCTATTCCTATCCAGGAATAACACCAAGAAACACGTTTGTGATTTCGTACAAATTAAGAGCAATTTGTGAGTTGTAGTGTGGTACTAGGCGCAACACTGCGTATGCATACACAGATATAGAGAACCTGTCCGCAGAATGTTGAATTTTTGACACGTTTAAAATACAACAGAATATCTGTATCGCTGCTGGACAACGACAACCTGGTGTGTGATTGTATGCTTGTAAGTGGAAGCTACTAGCCAAAAATTCTGTCGAATCTTCTATAAGTCTCAAGTGCCAAGTTGTGAGTGATTTAAAAAAAATGCTAAATGTAAACTTTACCTCATAATTATCAACATCCTCGGTTCACTGACTCCTTACAATGCAAAAAATTCTGTCATCCTTCTTATTTTAAAGAGAGTTTGGAATTTATTTTACGCAATCAAAATTAATTAGTGCTTGTGATGCTAAGTATCTTCGCTGAAGAAACAAAATGAGCCATTTGTAATTTGAGCTAGAATTAAAATGAGACATGTGAAAACACAATGCAAATACCGCATAATATGTGTAGAATGTACATTTACTAGTTTTTTCTCGAAGAATGCTGAAATACATATTTATTTTATTGTTTTATCCAAATTCCACAATGTTCTATTTTTAAACTTTTTTTAAATCTGCAATTTCGTTCCACCTACCACGTGGTTTTGAAACGTCAAAAATGTTCCATTTAAGTATGCGTTTTTGAAAATTGCAAAAATCTTTTTTGAACATGCTTTTTGAAAAATTCAAAATCTTCTACGTAGACATTTATGAAATATGCAAAATTTGTTGTTTGCAAGTTTTTTAAAAAATATAAAATTTTGTGTGTTCTTGTATTTTTTAAAGTGCAAATATTTTTCAATTAACATTTTTTGAAAAGTAAAAAAACGATCTATTTACATGCTAATAGGATCATGAAATAAAGTGACAGTGATTTTTGGTATAGATTTTAGAGATATAGATTTTTGTAGATAGCCAATATAGTGGTTTCATTTTGGTTTCTGTTGTTTGCAAAGATTTTAGTAGTAATTAGCTATTTTAATTGCAAATTCTACATACAGTAAACGACAACGCATAAATGCAAATTCCTAGGGGCCTTATATTTTGTATTTGTAAGTTCACTCAGCATATTTAAATTGAATAACGTGAGTGTGATAACACGAAGCATAGGTTAACAATCGCTTTGGTATTTGCAGAATGCTACGCGGGTTCGCTCAATTTGCATAGATATAAGGTTTTGCTTTTATGTACTTTAAATGTGATATATGTTAGCGTTGCTTTTAGAAATTGTGTTCATTTTGCGAATCAGTTAACATTGGAATTTTAAAATTTGAAAGACACAATATATATTAAATACATAATCCATGTGTCTAATTTTGAAATGAGTATGTATGTAAATGTATGATATTTTTAAAAATAATTTGAATTGTTAACTAATTAATTTCTTCTGAGAAATTCAAACGTTAGCCATGTGTCTCTCTCAGTGTAAATTCCAGTATGATACAGCATAATGTTAAAAAATTTATGTTTGTAAAGGGGGGCAGTAATTTTTTCAACCTTTGCTTTAAACCATTGAAATATTTATTAGAAACACGGGTTCAAAACAGAATTCAATAATCTTTTCCATTTTAGCCAATGCTAAAGAACTAAAGACCCCCTATAAGTTAACTATTATAGGCAAATTTCTCACAACTCAGCATACTGTAATAATAAAAATAATAATTAGGAATGAAAGTCTGAATATTTTGTAACTGATATGCTAAGTAAGTATGAAATTAACATTTTATTTTGGAGTACAAAATTGCATTTACAAAATATCCGAATTTCTCCATTCCATATGGGATAATCAATATACATGTAAATGTTTGGTATTACTATAAAGCACATAGGAATATTATTATGAAGCGATTGATTTCCTCTGAGAAATTGCAACGTTTGCCGTATGATTGAGCAAGGAAGGAAATTAATTTTTATGATACTGCAGACCTACAAGGAAAAGGACGATGCATGTTTTTGTGTATATAGGTGCATAGTATCGTATGTGAAAAAACCAAAATGGCCAATACCCAATTTAAGCTACAATCAAAAGGAGCTATGTCATAAAAATGAAAATCATGCGTAAAATGTTAACTAATTGTAAGAGTTTTTAAAAAACAAAATGTTCTCGTTTCATGTTTTTAACAATGTAAAATGTACGTTTTAAGTGTTTTTGAAAAGGTGCAAAAATTTTTAATTTCATGTTTTCGAAAAGGTACAAAAATTTTTAATTCCATGTTTTCGAAAAGGTGCAAAATGTTCTACCTAATTCCGTGTTTCCCAAAAGGTGCAAAAATTTCCAATTGCATGTGTCTGAAATGTTTAAAATGTTGTATTTACATATATTTGAAAAGTGCAAACTGACCTATTTTAAATGCTCTCAAGATATATGTATTTGAATATTATTGTAGATAGTTGATATTGTTTTGAGCTTAAAACGGATATGGGTCATTTTGGTTCTTCAAAGACGGTATAAATCTTATAGAGATAATGTAATATATTATGTACATGCCCAGTGTATGTTTTGTCCTAGATATAATGAATATAAATATATATAGCCTCTCGTATTTCACACGACAGCATGATATTTTCAGTTTCTGATTGTGTTGACGTTGACATTTTCTTTACATTCTCAACGCCAACTTATTAGTCATTTGTCTCTACACCTACACCGAAAAGCAAAGGAGACGTAGCACCTGGAAAGGTAATACTAGCAATACAGAATTAGAACCTGAGGTATCAATATCAAGAAGCCGCAGCTTGAAAAACGTAATAATCTGTCTATATACATTAGACATGGCTCAATTAAAACTTGAATATTTTGAAATCCCGGAGATTTGGTTCAAAAAATTTTCCGGCTCCAAATCCTACTTTATGTGGGCAAGGAACCTTAGGATCACCCTTGGAGCTATAGGCTGCTGGAAAATAGTGAGTGGTGAGCAAACTCGACCAGTTCCAGCCGATTCCGAAAATATTACACCTGCACTGGCGAAAACATAGCTATCTCAAATTGGAAAGCAGCAGACGGCTGTTGTCAACTTACTATTCTCACTAGTATCGAGGAAGCTTGCGAAGTGTATACTCGTAGATGCGACACATCTAAAGACATGTTTGACACTCTCACAGATCACTACGGTCAGGTTCATCCGTCAGAAAAAAGAGCTTTACTGAAGCAATTCTGTACCCTGACACTGGAGGGAAGAACCGGGCATCAGCTCCTTCAGAAAATATTCGCAATAAATGCAGAACTCACCAGACATAATGCATCTTTACCACGGGAAGATATCCTAAGTAAGATGATGAGCGCGCTCCGACAATCACAGAGGTACAAAAGTATTCTTTTTTTGCTAATTGCGATTAACGATGAAGAAATTAAATTTCAAAGGTTGTCAGAACTGCTTCGTAAAGCAGATGTCAATGACGCCTCATCATGACCAGTAATGGATTTAGCAAAATACACTGTTTTGGATGCGGGGAAACTCAACAGAAAGGGAAGAGTACGTCGGCATTTTTTGTAATTTATTTTATTTACTCAAAATTACTATGCATATCGTCTGTGAAGAACCAAAGTGACCCATATCCAATTTAAGCTAGAATCAAAATGAGCTATGTAATAAAAACAAAATGGGAAATGTCCGTAAAAAGTTAATTAGGAGTTTCTGAAAAGGTGCAAAATGTTCTAATTCCATGTTTTTGAAAAGGTGTAAAATGTTCTAATTCCATGTTTTTGAAAAGGTGTAAAATATTTTAATTCCATGTTTTTGAAAAGATGAAAATTGTTTTAATTCCATGTTTTTGAGCAGTGCAAAATGTTGTATTTATATATTTTTGAACAGTGCAAAATAATTTATTTGAATGCTTTCAAGACATGTTTCAATATTTTTTTAGATAGATGATATTATTCTTAGCTACAAATGGATATGGGGCATTTTGGTTCTTCACAAACTATATATTATATTGAAATTAATTTCTTGTTACATAATTTCAATTTCAGGGTTTTACAACACAAGTTACACAAGAATTAGGCTTTTACAAAAAATTCAAATTGCTGCGCCAATTTTGTAGCAAAACCAATGACGTCAACTTGCTCTATGACATCTATGATCAAGTTTTAATTTTATAATCATATTATGTATTACATATTTTCAGATTTATTATTGATATTATTTGTTACTATTGTAATTTTACCAATTAAATTTGAAGTACATTGGTATGTGTGCCAGCCCTTACAACTTGTATTGCAAGCACCCTTGTGAATTAATAATTTTTTTAATAAACAATTAAAATATTTTTAAAATATCTTTGTGGTTTTTGGTGACCAAGTATTACTTAAATGGGAGTGTGGATATTTAATGCTGTCAGCACCTGCTCAAACAAATCAAAAGATGTTCCATATCTTGCGGAAATAAGGCAAACAGACGGACAATTGAGACATTTATTTTAAGCTATAGTATAACGTAACGTGTGGTTTATTCATTGGCTGTGAGAGCTGTACGTACATTGAATGATTATAAATCTATTGCATTAATATATAGCATAATTACTACGAACTGGGTTGGGAGAATACATAGAAGAATTTGTCCAGAATCTAATTTTAAGTATTACAATAGCATTATTGTTTACATAATACAGTGCACCAGATTTACCATTTTCCTCAGCAATACCATGGTATTACTTTCTCTTTTTTTCCGCAACAATAAGCCAAAAGAAGTCACTTGACGAATTTACAAGCCCGGAGAAATTTGATGCATGTCTTGACTGCAGGACTTGAAACTCTGTATGTATAGTAAATAAAGGTATCATAATTTTAAAATAACGATATAGGAAGTATACCTGGGTCATAAATATTCATAAGGTAATTTATTATAATTAATTAGCAATACTTTTACCTGGGAACATTTGGAATGCCAACTTTGCCTTTAGCCCTCTTCTGCTCTTCCTTCAACGTATATTTTTGAATTCCAAGAATATGATTCATTAAATACTCTGTCCAGTTTATATTGTGAAGGAACAGTGGAAACAATTTTTGATCCTGAGCTGACAACTTTGAATTTAATTTGTATACATTTTCTCTCTCAAACTTCCAGCTATGCAACATATAGTATTCGAGTGTCCGTTTGTAAATCTTCTATTTGATTGTAAATTTTCATTCGAGACGGTCCCACACTGGAGTCGATGGTAAACAAAAGGGTAAAGTTGAAAATTTAATTTATCCCTTTTTTAAAAAATCAAAAGCTTTCATACATGCCGTATAGAGTGGGCCCCTTTATTCCAATTTATTGGAAACAAACCTTTTGTTGACGGGCATAATATTATCCATGAAAAATGCAGGAGCCCAATGAAATAGCCATTTGTCCAACTTGAACAACCAGGGGCTATGGATTCCGTACAATCGTGGTCGGGACACACCGTTGGCAAAGGGATGTGAGCGCATCGTGAGGATAGAGGCATTTCTAAATTCGTAAAATGTAGGTGGATTGTGAGCACATCCGTGATACACTGTCAAATTACTGCTCTGCCCGAGTCCGAAACCATCTGCGACATTCCCATTTCCATTTTCTTTCATTCTATAACATTACAATTTAGCAATATTATGTCATACAGTATACAATCTATTACGAGAAAATTGCATGATTAATCATAATTATTCTTGTGTTCCTTAAAAACTGAAAGTCCTTAAGGATTATTTGTGGCCTACTCTAATTTACCAATTCCCAAATGCACAGCTGTCAAAATTATCTCCAAGGTTTTTGGAATCAGTTGATAAAATCATAATCGAAGTTCTGTAAAAGAATTTATCGGCATTCCCATAAGCACTCCGACCAGTATGCTTTACTCGAGCTCAAAAGTGAAGGGAATAGGCTTAATTCGTGCTAAATGGGAAGCTGGAATTCAGAGTTTTAATGCTCTTGAAATATAATCATCTTCAGGCCACGTGCTCATTCACGACGTAAAAGATTTGGAGTTGGAAAAATCTGCAAGTTTAGATTTTTTGGACGTGCCGTTTGAAGTAAGGCAAAATTTAGTTGAATGCAAGGGCAAAAAAAGTAAATTTATACGTGATTATTTGCGAAGTATTGAATACGATATTTGGTGTAAGCTGCCTCAGAAAGGACAAGGTGTCATCATTCAATTTCAAGAATGCCCATATGCCAATAAATGGGTTCATTCAAAAAATGGACTCTTTTCATCCGAATGGACCACTGCTATTAAGATTGTTGCAAATGTATTACCGGTAAATGCTATCCCTCGGCCTGACCAAGGATCTCTTTACTGCCGACATGGTTGCAAAGAGATTGAAACGATAGGACATATCCTTGGACGGTGCCCACGTGGAGAGTTAATTCGTAATAACCGACATCATGCAGTTCGCCGTTTACTTGCTGAAGCTATGCAAAAATTAGGATGGAAAGTTCTTCAAGAAGTTGAATGTACTGGTGACGGTTCTAGGCGTGTGGATATAATTGCTTATAATTTAGCAACGAAGATAGGAATTATTCTAGATCCTACTGTTCGTATAGAACAAAACGACATAAATCAATCTGAGGCCGTGAATCAAGAAAAGAAAAGTATTTATGACCCATGCATCCCCTACTTTAAGCAGAAACTGGGGCTTACGGAAATTCAAGTAGTTGGACTGTATATTGGGGCGCGTGGAACGATTTCAAAATTTTTCCTTGAATTTATGAAAACCCAGTGTCTACTTCCAAAATTGATTGAAGACATCGTGGTTTCTGTTTTGAAGAAATCCGTTCAAATCTGCTTGCATCATTTATATTCTTCTTTGCCAGCTGATTAATTTTTGAATTTTAAATTTCATATTTATACTAAATACTAACAGTCATAATCTATATTTAACAAATTTATGTTACGTATACTGAGTCCTTTGGGCTATCCTCGTTGGAGGACAGTGTCAAGTTAATTTTAATAAAATTGTCTTTCTCTCTACCGTACTCTGGTGGAAATTTTACTTTTTGTATAATTTTTAACGAGTAAAATTATTCAACAGGTATAGCTGTTGGGTGATCTAACAGTGATTTCAGTGAGCCTAATATAACTGCTTTATCAGTCACCAGTATATCCCTAACTGAAATTCCTGTTAACACCGGTGGGGTTAACAGTTTTTACTGCGGATATTGAACTAACATTGAAATCAGTTACAAATTGAAGGTAAATTAGTTAATTCACTCATATATTTTAGACTGTTCCTTGTTAAGTGATGCCCAGTATGTACTACCTATTGTGGTTAGGTTAGGTAAAATGGCTGGGCATCACTTATTAAAGTAACACCTATTGTTAAGCGTGTACTAAAAAACCTACATGATAAAATCGTAAAAAATTGTTCTAAAATTATGTTAATGTTCGTTAAATTAATTTACTTTTGAACCAATGTTGTTTTCCATCCTACGAGGATAATTAAATTCGCTAGGTAATCCGCGGGTATAATATCGTATGTAAAGCCGCTTACTACGTTGAATGCATGCAAATGTCCTATTCCTACGAAATACAAATAACCCGACAAGGCCATCATTTGGTCCACAAAACCAGGAACTGGCTCCACTGCAGTTGATAGCACTATAAAAGCATATTTTTTGCTAACACAATATTTTTTACGTTAATATATTACTTTTACACATATGTAACACTTGTAATATGGTTATAGTGTTCATTCATTGGTTAATTGGTTTTTGTGTTTTACCAAGAGAGGGTCTCACAATAACAATCGGGAGCTCATACTGCTGAAGTTCCAGATAGTTCTCCGCAACAGATTTTGTAAACAAGTATGTGTTTTTCTTTCCTCGCATTATCCTGCACAGTACAATATGATGAGCGTTGATAATTATTAAATTAAATTAACCTGTCCAGCACCTCCGTCGCGCCTCAAATACAATTTATTCATAAACAATACATAAAATTTGTGTGATCCAATACATGTTGCTGTATTGGAATGATGAATAACTGGGGTAAAAATATCGCCGGGGTACGAATTCTAAGAGATAAACTACCAGGGTACGAATTATAAGGGTAAAAAAACCAGGGCACGAATTGTAAGAGTTTAACTACCAGGGTACAAATTCTAGGATTACAGCTACCACGGTCCAAATTCAAAGGAACAAACTACCAGGGTACGAATCATAAGGGTACAAAAACCAGGGCACAAATTGTAAGAGTTTAACTACCAGGGTACAAATTCTAGGATTACAGCTACCACGGTCCAAATTCAAAGGGACAAACGACCAGGGTACGAATTATAAGGGTACAAGCACCAGGGCACGAATTGTTAGAGTTTAACTACCAGGGTACACATTCTAGGAGTACAGCTACTACGGTCCGAATTCAAGGGGACAAACTACCAGGGTACAAAATCTGAAGAGCAAACTACCAGGATACGAATTGTAAGGGTACAACAACCAAGGCACGAATCGTAGGGGTACAGCTACCCCGGTCCGAATTCAAAAGGACAAACTACTAGGGTACGAATTCTAAAGGACCAGCTACCAGGGCACGAATTGCTAGTAGGGTATAACTACCACGGTACAAATTCTAGGAGTACAGGTACCAAGGTCTGAATTCAAAGGGACAAACTACCAGGGTACGAATTCTAAGGAGCAAACTACCAGGGTACGAATTCTAAGGGACCAACTACCACGGCACGAATTGTAAGGGTAAAACTACAAGGGTACCAATTCTGGGAGTACAATTACCACGGTCCGAATTCAAAAGGACGAACTACCAGGGTACGTTTTCTAATAAGCATACCACTAGAGTACGAATTCTAAGGGATAAATTACCAGGGTACGACTTCTAAGGACGAACAATCTACCAGGACACGAATTTTAAGTGATAAACTACCAGGGTACGACTTCTAATTGTGCGACTTTTAAGGTACGAATTCTAAGAGACAAACTACTAAGATATGAATTCTAAGGGTACAACTACCACGGTAACCGTACCCAGATACATAATATATTTAACCTTTCCAGCATCTCGGTCAACACGAAAATAAGCAAATGACATTGAAGGCGCTAGAATTTGTAGTGCCAGAGTGCCTGCCTTCTTCTACTAGGACTTACACAGATTCCAGTTTTTTTAACGTTTTTGTGTCGACGCTACGTATGCTGTCAACATCCTGGAGAAGTTTGTCAATCTGAGCTTTGTTCATAAAAGGATACACTTTTTCCTCTACTTCAATTCTTCCTACATCTGTGTTCGTGTATGCGGTTGAGATGTGAACAAATGCCTACAATAATTACTAATTCAGTAAACATTCATGTATTTAATTAAACAATTAAAACGAACGTCATATTTTCGTTTGTTGTGATGATTTCTTGTGTAAGCTAAATGACTTCATTGTTAATAATCGTAAACATCCTCCTTAATTTATGTGAATATGCTACTACATTTTTTGGTATCAACAGTATCAACGGAATTATAATCCAATATGTATTTTTATTTCACTATCATGTGTGCTTATAATTTAAACTCGAATTTTTCTATATGTATGTTTAGTATAGTGTGGCGAGTGTCCATTTTTTGAAATCAGTACTATGTATTGTAAAATCTGACACGTAATAAAGCTAAATCAAATCAAATCAAATCAAAGTACGTGAGCCTGAAATTTTAATTTAAAGATGCACTCTTACGTTTAATTCCTGCATACCCTTACACAACTTGACCATTCTCCGTGCTCCATGAAAGTTAGTTTACATAGCAACTTTAAGCGGCTCACTGAGTTTGACGGACGCGGCGGAATTAATGACAATGTAGACATTTTCCTGAAGAGTACGTCGATCTTCCTCAGATATCCCAAGGTTTGGCAATGTTACGTTTCCACTAATGGCTGTGATTTTTTGGGCAAATTTCAGATTGGTTTTGGACAAAGTTTCAAAAATCTGGACACAACAGCAAAAAGAAAAGAAAAAATAATTAAATTTAAAATATTTTTGTAATAAATTTATTTTACTAATATTATGAATAATACCACACTTTTTCATTTTTCAAACACTTACTGAGTTCTGACAAAGTTTGTGCAGACGGTCCTGGGTATTTAAATTCCGTTTTGGCCGAAGCAAAATATAAATTCGATCCAGAGACTCGCAAGATCTGAGCAATTTCTCAAAAAGAACCATTCCAACAAATCCATTTGCACCTGTGATGAAAATAGTTTTATTTTTATAAAATTCTTGAACTGGAGATGAATGAGAAAGAGAAGAATTCATTTCACGCAGGTATTTGTGTATGTTTTTAAGTGTCGAATATTTCTGAATTTCCAAATCTTTCTGGCCTCCGAGAGTCACGTATAATATATATAACGTAACCTATTTAATTTACAAATATAATGTAGAAAAATATTGCAATCTTATTTTTCTGCCTTCTGGTAGTAAAGTGAATGAAAATTGCAACTGCCTCTATTACACAGCTAATTTTAAATACCAATAAAAGAATACAATTCCTATTCAAAATTATTTGATGAGTCGTTTCTATTCAACCTTGAGTCCTTGTTGGATCATAATGATGTCAATTGTTTTCTATGAAATATCTAATCATTTCAATTAGAAATGCCTGGTATGGAATACACAAAATACTATTAGTATTAACTTTTTATACTTTTTTGCACGTAATCTCAAATTCAAAGTTTAAGAAAAATATAATCGTAATCATCGTCATTCTTTTTATAATTGTAATGAAATAAAAATTTTTACCACAATAAAAATAGTTTATTATTTTCCTCTGCCACAGATATTTTAAATATGGGTAATGTTACATACCGAGTTAACAATCTTAGAAAATGGGTGATACTATGATGCCTTACTGATATCTTGATATTTTCTTTAATGGCGAAGATTTTTGTTTAAGCAATGCTATTTAAATTCTTTTTCCGGCAATCACATATTTACAATTATTTTATGGAGCACATTTTTGTTTAACACAGCATTGTGTGCATATGACTTATAGGGCTCGTCCCTAAATTATGTTATTCAAATATCGCTATTTAATGGATCCCCATTTCTTAAGTGTAATCATTACATAAACGTAGATGATATACAGATTGTACGTAGATAAAGACAAAAAATTATCACTTGCTTAGTACCGTCTACTCCCATGTCATCACATTAATTCAGGAATGGTCCCTTAAAAACGTCAACAAAATATTCAATTATTACCGCCCAACCACTGTGGTTAATTTATACCCGGCGCAGCACGCCTATAGTTGCATAAAGATGGTGCATTTGCGTAGCAAACTCAATGACGTCTACTTGCTCTGTGACATCTATGATCAAGTTTTTATTTTCTAATTTTCAGAAATTTCAGATTTATTATTACCATTATCTGTTAATATTTTAATTTTACCAACTTTATTTGAAAGCTATTTGTATGTGTGCCAGCCCTTACAGCATCGTATTGCAAGCACTATACCCTTGGATTAATTATTTTTAAATTAAACAATTTAAATTCTTTTAAAATTCGTTTTTTCGTTTTTGTCGACCCAGTATTAAATAGGAGTGTGGATATTCATTGCAGTCAGCACCTGCTCAATGCACTCAAGGAGATGTTCCATATCTTGCGAAAATAGATGGCCAATGTTCCCAATTCGAAAACAGTCTGCATTCGTCACTTTTCCAGGGTAAATTAACTGACCTGAAACAGTAATGAATTTATGTAAGTTAATTTCATTAAATTAATTTCTTCTCATACTAGTACAATTACAATTAAAATTAAACGCTTTTGGTTGAATATTTTTGGATACCTTTGCTGCTGAGACGGTCATAGAATTCTTCAAACTGGAAATTGTCATTTTCAGGATAGTAAAAGGACGTTATAATGTGACCATCAAACGCCTCGTCAACAAATGTGCGAAAGCCCATTCTTTTCATTCCTACTTTTACCAAGCGGTTATTTTCTCCGTATCTAATAAAATTTAATATTTACTGTGTTTATAAAAATTCCACAAAGGCTGCAGGCTAAAATTCTGACATTGCATACATATCGTATGTGAAGCAACAAAATGACCTGTATCCATTTTTAACTAAAACCAATATCCATTATCTACAAAAATATTTAAACATGTCTCTGGAGCAATTAAATAGAATATTTTGCACTTTTCAAAAACATGTAAATAGAAAATTTTGCACTTTTCAATAACATGTAAATAGAACATTTTGCACCTTTCTAAAATATGTAAATAGAAATTTTTGCAGCTTTTTAAAAACATGGAATTAGAACATTTTGAACCTTTTCAAAATCATGGAATTAGAACATTTTACACTTTTAAAAAAATCCTAATTAACATTTTATGCGTGCTTTTAATTTTGTTTGTATGGCACTGCTCATTTTAATTCCAGCTTAAATTGGAAATGCGTCATTTTGATTCTTCACGGACAAAATTTATTACCTTTTCGCTCTTGCGGAAATACCGCCTTCGTCCTCTAATTCATTAAGTGCTTCCATAAAGCCAAGCAAACAATGCGTTGGCGGCGTGAACCGAAACTGTCCATTTCCCTCCAAGCCCTTCCATTGGTCATACAAATCCAAACTGAGAGAAGTCGATCTGCCTATACAGTGCCAAGTTGGCCAAGTACAAAAACATGGAATTAGTGCTTACAAAATAATAGTAACAGCCTGACACACGGGTCATCGAGAATTTAACAATTTCTGCTTGAAATTGTGAAAGTTACAAGGCGGAAAAAATTGAAAAAATCGACTTTTTTGAAATAAAGCCCTGGGAAAATATAATTTAATCCGAACCTTGACATTCGCCCAGCTTTACAATATTTGCAATGGCGAAAGCAAAGGCTGGAACTCCTTGAAGACATTTGTTCGCGGAGCTGATGAGGAAGTGGACGTCCGTGAAGTCGGCCACAGTCCCGCCAAAGGAACTCATCGCATCCACAATGGTCAATATGGACTCGTCCGTCTCCTTGACGAGTTGGACGATCTCTTGAATGGGGTTCAGAATCCCACTCGTCGTCTCGCAATGTACCATTGCAACTGAGCCAAATTCTCCGCGTTGACTTTCCAGCGTCTCTCGCACTTGGGAAAGTGACATGGGTTCGTTCTCCGGGAAGAGTAACATTTGGCAGGAGATCCCCGCCTTGTCACAGATCAACTTCATTCGCTTCCCATAGGCTCCGCTTGCAAGGATCAAGACCTTTTTTATTATATTGCAAAAACAGGGCAAGCTATAATATTTAATTTTGATTTATCAGATTTATCAGCTATTAACTGAGATAATTTGGCGATTCGCTTGGTTTCTCGCGTAATACCACGATGGTCTACTAAGAAACTAGCCTGCAGGAAACAATTATTTTAAATCTCCACGATGTACTTAATCGCAAGTATGTATTTGAATTACCAACCTTTTTATTTCTGTCCGACGTGGAATTCAAGACAGATTCAACTGCATACGTTCCACTTCCTTGCATGAGGATTGTCGTATACTTGTCATTGGAAAAGCCTGTACCGGGTATTTAAAAAACAATAATATATATATAGTGTCTTTTGGTGACTAGGAATTTTATCGCCTGCGAAGAATTTAAATGACCCATATGTTTATTTGCAAGGAAAAACTAACACGTAAATAGAACTTTTTCAATTTTCAAAAAGTATGCAAATAGAACTTTTTGCACTTTTCAAAAAGCATGTAAATAGAACTTTTTGTACTTTTAAAAAAGCATGTAAATAGAACTTTTTGTACTTTTAAAAAAGCATATAAATAGAACGTTTTGCCCTTTTCAAAATCAAATAGCGCCTAAATAGAACTTTCTGCGTTTTTCAAAAAGCATGTAGAAAGAACAGTTTGCACTTTTCAAAACACATGTATTTAGAAGTCTTACCGTTTTAAAAATACATACAGAAATTTTGTTAAACTATATATATACTAAAAAGTATGGCAATTAGCATTTTACACATCTGTATCATTCAGTTTGTTTTTGATAATTTGACAAATCTCATTTAAATTCTAGCTTATAAATTGCGGATGTAGACCATGTAGTTCTTTTTTGGCATACAATTTAAGTACAGAGGCTAAATATTAAAAAAAATTGTTGGATCCGTTGGTATATATAGTATTATAATGATTTTTACCTGCAAGCTCCACGAGTGTAGCTCTGATATGTCTAATTACTTCAATAAATTCCACATCACGAGAGCCGACATCTCTGTTGAGTGCAGCTCGAACACGTGGACTCACACCCAGTGGTCCCGGTGTGAACAGTTTCTTGTCTGACTCTGCTGAAATAATACAAATGTCAAGTTTTAAAACTCAATCTTACAATATCAGTAGAAATTTTATAGGTATTCATTTTTAAATGAATTTCTATTAAGTTTAACTGTGCAAGAAAAATAAATTGATTGCAATCTATAGCGAGTAGCGAGAGATACACCACTATGGGCACTATGCATTGAATCCCAATAACGATAATGACGACATTCTCAGCGTGGTGATAAAAAAATAAGAATAAAAGTCTACACATTTATCAAGAGTTTTTCAGCAAAACGGGTCAAGTCTATCAAAGCAAATTTTACAGGAACAACAAATACTGAATAAAAGGGGACAGAATTATTTTTTTAAACTCAATGGTTTTCTTGAGGTACTGTAACTGACGAAGCACAAGTACAAAGCAGATTGCAGATTCATAAATCTTAAAACTGACTCTGGAATTTTTTAGAAAATGTTAAAAAATTTTAAATTGTGGACTATTTCCGAGTTGCTCAAAATCAATAATTTAACGTGGAGTCAAAAGTCCGTGCAATGAAATTTCGTCGTTAATCGTTTTGAGTAAAACCACATTTAAAATGTTTTTTTAACGATTATTGAGGTATGTACCTACCTGGTGTAGTTTGCAAATAATTTTGTGTAGACATGCTTAAAAGATCTTTTCAAAATGCTGCAAGAACTGGTTCACAAATTAAAACAAGCAAAACAAAATTGTGCCTCCTTTTGACAATAAATAATTACAGCAGCTAAAATTTTACACTTTTTTTAATTCGTGCAAAATAATAGTAATTATAGGGTTGTAGAGTGGCAATTGCCCCAAAACTATAAATTTATATGAACAGTAGATAGCGATTTAGAGAACCTGTCAGCAGAATAAGTAACTTTATATTTTAGACAGTTTAAAATAAAACAGAATATCTGTATCGCTGCTGGACAACGGCAACCTGGTGTGTTGTGTGTATGTGTGTTTGCATGTGGAAACTACTCGCAAAAGAATTCTGTCGAATCTTCTATATAAGTCTCAAGTGCCAAGCTGTGAGTTATTAAAAAAAAGATTAAATGTAAACTTTACCTTTTAATTATCAACATCCTCGGTTCATTGACTCCTTATACTATACAAAAAATTCTAGCATCCTTTTTATTACATATAAAGAGAGTTTGGAATTTATTTAATGCAGTACAAAATAATTAGTGCTAATTTCTAATGCACATGCTACTATCTTCCGTGAAGACTCAAAATCAGCCATTTCCAATTTGAGCTGTTATTTAAAAGTGAGCCATTTCAAAAAACAAAGTAATTACCGTAGTTATATAAAATGCTAATAAATTACTAGTTTTTTAAAAGGGCTAAATTGTATATTGATTAGTTTTTGAAAATTCCACTATGTTCTATTTTCAATCGCTTTTAAATTGTACAACTTCATTTCCACCCACTACATGGTTTTAAAACGTCCAAAGTGTTTCTATTTACGCATGTGTTATTGAAAATTGTAAAATCTGTGTTTTACATGTTTCAAGAAAGTTGAAAATCTTCAATGTACACATTCTTACAATGCGCAAATTATTCTAATTGCAAGCTTTTTAAAAAGTATGACATTTTTGTGTGTGCTTGTATTTTTTAAAGTGCAAATATCGTTCTATTTACATTTTTCGAAAAGTTAAAAATGATCCATTTACATTCTATAGATAAACCATAAAATAATATTTTTTTTAAGATACATGGTGCGTTTTGTTTTTTGCTAAAAGTGGATATGGGACATTTCGATTTTTCACAGACGATGTACAATATGCATGAGGTTTTGTAATTCCACTCCATACGTTTGCAAGCTTTTAGCAGTAGGTAAGCGAATTTATTTGCAAATACTACATAAAGAAAATGATAAAGCGTTAATGCAGAATGCTAGAGCCTTATACTTTGTATTTCTGTATGGTAAGCATATTTAATTTTAATAAAATGCGGTTGATAACACGAAGCAGGTTAACAATCGCTTTGCTATTTGCTGACTCCTACGAGTTTGCTCAATCTGCATGCATACATAAAAGCTTTCGCCTTTTGTACTTTTCATGTATGTATAGTAATGTTTTAGTTTTGCTTTTTAGAGTTGTGTCCAGTTTGAAAATTACTTTACATTGGAATTTTAAAATTTGCAAGACACAAAATAATTTACATTCATTTTCTTAATTTTGAAATAAATATGCAAATGTCTGATATTTTAAAAGTAAATAGAAATTGTTAACTGATTGATTTCTTTTGAGAAATAGCAACGTTATAGCCATAGGGCTCATTTAAATAATTAACCTGTCATTAACCCTCTATTTGCATGTTGCTAGATCCGACTAATGGGTGTTTTTCTACTATCTACAAGCTTAGAATAGCATTTCCATTTCCACCCTGATATAACTTACTATAGTCAGTATCCTGTGTACTCTAACATGATTTAAAATTTTAACAACCAAAATATATTTATGAGTCATATATAGAATATAGAATATGTTAGAGCAAATATTGATTAATCACTCAGCCAAGAGTCATTAATTAATTTTATTGCTTAAAAGGCCCATTCACAAAAGACATACGCCACTCCAATAGTCTACCTCCGCCAACAATTACTGGCGTATACGCCAGAAGCGTTCACACTGCATCCCCTCCTCCACTAGTGAGTTGCCGTACAAGGCAGTTTGGAACTAGCGTAACGAGCTACGTATACGGCCGAAGTTGACATGAAGTCAACTTTTCGTACGGCAGTAGTACCAAGGATCGGTGCAAGAAATACTCCCGAGCACATTGATCCCCTAAAAACAAGGATAAAACTTGCAAGGATATAATTTTAGGCTCGCAACGCATCCTTGCGTATAGTGCCGTATACGGCAGTTAAAAGGGCAGTGTGAACGGTTTGTGTCGGATCCGGCAATATAAAATGTAGACCAGATACTTACCATTTAAAATTCAAAAAAAAATCGAGCTTAAGATATTTAAAAATTGTTCAAAAATCATTTGTTTTGCTTTCAAAAACTTTTTAGTGGAAAATGAAATTATAAAAAGCTCACCCTAGGTCAACAATATGTCTTTTAATATATAACAAATATATAACTCACCATAATCAAAAGCGTTGGCCTTGGCCAATAAAAAAACAAAGGTACAGTTAGAAGCATATATGATCGGACAACGGGGCTCCCAAACTTTGACCTCGAATAGTATCAAAACTTTTAATTTAAATTTCACCATTTTTTTAATTGATGTAGCCGAACGTGTTGGAAATACCAAACATGGTGTTTAGAGTTGTTAAACTGATATGCGCCGCTGAAAATAAATAATTAGCTCAAACGTACCCAAACACAGTGTGCAAAAGTGATCGGACAAGAAAACAAAAAATAGTTTATTACACATATTTTTGCTAAAAAACTACATATTAAAACAAATACAATATTTTTACTTAGGTAAGCTTTTATTCGGACCTCCATGGGCTTTATTCCCTGTTGCTAACCGCCTTGGCATTGATTTCATAAACCTACAAGTGAAAGCTAAACCAATTGCGTCATAGGCATGGATAATTCTATTTTTTAGCGCATGTTCTCCTTAAATGCGGAGTCGAAATTCCCCAATTTCCTATACTTACCGTCTGCGACGTTATTTATGAGTTCAAGATACGTCAAACCATAAAAATATACCCCAACACGAGGGGGAATGCGAATTGTTCTGTTTGAGGGAAGCGCCAAGTGATTAGAAAAGTGAAAGCAGATCCTAAACTAATCGTAAGTGGACCAAAGTTACTTAACCCTGTGGAAAATAAAGCTGGAAAGCAGGCAAGTTGACATACTGTTGGTAGAATCCCTAAAAATAACGGATTTAAAAGTTACAAAGCTACCCCAAAGCATGTGGTCTCCGAATGAAATCAGAGAAAGCGACCGTTGTTTCCATGAGATCATTCAGGTCAGTTAAATTTTACTTTGGAACTCTATTCTTTGCACTGATGAAAGCAAAAGTGATGTTTTCGGTTTAGGTGGACATACTTAGGTGAAAAAATAGTTTGAGGCCCCTCGAAATCACGAATTCGAACCTCATGGAAAAAACGGTCGCTTTCTCTGATTTCTCTTGGAGACCACATGCTTTGGGGTAGCTTTGTAACTTTTGAATCCGTTATTTTTAGGGATTCTACCAACAGTATGTCAACTTGCCTGCTTTCCAGCTTTATTTTCCACAGGGTTAAGTAACTTTGGTCCACTTACGATTAGTTTAGGATCTGCTTTCACTTTTCTAATCACTTGGCGCTTCCCTCAAACAGAACAATTCGCATTTCCCCTCGTGTTGGGGTATATTTTTATGGTTTGACGTATCTTGAACTCATAAATAACGTCGCAGACGGTAAGTATAGGAAATTGGGGAATTTCGACTCCGCATTTAAGGAGAACATGCGCTAAAAAATAGAATTATCCATGCCTATGACGCAATTGGTTTAGCTTTCACTTGTAGGTTTATGAAATCAATGCCAAGACGGTTAGAAACAAGGAATAAAGCCCATGGAGGTCCAAATAAGTGCTTACCTAAGTAAAAATATTGTATTTGTTTTAATATGTAGTTTTTTAGCAAAAATATGTGTAATAAACTATTTTTTGTTTTCTTGTCCGATCACTTTTGCACACTGTGTTTGGGTACTTTTGAGCTAATTATTTATTTTTAGCGGCGCATATCAGTTTAACAACTCTAAACACCATGTTTTGTATTTCCAACACGTTTGGCTACATTAAGTAAAAAAATGGTGATATTTGAATTAATAGTTTTGATACTATTCGAGGTCAAAGTTTGGGAGCCCCGTTGTCCGATCATATATGCTCCTAACTGTATGATTCGCCAGTTTTGAATCATATTCTCAGATCTCGCAGCGAAAAACCGACAGAAGATCCACTTACGTATAAAAATTCTAAAATATCACAATTTTAAATATTGGGTCTGATATACTATATCGCTAATTAATCATATTTTTTAAAAAGTTCTAAAATCACTCTGACAAGTAAAACTACGTTAAGGCGGCATGGTGTGTCATCGTAGGAATTCAATAAATACGTCTATATAACTCTAAGATCCTAAACAATAAAGGCTTGTTAACTTTTCACGGTATAAATTAAAAGATTTTTTGTATTGCAAGATCACAATGTCCAGAAATGGCATACATAACTTACAAACGTAACCACTCAGTGCATTTTATTTCAAAACTCGTTCCAAAAATAACTAGAATCAAATTAGTCCAGCCGCAAATAAGACTGGCCCCAAATTAGCATGGCCAATTATTTGCTAGGCCAATTATTGGCCAGGCCAGATTGTGGCCAGGCCAGATTGTGGCCAGGCCATTTATTGACCAGGACAATTTAGGGCCAGGCCAATTATTGGCCAGGCCAATTTAGGATCATGCCAACTTAGGATCATGCCAATTTTAGGCCAGGCCAATTAATGACCGGGCTAATTATAGGCCAGGCCAATTATTGGCTAGCCCAAATTGACGCCGGGCCAATTTTAGACCAGACCAATTATTGACCAGTCCAATTTGAGGTCAGGCCAATTATTGGCCAGACCAATTTGGGGCCAGGCGAATTATTGGCCGGGCTAATTTCGTGCCAGGCCAATTATTGCCCAGACCCATCTGGGTCAGGCCAATTATTAGTCAGGCCAACTTGGGGCCAGGCTAATAATTATTTACTAGGCCAATTTAAGGCCAGGCGAATTATTTGCCAGGCCAATTTGCCTCTCCGCAGTTTGGCCTAGCCGCAATTTGGTCTGGCTGCAAATGGGCCTATCGGCAAATAGGCTTGCCTGCAAATTGACTTAGCATCTAAACAGTGAACAAAACTGCCTTATATTATTAAGGGGTAGATATTTTAATATTTATACATGCAAAGTAGTGCAAACTGCCATATACAGTAGACACTTCAACAAAATAGAACATTAGTATCTATGAACTGAACAAAAATAATGTGAAGCACTCTTATCAACACGAGCAGAGTAAACTTTTAGAAATAAATTTCTCATATCTGTGCTATATTTGCTAAGCTCTCGAATATATTTAAATCCATAAACAAAACCAATAGTATTCTCACACCATTTCCACTATTAGCGTATTTGCTTTTCATATCAAGAAAAAAGTATACGAAAACAACAAACAAAACAAAAATCAGCCTTTGGTTCGGTGTGAACTAATTAGGTAATTGTACTGCACAACTCGAACTGACTACCAGGACCTACAAATACGTGGTATGAAATTTAATAATAAATTATAATAAGGTGCCTTAAAGTAAAGGCTAAATTCCAACGTGTAACTTAATACTTTCCGCACTTACAAAACTGACACGACAAAAATATCAATTTCTATAAAAACTACTTGTAGAAACAGTAACATTTTTCCTACATTTAATTAAAGTTAAAATCTAAAAGTAGTTTCTTAAACTTGACATACCTAATTCTACCTTATTAGAACTGCAAAGCCGAAATATGAAAAAGGAGACTACAAAAAGTACGAAACTCACAAAAAGCTGTTGCAGCAGTATGAACCATACAAATCTAGTTGTGTCTATTTTACTGTCTCTAATTTGTCTATCAAACACTGCACTTCAAACAAACTCCGAAATTAAAACCAAACCAGTAGAAGGAACTGAAGACTTCTTAAAGAATGATATCCCAATTTGGAACCCGCTGGACGTGACCAATGACATGGCTTTAATTAAAATGGATCCACGAAAGCACACCAAAGACTTTACGGGTCAACTCAAGTTTGTGCGCTAGTAGTTATTATAAGGTGTATTTGGCATGAGCCAACGGATTAGCGAGTTAGCCCCGCCCTCCTGTCAATCAAATCCATGGGAATGCATAGGGACAAAGGGTACCGCCGTATATACCTATATACTATACCGCCGTATATCCCTACATCTATATGCTTAAGGTCAATCCTATAGGATTAAGACGCCTATCCTTCATACAGGCATATCTTATTCAATGCTCCCGATTTTTTGTATGTTAAATCGTATGAGCAGATTTCATATACATAAGTGGTAGGATTAATATAGCAAGGGTCATGCAGGTGCATCCTTTATACAGGCAATATTTTTGTAGTGGGGCTTAACCTAACCCCCGCTGTGATTCCAAGAAGCTTACCCTTTCCAAGAATTCCAAAGTTCACCAACCTTTCTAATCTTATGCAGTGCTGGTAATCTTTCAACCACCAAACGTTTACTATAATTCTTGTCTCAACATGACTCTATATCTCCATCACGTGCTTTTATATAACTCTATATATCAAGCACACATTTCCAAGTCTTTTACACTTGGTATATGAACAGAAACTATGTATTACAATGTAACTATTCACCAATTAATCCGTTTTATCACATGTTATCCATTAATCAGTTTTTTCATCCAATTAATCAGTTTTTTTTCTGTAATTAATCAGTTTTCTCACCAATTTATCATTTTTTTCCACCAAATTATCAGTATTCTTATCAAAATATCAGTTTTTTCCAAGTTTTTAACCAAAAACGTTTACACTTAAGACATTTTTCTTGTCTCAACAAGAATTTTATCATGACTCTATATCCCGACCACGTGTTTGCCTATAGCTCTATGTATCAAGCACAAATTCCCATGTCTTTTCAACTTCTTATATGAACAGAAGCTATGTATTCCAATGTAACTATACATGAAATAGCCTGAAGGTAAATTCTGGGCAAAATGCCAAAATGGCAAAATGCCAGAATGCCAGAATGCCAGAATACCATAATGCCATAATGCCAACAAATTTCTCACTCCTCATATTTTTTTAACTTAAACTTTATCTTTTTACTCATAATAATATCAGTACATTTACTAAGAAATAATACAAGTCTACACTCAATGTCGGTAAAATGGCAGAGTAGTTAGAATTTCATGTTACTTTTCAGATCGACCAGTCAAATCAGGTAAGTACATAATAAAACATGGCGTTATCCCACTATATAAAGTGGTTTTTTGCTCTTGGAAACTATCATTCACATTCCAATTTTCTTCAAAGCTTCACTCGTATCAAGTTGTAGAAAGTTTTAGCCTCTGATTTACATTTAAACGTGTATTTTACTCTCTGATTTACACTTCATCGTTTATTTTACTCATATATATAGCATGTTGAACCACACAACGAATACAATAAACAACCAAATCTCCAAACTCGGTAAGTCAAGGCTATTTTTTTTTACTTTAAGATCTTTTTAAATTAATTAATACCATTTTTGTGGTCTGTTACACAACAATAAAATGTAATTTGTGTTTTTAATAGAGTCTTCCAATACATTCAATCAATCTACAATGTGCAAAGCTAGTAACTCAAGTACAACTTCATCTAATTCACCAGCTCAAGAACAAATTTTACAGACTCCTGATTACATTCATCCAATAAATATAATTCTTACTCAACATCAAACACGGATAATCGATCTCTTTGAATCATTTTTCAGAAGATATGAAGATCAAGTACTTACATCTAATCACAAGTCGTTGTTCATCCAAGATTTCTTGTCTCAACATACTCAAAATATTGAAGAAATAACATTAATAATTACAAATGTAGTAGAAACACGAGTAGAATCTAGTATCCAAAATCACGTTGATACCGATATAAGCTTTATTTTAACTAACAAACCTACTAATACTTTTGTAAATGAATTTAAAAGTTACATTTCATTGATGCTTGAATCAAATATTGAATATACAGGTGAAAATAATATACCCTTAAATTCAAAAGATCACAGTAACCTCTCTGGGGAGATAAAAGAACTTGATGTTGAATCACCTTTTACAAGTGATAAAGATATTCATAAAATCAAAGATTCAGTCTCCAAGTGTAATAATTTACCCTTAATCTTTGTAAATGATACACACAACTTGTACTATAAAGGTGATAAACGTACCTCAAAAGGTAAAACGATTTCTAAGACACAAAAGAAATATATAATTCCAAAAGAACAAAAACACCTAAACTCTAAAAAGACTAATAATGCTAAGATCAATACAAATGTAAAATCAACTTTGAGAAAATACTTACAAAACAAATTGAACTTAAAATGAGTATGTGTATGTTTTCTTTGAAAATAAAATAAATGTAAATTACCCTTACCAAGACAAGTCCACACACCCCCACATATGTATTTCTCATTATCACAAATATATTTTTTAATAAAGTACAAGTCCAAACAGAATATTAAAGTTCATAACATGATATTTATTCACGTCATATCAAATTGCAAGTCTAAACACGAAAACAAATATAAAATTGTACAGGTTCTTACTCCTTTTCAAAAACAAGATAACCTTTTTTAATCCTTCTACCTGACAACAATACCTCACTTAATGTAAAAGGCTTACTTTTTCCACAGTCGTCTTAACAAAATACCCTTTTTTAATCCTTCTACCTGAAAACAATACCTTTCTGAATGTAAAAGGCTTAGCTTCCTCCATACTCGTCTCAATACACTTCAATACCCAAACGCCTTTCTAATTTTCGTTTTCGTTTTCGTGGAAACGACCTCCCACTGATTATCCATCTGATAATAATAAAGACTTTACAACCAAATGATGAATATGAAAACTTAATAATTCTTCTGACATCACATATTAAAAATCAAACTACAATCACATGTTCCTATATAGCAAGATATATCAAGTACTCATTTTCATATACATCAGTAACTCCATAGTAACTTCTTAATTCAACTACTCATTACTTTAAAATACATAATATGTATGTTAATACATATGTATTTTAATGTTTTCATAAACGAGGTCATCTCAAGATAAACTGTCCAAAATGTCAAAACTCTAAAATGGAAGAATGCCATAATGCCATAATGCCAAAACACCATAATATAAGAATGCCATAATACCAAAATGCCATAATGGAAGAATGCCATAATGCCAAAATGCCAACACATGGGACCTTTATCGCTCATATAATATCAATAAATTTGTCAATTGTAGTATTCTTAAACTTTTGTTTCTTTGTAATCAAATATTTTTCTCTTGTTTTTTATTTATTGTTATGTTTTTTTACTCCGATTGTATCTTCTAGATGTCGTTTTGTCTTTTCACGTTCCGTATTCTGCAACATACATATTTTCGTCTTTTAACTTTTGCTTTTTTATAAGTACTGATTTGTTTTGTACCTTTTTATTTTACTTTCGTCTTTTTACTCATACACTCATCTTTATTGTAGTTTTGTGTTCTCCCGTTCAGTATTCTTTAACATACATATTTTCGTCTTATGACTTTTGTTTTTTGTAAGTACTGTTTTGTTTTGTACTTTGTCATTTTTCTATCGTCTTTTTACTCATACACTCACCTCAGTTGGAGTTTTGTGTTTTCACGTTCCGTATTCCTCAACATACAAATAATCGTGATTTAACTTTTGTTTCTTTGTAATTGAATATTTTTCTTTTGTTTTTATTTTGTAATCTTTTTTCCATTCTGTATTTTATCTCTGAGTGATGGTTTGTCTTTTTACATTCCGTATTCTTCAGCATACAAATAATCGTGATTTAACTTTTGTTTGTTTTTCCTTGATAACTTTCGTCTTGTTTAATTTCTTAATCTGTTTTTTTCATTCAATATTTTACTTCTGAATGCTTTTTGTCTTTTCACTTCACATCATATCAAAAATTATAAATCTTTATTACACACAGTCACGTCTCAAACACACACTGGCACGTCTAAAACTTCTAAATCGTACTTACTACTCTTAATGTCGCAACTTATTAACCCATATCTAAAATCTTATAGCTTACACAACAACTAACACTGTATACATATAAAATACACCTTTGTAACGCTGATTTCCAACCACATGGACAGGTTTCAGCATACACAAGTATAGAAAAGCGTGAGAACATTTGTACTACAAAGCTTTCCTATATGAAATCGTCTTGCAAAAAATCATTAATCAATTAGTCAAAAATCATAACTTCGTAAGGGGAAAATATTTCAATCACTTCTCCCACTCCCACTTCCACCCCCCACTCTCTTTTTATGATCGATCCCAATTTTGTCGGTAATATGATAACAGGGACACGTCTTTTACTTCAAAATCACGA